>BMAW01063278.1:1291566-1337657 GCA_019974015.1 Nephila pilipes
AGTTCGGCAACCTACTTTAAAAGTTCGCCCTATTTAATACCGTGAACATCAAATTTCCCATGATACTACACTATAACCGCGCCATACTCTGGTACTATTCGGAATACTCTATAAACACTCAGAGCATAAATAAGAGCAAAGGATGACATTTTTTTTAATTGGGTAGTATACAGGGTACACACATATACAAACATTGCCTTTATATATAATATATATATATATATATATATATATATATATATATAATAACTTTAAGTCAGGTTTCTTTTCTTGCTTTAATGATATATAATTAAAAACAGAATTATCTCTTTATTTCTGTTAACTATTCTACGGATGTCACGAACAATAAAATTTTAGACTCGTTATAATATGCGAGAGTAAAAAAATATGAAAAGAATATATTTATGCCGTCAAAAAGGCCTATAATCTTTTATTTTTTGGTATAGAGTGGATTTTACTTAACAAAATATAGTAGTAATATTAATGATAAATTAGTATTTTATCAATGTCTAAGTTATCAAGGCACAAGCATACAGATAATAGTTTCTTCAATAATACATTGCAAACTACTTCTTAGAAAATAACACTTCAGTTAATTATAAAATATAGTTTCCATTTCTTTTTTCTTTCTAAACATAATTATGTTTCAAAAGTTAAAGTGAAAAATATTTTTTTTTTAAATACTTACGTTTCTGTAGGGTAGACGGCTTAAAAACCTTTCCAGAAGATGCGTGTTTGAAGAAAATTATGCAGATCCCGGTTTCAGTTGTTAACGACAAAAAAAAAAAAAAAAAAAAAAAAAAAAAAACAGTTGATGTAATAAACTGTCTTCAAAGTTGTCAGAACATAATGTGAAGCAGGGGGATGAAAAATTCCACGTACCCTGAATTTCACCTTCGTTTTTACGAGTGCGGGTTTTTTTAAGGAAATTTAAAGAGCGTTTAAGTTATACAAATTTTTCCAGTATTGAAACCGTATCCTGCAGAACACATTTCACAAACACAGGGCAGAACTAATAGGTGTAAGACTGTTGTTTACTTTGGTAGTCCTAATTGACAAATGATCGTGACGTCAGATGAATTTCGTACATTCCCAGTTGGGACAATTATTAAACGCTGTTTACTCTTGTCGCCGCAAGGACAACAAAACAGTACTATCATGCTAAAATGTTAAATTTCATCAAGATTTTTACAATTTAACTGAACAATATACTTTTTTTATGCTATATACTTTTAAAAAAAATTATGTCAAGTTTCGAACTATGAATGATTGCTACGCATCTCTTTAATGTTTTTCTTTACTACTATTCGCATTGCTGCGCTTTACATTCAGTTCTGGTTATTAATGTGAGTGCGGGTAGTTACTGTTAGCATTTTTTTAAAATAATAATAATTATATATATATATATATATATATATATATATATATATATTCTTATTTTCTACCATTTTTGGTCAACAATTTTCTTTTATTCAAAAAGCGTTATTCACCAGCATTTAGTTTCTGTATAGTGGGTCAGGAAGAGGTGTAAACAAGCGCATTATTGAAGATAAGTATAGGTATAGGGGTATGACCTACAAAACTAAACGTTTTAACATTACAGCCCTTTTGTTTTAAATTAGTCAAAAGAAGTGTAGGTCACTTGTTGATAGTTAAACATTTATCAGATGGAACAGTTTAGTAAAGCGGGGTTTGATCTAATGATTGCTTGTGATTCAATGAATTAAAAATGATTTTTTTTTAGTTTTTCTCGTGTTTTATACTAAGATAGCCAACATCTCAGTTGTTCAAAGATTTATATCAGTGTTTAAAAAAAACTAAAGAAATTTTTTCCCGTGAAATTTTTTTACATGTAAGCGATTTGCGTAATAGACTAAAAATAAAATGCATATCCATTTACTTATAGTTCTTTTAAAAAAGAAGATAATTTTTTGCAGCAATGATATATATCTTAAATTATAAATACAACCCATATTATAACACTTTAAAATAAATTAGTAAATGAAACATTTAAGTACTATAAACTCATACTAGGAAGGAATTCTTGTCTAATTAATTCAACCTCAATTACTTGTAAAAACAAAATATTATTTTCGTTTGAACAGCATCGTATATATATATATATATATCCCTCAAGGCAATTCACCGGCTCATTCCACATTGTATGTCAAGAGGTTGCTACCCAAGTACAGCATTCTAGTGTCAAACCATCCACCTCATTTTCCGGATCTTGAGCCATGCGATTTCTATCTGTTTCTTACGGTGAAATCTGCATTGAAAGGAATAAGATTAGAGCCCATTCAAGTTGTGAAAGAAAAATGGTAAGCGTCCTGATGAAGCTGACAGAAGAAGACTTCGAACATTGTTTCGAACAAGGGAAGATTCGAGTGGAATTTTGTAGGGATAGAAGAGATGTGTATATCGATAGTGATAATAAGTAAATATGTGTGACATAAAAAAAAATGCTTTACAGCATCAGTTTCGTTATTTAATTGGCAATATATATATATATATATATATATATATATAACTGGCTGCAATTGCATTTAAGTGAAAAGTAAGCATTAAATTTGTACCATAAATTTCTAAATGGTACAAACTACTTCAACAGTGGATATCTACTTTTCTCTTTTCGGAAGAATGTGGTTCGATTTATGAGTGCACATTTAAAAAAAATCTTTTCTTGCAGCTTAATTCCATGACTACTGAAATTTTTTTTGTGATTCTTACATAAGGAATGTTTACAAAATATATCAAACTGGCGTTATATCATATGACGTTTTAAACTTAAAATTTGGCTTATATTGGGTTGAAATTTATAAAGGCAAGCTTACAGGAAGTCTTCATCATTCAGAATATTTGATTTTATACAAACATGCTCTAACAATAAAATTTCCCTTAATTTTGTGCAAATGCAATTCAGACGTGTAATGTCCATTTGTTTGATTTTTTATTGCTTCTATTACTTAAGAAAATGGCATTCAACATTTATTTATAAGTTTTAGTTTATAAGTGCTAACAATATTTATTTATAATACAAATGAAAAAATTCCTTCAGTCATTATCACACATGTTAATATTTGCAGCTTTTATAATAATAACATTTACATAATAGCATGGTGGTCTAGAAGATATAAATGCGAACTTTGTGGCAAGCAATGTTCTAGTCCAAGTTGGTTAGACTCGCGGCCTGATGTCGCTTATGGTCCACAGTTAATATCTTTTCAGCCAACATAGCAGCATGCAACAAAAATTTTACTAAAATATAGTAACTTAATTTATTAAATTTCTGATTTTTCAAAATTATTGATAATGAACAACAATATTCGCCTAAGTACTATTACTAGTAGTGAGGAAATTAACGCGCCTTCCACCCCTCATCACCAATAGCGGAGAATATTTTAGCACCTGATAATAAAATAACCCCATTAATCTTCTATTGTATTACTTGGTGTGTCTAACATTTATTATTCCACGCTTAGAGAACAAGAAATAAAAATTTTGGGGGGTATAGTAATTCATTTTTGTAGTTGTTCTCAGTCTGGTAAGCCAAAGTTTAAGAAAAATATTGATTTTTATTAATTATTTTGTGTTCTGTTATGCTAAAGATGGCTCCTCTAATTTTGGATTTCTACATTTAGTATGTCTTTATCAAAACAAGGTGTTAGTAAAACTAAATAAAAAATTGCTGACTGACTTCGGTATTTCCAACACAAATGGGAATTGGGATATTTTGCTATGAGAAAATAATAATAATAATTTGCTTGATATATAATAATGCTTATATGGTGCCAAAGTTATATTACAGAAAATGACACTTTTAAACAACATAAGCGCTGTGATACAAATCCCAAGGATAGTACTCCTATATAAGATGGCAAATCATAAAAAGGAAAACTACCACCATGATTAAATATAGCGTGATCAGCATAATTGTTGGAAGCTAGTCCGTGGCTGGAAATGAACTTGACACCCTTGTTCTAATTCTAGTCCAAGGGTTTCAAATTAATTTCCAGCTACAGCTGGATTATATACGAGGGATGTTTCAAAAGTTTCATCATTTTTTACAAGGAAAATTTATTGCATAAAAAAATTAACCATGTAATCATGAACTATACACCTTGCACTATTCTTCGACATATTCGCAATTGATATTGAGACATTTGTCGCAATGTGCAATCAGTTTGAAGAAACCATTCTGGTAAAACTCGGTGCCCTGCGTTGCAAGGAATTGTCACACAGCCTTCTCCACATCAGTATTATTTTGGATGGATTTGAGCACTACCAATACGTAGTGTGGACGCCATGTCAGGCACCGTTATGCACCTATCCATTAACACCATATCCTGTACTGTAGCAGTGTTTTTTCATTCGTGGATGTAGAGCAACGCCCTTTTCAACTTCATTCTCCACACTCTGCATTCATTCATTGAACACGCAATATCAGTCAAACCATTTGACGAGACATGACCTGTCAACCATGCATGGTCTGTAGGGGTTCATAGATGACAAGTGCCACGAGTCCATTTATACCGAATAACAATGAGCACTTCCAGTACGAGCACGTTGTCAGTCACGTCTTGGGCACACTGGTCTGCTGCTACCCTCTTTTCTTCGTCCCTCTGCGCATGCGTCATTTCTCCTCCACTGACGCTACTTCCGTCGTTGAATCAGCAACATGTGTGAATTCTTATGACGGTTGTTTGTTTTATCTGGTGTACCATCTGATGTGCTCTTACAAAAAAAAAATGATGAAACGTACTATCGAAATATCCCTCGTAGATACAGTTGCATTTTTTCTTCTCTTAATCTTTGACTTTGGGCTTCTCGCAATTTTCTCTTCACCGAACTCAGGGACTTTTTGGTAATTTGAATTAAATAAAATTTCAATTCTTTTCCAACCAATATGAAAACCTGATAGATAAATTAGATGACGATAGGAAGTGTAGCGAATTGAATTATATATATATATATATATATATATATATATATATATATAAGAGAAAAAGAGTTGAAAAAAAGAGAAGGGAGAGAGAGAATATCGACAAGCTGATGGATAATTGTAGATTGGATTGAATCATAGTAATTAATCGTTTGGATTGAAGTAATTCCTAGTTAGACGAATAAGAGTTGAACCTGTGATAAAATTGAGTGTGTGATTTGGATCGAGGGATTTGGTAACCTAAGACTTATTATTAGTATATAAACTAGGATCAACTGAGTTAAGAGGGATTCGATTCGATTCGAGAGAGTGATCTTGGATATTCTGTTAAAAGTTAATAAACAGCTTTGTCTTTCTTTTATGTATCATTAGTTGGAGTCTCGAATTTATTGACTATTTAATTAGACTTTAAGACTCATGTAGAGTTAAATTATGAAGGTAATACGTCACAAATTTATCATCGAGGAGGAATAGGAGTAGCAGGGGCACCGCTCCTTATTATTTGTGTCAAAATCTTTATGTTTTTTTATTGTGACGTTTTTTGCTGTATAGTTTTGGTAAACTGATAGTATTATTAGATATCAAGCAGAATATTTCAATTTTTATATCGCAGCAAAAATGCTTCAATTTAAACTTTTCCAGAAAATACCGATGTTTGTCAGCAGCTTTTCATTTAATTTTACCACCACCTAGTTTCGATAAAGACAAACTAAATTCAATGATCTAAAACAGGTGAGTAATCTTTAACAAAATTTAATGAAAATTTTTAATAACAATCAGTATTTTTTTTAATTAACTTACTAGATAGAAATTAACAAGCGTAACGTAAAAAAAAATCCCTTCAGGTATTTTATTATTGGCTCCTAAAATAAGTGGTGTGGTTACTATATAACGATACTGAAGCTGCTACAGAAGAAGTGCGTATTCGTGCGATTGCCGAGATTGTAGGAATTGACAAAGTATCCGTACGGCAAATTTTTTCACCAAGACAATACGCCTGCTCATTCCACATTGTCTGTCAAGAGGTTTGTACCCAAGTAATGCATCCCAGTGTTAGACCATCTGCCTGATTCACCGGATCTTGAGCCATGGGATTTTTATCTGTTTCCTAAGGTGAAATCTGCATTAAAAGGAATAAGATTTGAGTCATTGAAGCTGTGAAAGAGAAAGCGGCTCGCGTCCTGAAGGAGTTGACAGAAGGAGACTTCCAGCTCCGTTTCGAACAATGGAAGATTCACATGGAATGTTGTAGGGATGGAGGGGTTTATATTGAAGGTGATAGTAAATAAAAATGTGTATGACATCATGATAAAAAAAAAGTTTTACATTCGCTGTAAAACTTTTTTTAACGAGAAAGTATCTTTCTCGTTATTTAATAGCTCCAACACGACTAACAATAGTTCAGTGGCTGATGTTGTGATTCCATATCAATAACTATGTATAATTAGAAATTTTTAAAATAATAAGCTACAATATTAGCTTAGTAAACTGTACGATGTTTAATATTTTTGTTACGAGCTATTATGTTGACTGAGCCGCAATTATATTCCTTCTGGTCCGCATGCAGTCCGAAGTCCGAAAGTTTCACCTACTTGTTCAAGTCGAGTCACGCTTTGAATCTTGTTTCATTAAGGTCCCTTCGAGTGGAATAATGGGACTACTGCACGTTAAATGGAATTAAGTCTCGAAGTCATAAAGCAGCGTGGTGTGGAAGTTAGTAGAGAGAAAATCCAGCTCAAATATCACTCATCGTTGTTTTACTATGAGTCAGAATTACGAGAGGCATTGCCAATAGGTTTTGTATAGTTTCTAGTGTGGCATTAATTCAGAACCAAAATGCCCTTTTTATTGAATTTTTCTGATTAAATTAAAAAAAATTTAAAAAAAAGTTGATTTTATACGTTCATGCTTTAAGTATATTGGGTTGATCTAAATTTAATTTTTTAAACATTAGACATTTTATACATGATTTTGCTTCACACTTGAAAATACATTTAGTTTAAAAATTGAATAAAACGCGAATAAATTATCCTCAACTTCTTTTAAAATGTTGCCTTTATAAAATATATCTCAAAACAGCGTAAGCCATAAAATTAAGGATTACCTATCTGAGAGCTTCTGTTGCAGCAAAAAAGTTGTATGACTCAGTTGGGTAGAACACTTAGTGTCAACATGCACACCTACTTTCTAAGGCACCTTATTTTTTTTTCTCTCATTAAGATGGGTGTTACTTCGCTTACAGAAATAAATAATTACAATTTTCTCCTTTCCCTTTTTTGAAAAGGATTTAACTAATCAAATAATAATGTTAAGTTTGAGAAAAACTTCTGTTACAAAATTGTAAAGCATTCCCATATTTTTTACTATTATAAAGGTGAAACTTAAAAGCATTTAATAAAATTTATGATAGTTTTGACTAACAAATTCTTTAAGAAAAGGAAAAGAAGAGTTATATTTTTAAAATATATCGTCATTAAAAGTGATTAACACTTTACACACATGTCAAATGTACGTGAAAATATATGATAATAAAGAAATTTGCTGTACTTCTTTTTGAAGAATTATGATATTTAAACCAATGAATTTGTTTAATATGTAAAATAAAATTATTTTAGTTAAAATGTTGTAGATAAATAATTCATTCTTTAAAATGAATCATAATTATATTCTATCTGCTTTTAGAAGCATTTATTAATATTTAAATGGAAAATTATTATCGACGATAGGAGCGTTTCTAAGGTCGTACTACTGGGCGTATACCTTAGATCTTCGGCTTGTGGGTAAACCCCCCCCCCTAATACTCTTATATTCCGAGTTTTTTCAATGGCTCAACCCAAGGGAGAGCACCGATACTCTAAGAAAGTTAACTCGGGGGGGGGGGGAGGAAGGCAAATATTTATTATTGTGTTCTTGCTTCAAACATGCAATAATGAGTGATTTCTGATTGATTGAATGATAATTTATAAACGTCACCCTTAGAAACAACACGAAGGATTTTTGCGACGTATTTCGTAATTCTGAACCATGGTCAAATGATGAGGATTACACCTGAGTTGGTACTTTACTCTCTTTACTACCATACCATTCAAAAGTGAGGACTTTTGAATGGTATGGTAATAAAGAGAGTAAAGTACCAACTCAGGAGTAATCCTTTATATCATTTCAATCTTTATATCATTTCAGCCCCAACAGATTTAACACGTATATGCCCTACTGCATATCAGGTTTTAGTGGAATCAGGACGCTGTTCCACGATATTGCTTTCTGAACAGAAGTCTCACTGAAGTGAAAAGCACCATTGGGCAGTATGCCATGAGGGGAAAAAAAAAATCTCCCGAGATTAGAATTTTTATTGGATAAAATTTTTTCAATCTTATTAGTAAACTGTACTTTTTGCAATTGTAATAGCACAGCATTTTTATTAATTAAGATGCTGAGCGAAATTGGCATAACCATTTAGATAACTATTGCTGAACTTGAACATTTAAAAATTTAATTTTTTAAAAAAAATTAAAATTCGCATTGTCACAAGAAAGACTGTTCCCACCCACAACTTAACATTGATTTATATAGTGAACAATTTATATTAAGATTTAAATATAAGTAAAATAATTAATAAATTTGTTAAAATTAAAGCGAAGAAAGTAAAAAAGGTTATTTAACTTTTCTTTCTCTTTTACAACAATATTAATAAGTTATTTATTAAAGTATCTTTAGATTTGAATAAATTCAGTTGTTTCTATTTTGTATTAAGAATTTTCTTTCAGTTTATTTAATTATCCATTTTTATTTACTGGGATGCCATTCCATATGTGCTAAGGACCGAAAAAGATTTGGATTTGGTCCGGATCAGAAACATGGTAAATAACAATCGCTTACATTTTTTTTAAAATATGATCAAAAATGTGGATAATTATAGATTGAAGTAGAATTATGTAAAATAACAATGATAAATAAATATGTATTTCAAATTTATATTATTATGCATATAAAAATAATTTTCACACAATATAAAAAGACGTAGAACTGTCTGAATTTTGAATCCTCAAAGTAAAAAAAAAAAAAAAAGTTAACCATACCCATTTTTGAGGAACAGCGTCATCCTTGACATTAGGTGCCTCTCACCTATCCACGCCCAACTTGAAATCAAGATGACCGTGACCTTTTATGGTTACAGTTCCTTTTATCATACTATAGCGCAGATGTGAAATAATTAGGAAATTGGACCTAAAAGGGGCACCCCATGTAAAATAAAAGACCAAATTTATTAAACTCTGCAGGCCTACAAAAAAAATGAGAACTATTTAATAATAGCATTTCATGTTGAAAAAAATATAGTTATGATAGAAGTTTTAACATTTAATGTATAGTGCTTCGCTCTGATCAATTAATAGTTTCATTTGTTGTTTTTCTCTTTATCTCTAAAATTATCTTCGTTTAATGTTAATTATTAAAGTTTAAATTTGGAACATATGCACAAAATGAAAAGTATTCGTTATTAATAGCATATTCTGAATTCATTAACTTATAAGAAGCAAAACATATTTTTGAACTATACCGTTTTCTTTTAACGTATTATTTCCCCCTCTATACGATATGTTTCATGTTGAGTCTTCAATGTATCAATATCTCCAAATTTATAAATTAAAAAAAAAAGTGTATTTATTAAGTGTTTATAAACTTTAAAGTGGAAGATATGATTTATAACTAAACTAAATTATATAAATAGCAGAGCCTTTTTCCGTTTGAAAAAAAGAATCTCAAGTTTTGAGCCTGCAAGAAAAGACAAATTTAATTTTAAATTTCTTTCTTTCTCAATGAAAAGAAATATTTAGTACTTTTTACTTATATAAAATTTTGAATTAGAACTGTATTATGTTATCTCTTTATAGGTTGTCTATTAAAAAACAGGGCATCCAAATTTGATACTCTTTCTAATAAGAAAAATATCCCATAACTAATAAATATTCGTACTGTTATTCGTTTTGATTAGAATATGATTCAAAAAGTAAATGTTTTTAACGATATATGGCGTTGCTAAAATAAGAATTTTAAAAAGCATTTAAATACTGAGGTACATTTTTTAATATGAGACAAAGACAGTCTTAATATAGTTCCATTGAATGGTTATGCAATAAAAAAGTTATGATAGTTGAACTGTTATGGTTACAGGATAAAAAGTTTTTCAGTAATTATTTTAACACTAAAAGACTGGTGTTGAAGTTCGGAACCCTAAACGAATGAAGGCCCCTTTTAAGTTTCGAATATTCTATGAGTACGTTTTATGTGTTTGGCCCTCTGCCAATTTTGCTTTGTACTGTTACTTAACGTGTTCTTTTATGCTTCATATTATTTCTGAACATATATATCACGAATGATGTAAAATGTTAGTTCAACATTAATGAAACATTCAATATATGGCCGAAATAAGCTTTTATTCATTCTGTCAGACATTTGTCGAGCTTCGACCATCGAGGCCGTAGCGAAAACACCATAAAAATTTCAGATGATCATCAGAAAGGAGTGTATGAGCAAGAGAGAGCATTTCACTGTGTTTTTCGTTATATATCAGGGAAATTTCACTTTAAACATCAAAGACCATGGGGTATGGATGGAGGGATTTCAAGGGAATCTAAATGTAGACTTAAAGTTTGTTAGGGATCATCCCTACAAGTCTAAAGCGTGGGGAGAAGCTGACTTTGCAGATTTTAAGAGCATAGAATTGCATAAATTAAAGTTAAAAAGGAATCGCATCAAGAAATAAGAATAAACATCATCATTTAAAGGAGAGAATGGGAAAAATTAGGAAATTAAATTATTATAGTGAAAAACTAATAGGAATTAAGTTAAATAATTACACACACACACACATATATATATACAGGGGGTGGACAAAAATATGGAAACACCTTGTAAAATGCATGTTTGAAAAGAAAGATTGATTTTAATGAAATATGTAGGTGGCGCTGGCGTTTTTGACTACTAACGCCACCTATACAACTTCGTAAATGTGCTAAACAGTTCAGTTGTTGTCGGAGTACTGTTATGTGAGGTTGTCATTGCATTATGTCAGAGTTAACAGACTTCGAACGTGGGCAAATTGTTGGAGCACGTATGGTAGGTGCTTCCGTAAGCAAGGTAGCCGAGGTGTTTAGTGTTTCAAGAGGTACTGTATCGAAGATTTATTCCGCATATTTGAAAAGCGGAAAAACATCATCTGCTAAATCACAGCGCGGACGAAAGTGTGTGCTGAGTGATCGTGACAGACGATCATTAAGGGCAATTGTGACGAAAAATAAGAAGACCACAGCTGCAAAAGTTACTGCTGAAATGAATGTTGTGTTACAGAACCCTGTGAGTACCAAAACAATTAGAAGGGAGCTTCATAAACAGGGAATTTCTGGCCGTGCTGCAATTGAGAAGCCACTCATCAGTGATGCTAATGCCCGTAACAGAAAAAGGTGGTGTTTAAGTCATAAAGCCTGGACTATAGGGCAGTGGAAGCGTGTAATATGGTCTGACGAGTCTTCTTTCACATTGTTTCCCACTTCTGGCCGAGTTTACGTCTGGAGAACGCCATCTCAAGCCTATAATACAGACTGCTTGTTGCCAAGAGTGAAACATGGCGGGGGGTCTGTTATGGTTTGGGCAGCCATATCGTGGTTCTCTGCTGGCCCCATGATAACTGTGTCAGGGCACATGACTGCCAAGACTTATGTGAACATTTTGGCAGATCAAGTTCATCCCATGGTACAAACTTTGTTCCCCGATGGTGATGGTGTCTTCCAAGACGACAAAGCCCCTGTTCACACAGCTCACATTGTCCAGGACTGGTTTTCTGAGCACGAGGAGGATTTGTCCCATCTCCCCTGGCCACCACAGTCACCAGACCTGAATATTATCGAACCTTTGTGGTCTACATTGGAACGGAAAGTGCGTTCTCGTTATCCACCGCCAACATCGTTATCTGAACTTGCCACCGTTTTGCAGGAAGAATGGTATAATATTCCCTTGGCACACATACAGGAACTGTATTTATCCATTCCGAGAAGACTGCAAGCTGTTTTGGATGCCAACGGATTTCCTACACCATATTAAGCAAAGAAACATGTTTTTTAAAAGGTGTTTCCATATTTTTGTCCAACCCCTGTATATATATATGTGTGTGTGTGTGTGTGTGTGTGTGGTCCGAAACGTGACTCGTTGTTCAAAATGCGGACAGAGAACGGGATCCGCCTCACCATCAGGAAGCGCTGCTACTTGAGGAGCGACAATCTGCTAGGAGAAAGAAGACCCTTTGCGCGGGAAGACGCCATTACATAGTTTCGGTGGACGCACGTCGTGTCACAGATCCCATTCCGCCCCTTCGGGCTCAATTGACAGTATCGCTGTAGCTCCCATTTAAAAGGTGGAAGTTATAGCAGATATCCTTCAGAGTTAATCTGAACCCAACACTGATGTAGATAACCCTTGGTTTTCTGCACACACACACCGCAAAATTCAACGTTTTTTGGCTTCCCCTACCTGTCTTGATCTGGATTGCATTCAGACCAGTGAAGTTCAGGAATTCAGACAAAAATTAAATATAAAAAAAAGGCTCCTGGATTGGATTTAATCACGAATAACATTCTTAAAAATCTCCCACTAAGATTCCTTTTCTTCATTACTCTGCTATTTAATATGCTCATGAAGAACTATCATTTCCCAAAAAAATTGAAAAACTGCAGTAGTAGTCCGCATTCTAAAACCAAATTCGGATGATGAAAACCTTCTGAATTATCGTCCAATATTTTTACTCAGCTAGCCGAGTAAGCATAAGAATTCGTTCTTCTGAAACGCCTGAACCAGCACTGCTTGTCAGGAATATTATTATTCCGGAGCTGCATGGCTTTGTTACTAAGTGCTCCACAGTAACACAGTTACTGCGAGTTACTGAGTTGGTTCAAGACGGCTTCTCAAAGAAACAAGTCATGGGATTCTGTTTGTATACAGAATCAAAGCCTTTATTAAAATTTAGCACGAAGAGCTAATCTCCAAGTTGATGCGACTTGGTTTTTCGGACCAAATTATCAAAAATTATATATATTCTCTCGTTCCTGGATTCCCGCAGTTTCAAGATACTTGCAGAAAACGTAATCTCCTCCCCCCAGACCAATCCTCAGTGGCGTACCACGAGGGGGAATTCTGTATCCCTTATTATTTTCTCTCTATGTAAACGATATTCCGAAAACTGCAAGCATCTATTTGTCTATTTATGCTGATGATACTGCTATTTTAACCTAAAATATCTGCAATCGGAAAATTATAATTAGATTGCAGAATTATATCTCTTGTCTACAACTCTGGCTCACAGATTGGAAGATTAAAGTCAATTCGTCCAAGAGTACTATCCTCTCCTCTTTACGAAGCAACGGTGCATAGGGAATTCACTCGCTGTCACCATTTTAGACAAACCCATCCCCTGGGTTACTAAATACAAGTACCTAGGATTAATTTTAGACGTAAAATTAGCATTCACCCATCACATCCGAACTATTAATCAAAAAACAGTCGGTATGAGAAGAATTCTTATTCGCTTGATATCTCGTAAGAGCAAACTGGCTATCGGGCACAAGCTTATGCTCTATAAATCTATTTTGGGACCTATCATTTTGTATTCATCCCCTATATTGGCGCAGCTGCAACAACACATCTGAAACAACTGTACGTCTTTCAAAACATTCATTTCAGGAAGGCCGTAAATACTTCTTGATTTGTCTGAAATGAAGTTCTGCATAAGGATCTAACAATTGAACTCATGCTTAATTTTAAAAAGCAATCCATTAACTGAAAAAGTTAATGGATTGCTTAATGGATTTTTCCTCAAATTCCCAATGAGTTACTCCAAAACATGTCGGCGTATTCTGCCGAAATACCATCAGCATCAAAAGACCCAGAGCTGCTCTAGGTCATACATACCAACATTTCCTAGTTTTAAAAAGACTGAGAACTGAACAGCAACTCATCGGGTTTTGAATCCAACTCGTTACTATAGGACTTCTATCTCATTAATCTTCTTTTCAAACTAAAGCTATTTTGTACACTCTCAGTTTGGCTTGCAGTAACCGCCTGAAATATAAATCTGTATTAATAATTATTACATTCTGATTTTAATTTTGATATCAAAACCTTAGTCTAATTCACACATTAATCACCTTCATTTCTCTCATTTCTGTCAAGAACTCGCGTTTCTAAAATATGGCATCGAGCACGAAAAATCTTTTATTATTAAATTTTTGTAAATTCTAAAATAGCCCCTTCTTTAAATTCCATAAGTTTCACAGAGCTGGGAAAAAATTCAGTTTTTTGACACGCTCCCCGATTTTTCACCTCCAGCAACTATCTGTGACCCTCACACACCAATTTCCGGACGTTTGCGTCCTGATCCTAATAAATTTTGATTGCAAATAAATTCTGGAACTTCCACTAAATTAAAGATTGTTAAAATTGGAATTCTGATGAGAGGGTAAAATTTATTCTCTTAAATTAAAAACCTTGTAAATTTATTCTGTTGTCTGTGTGTTACATGTCTCGCGTCAGGTAGTGGAACTACCATTTTTTTAGACTTTCAGCGCATAAGTGCACGGAGCACTTACAACGATCTATCTACATGAACTTTCGCTTATTTGTCTTATAAATATTACTTACGTTTATCTTAATTAATTTTATTACATCCCCTGCATATTAATCACTATAAATTCGCCAATAAATTATTCATCTTAATTCAAGTCCTCATCATATTTGAACCTGGAATATTACATATATATTCAAATTTAATTCATTTTTCTCCTTATTTCGTGCATTGTAATTATGTGGTTTGTAGAGCCAGTTAAAATATGTTGCACCAGTAGTTTCCCATCTAAGCTTGAATTTTTATATTAGCAAGTCTGTTGTAAATCGCACATCTAAAGTTAATATAATTCACCAGTTTCAATTATTCCTCATAGATGGCACTGTGAAGAAATTTTGATAGCATAAATAGTGTAAGCTTCTTTCTATTCAGGCAGGTAGTGTAATCAATATATACATGTCGTCTTGATGCTTCGAATTTAAAATGTTAACTTTAATAAATATCTTCTTGAATAAAATTTTCGGAGTGAATTATTTAATAGTGCTCTACTCTCTAAGCTTAATATGGATTATTCTATATAGTCCTGTACCACTGATGCAGCACGAGATTCATCACTGCAAAAAGGAGAAGCTATTAGCTTTTCCTTCCTCCTTTAATACTTTATGCTACTGTGATTAATATTAATTTGATTTTGCCGTGTAAATCAACTTGCATAAACCAACAAGGTCGATAAAGGATTGCTCTAAATTTTACCTAATCTTTGCATTTAAAACAGTAACTGTCTTTAAATTAAGAGGCCACGGAGTGGTCATGGTCGCGAACTCATGGCCAGCGTTCTTTCGGTCGAGTCATGGGTTTGAATCTAGATTCTTCTCTTAAAGATTCGGGATGTTCTGCTTCAGTCGTGTACTGAAACTACCGCGCTGAAACTGAGAGTCACTTCATTCAAGGTGAGGGACTGATACACGATAAATCTGCCGAGATTCAGGTTTTTCACGTTAGGATGGCATGGGAATTAGGAAAGAGGAATACCGGTTCAGGTATCGTCCTCGTCACTTGACTAAGGTTCAAAGTTAAGAGGTCCATCTCCAATGGCTCTTGCGCAACTTGTAAGTGCGATGTTATTAAGCAATCAATCAATTCTTTAGATTTAATAGTAATAATATTAATCGAATCATACACTTCCGATTTCTAGTGAGAAACAATATAAGACAGTTTTTACAGGAAATGCCACATAGTTTTCACTTTGATGAAATTAAAAAAAATAATCGATTCAATAAATTTCTTTTATAGCAGTAATTTCACTTTTTGCAATACTTAAGGCTTCTTTCGGTAATAGTTGCTGATTGTCTTTTAAATAAAACCTCATTCAATTCTTAGTTCTTTACCTGGTCGTGTTGGCGTAGTGGTTATTGTCGCGGGTTCGAGCCTTGATTCCACCAAAGATTCACCGTGTAGACGGGGTTGATGTACTTTAAAACTGTCGAGGCTCACAAATTCCTCCCATTTTTCATAGTGTAGAAGTTAGGAGATGGATGTGTCCACTCAGGTGTCGTCCTTGCCACTTGACCACGGTTCAAAATTACGAGGTCTTTCACAATAGCCTTCGTGTTGCTTTTGGTGCGACGTTAATTAAAAACCAACCTGAACCTAAACTCTTTATCATTGTATCAATTCCAATTAACTTTTCAAAACATATGTATAGCTAGAGAAATTGGATAAAGAAGAGAAAAGAGTGATAGTTCACATCTATTTATTGTAACGTCCTCTTTCGTGTATGATTTTTCTATAATTTAAAAATTACTTGCAGTTCTAATTATTAAAAAAAAAAATGATCATAGGAACTGAAAGTGACTTCACATTCAACTAAAAGCTATTTACTCCAAGCTTAATTTTAATGCTTTTACAGGCCAAACTATCTGACAATGAATAATTTCAATATTAAAAGGTATTAAATACGCACACACACACACACACACACACACATATATATATATCATAAATTGAATTTTATACAACAACTATTAAAATTTTAAACATGTTTCCATTTGTTCGTAGCACAATGAAGAAATTTAAATAATTGAAAGTAGGATTTTATTAATATACTACAAGAGATAGGCAGTTATATACTGATAGTGGTGGATTAAAGGCAATTTATGTTCACTCGCTTCCGTGGTTAAGTGAAAAGAGGGAGAAGCAGCAGCGCCATCTATGTGTCAGGCCGGGGACTTTTCAATTGACCTGTTATTTTGCATGATCAAAATACTTGCACGCCCTAAATCTTCCATTCACTTTTGTCTGATGTAATTGAGTTCGGCCTTTGGATTAATTTAAATGGTTTGAATTAAATAATACTTTCTTTCAGAGGACATTGATAATAATATCTTTCAAGAAACTCTTTCATTAGTCCAGTGTTTCTTGTAACTTGACTAATGAAAGAACTTCTTGTAAGGCATTACTAATAATATTTGTGGAGAGGTGCATCTTTAAATATAGTTTCAAAATTATAGACCTAATAATTCATTCTTTTATTATTCACTCCCTGCAACGTAAAATCTTAGGCGAAATTTATGAGCAGTAGCTTCCGTTATTCCACACGATGGAATTTTGGTAGGATCAGAAATCGAACCCATGGCTTTACTTTAACTCCGTCAGATGTGAAACTCGTGACCTTAATAATTGGGGTACTACGGCCCCTGTTTGACCTCAAGAATGTTCTTTCAGTGTTCTTGAATTCTTTGAACTCGTTTTTGCTCTGAAATTTTTATCTTGCACAACATCCTGTCTTTTTGTCTCTTATACAGTAAAATTAATGATAGTCTTTTGCTTCTAGTAAAATATTACTAACAATGTATGTAGAGAGCTGAATTTTTAAATATTATGAGAAACAAAGTATTTATCATTTCAAACTATTATGTATCATAATGCTTCTAATCAACAATATATAACATTTTTATGATTTTTTAATCAATGATATATTCGATTGTATCTAGGAATAAGACAGAATCTTTCAAATTACTAAATGTAAATTTAAATTTACATCTAAACCATTATAATATGAGATAGTGCAATTTCACTGCCCCGATCTCTTATGGAAAGTTTTATTCAATTTCAACGCTTTATTTTAGGTGCATAATTATCAGACTAATAACATTTTAGGTGCATAATTATCAGACTAATAACACGAGATTTTGCTTTATTTTATCATAAATATATTTTAGTAGTAAATATAAAAAAAATATACGTTTTCAGAAAGCATGTAAATCAGTAAATAAATTTAGGAAAGGTTTGTCATTATTAAATAAACTAGCTTAGCAAACTTCTATATTCTTTCAATAAATATTTTATCTTTAAAATAGTGCGGCAAGGATGTTTTATTATGCGAAAATATTTACGATCTCACAATTTCATTTGTCAGATTTATACTTCATATAGAAAAATGTTTGAGTGAGGGAATAAAAAAGAAAAATGCGCACACACACAAAATTAATGAATAGGTACATTCCAATTTTAATTGAAGATTTCGTTTCTTTTACATATATCGTTGTTGAATGAATGTTCGCTCATTTTAATACGCGTTCTTCAACAGGAACTACGAATTTTGAAATTATTTATGAATATATTTACTCAAAAAAAGATAGATATTTAAAAATATAAATATTTAATTAAAAATATTTAATGTACAATTTTAATAAAATTGCATTAAAATTGTTTATAAAGTCTATACATTGAGAAGTTTATAATATGAATATCTAAGCGTAATAATCAGTTACAATTTGAAGCGTAATGGTCTTAGAGACAAGTTATTAAATTTTGGGCTCATCATTAATCTTAAACTGAGGGTTCGTCAATTAGTAATAATTCATGTGTGCAAATTCATCAAAAATTACTTAACTATGTGCGTTATATATGCTATCACCTAAAAGATTTATCATTAAATGGATTTTATAAAGGTTAGTACACATACACATTTGGATTTTCTAAGAATAATTTGCTCTCTTTAATGGTAGTTTTCAATAATATTTCGAACTGTTGTTTAATGAAAATGATTTCTATTCTATTTTCATGAACATTAGATATGATTTTACTTTTGCATTGTCTTTTCTTCTTGAAAAAGACAGCATTCATATTTTAACAAAAGAACAAAACATTTACTGAACCATGACGATAAAATGAATTCACAGAATTATGTCGTATATTTTTTTTCTTTCTCTTTCCACTCGACTATCAGAGATATTTCAGTAGAAGACATCTAGACTGTCTTCTCCTAATGTTAAACAAAAGCACCGAAATTCGAAACACTGTTTTAGACAAAAACAAGTTCCAGTATTTGTTTCATATTTTGACTTTTTCTCATATCATCGAAAAATAAGGTGTATAAAATACTTTCATAAATACATTTTAATGTATCATTTATTAATGCTAGAGAACCAATTAATTTTTATAACATGTATTCTATGTTCCGTTTTCTATGTCTTAACGTTAAACGAGTGTTTTCTTTCAAGAGTTAATAAGTAATTATGAATAATTATATCAAACATTCTTGAAATTTAAGGACACTCAAAGTAACTAGCTGGTACACTCGTATGTGTTAAAACTACCTAAACTCATAAAAAAGTTAAAAAATGTAATATATATAATATTAAAATTTAATATATATAATGTTAAAAAATAATGTATATAATATTAAAATATAATGTATATAATATTAAAATATAATTTGTATAATATTAAATATAAAATATATATTAATATTCCGAGTTGGAGAGTTGGGAGTTTAAGTTTTAACACTGAGAGCGAAAGGAACCTATAGAGTTCGATTTCTTAACTTATTTGATATTGACCAAAAGTCAAACATTAAAACTCACGAAATTCTTCCTCTCAGACAAAATTCTTATTACTATTCGATTGATTCGTAAAATCACTCATTCTTGTTAATAGTCTAACAATTTAATTCGAGTCATGATCCTCACTAGAATAATCTCATCAATTCCTTTAGGGGAAATAGATCACTCTTTTTAGCTGAAATAATTAAAATTCCGTAGGATATCATCATAAAAGCTGCAATTAGTTGCAAAGGGAATTTTAGATGCATGTTAATTAAATTAACGACTCAATACAAAGTTTTTTGATAATTCTCCGGAATGTGTTTTTTCGGAATGAACTGCAAGGAGTTTTTTTTTTATCTTCTTTTTTTAGATATCTTAATGCATGATAAAGACGACAAAAGAATAAAAGAGACTTTAATGATGGGCATATAATACGAAATAATTTATAGCTTCGTTACACACACACACACTAGCTACACACTACATACACATATATACTAAGTATGGAGATTTGGTTTGACAGTTCTGGGTTCTAACTGGATAACCTAGGTATCCTTGGTCGATTCAAGTCGAAATTTATGTGAAATGTTAATTAATTCAAAATAAGTAGCCTTGGGTCCATCACTGAAGGAATCGATATGGATCATTGAATAAAAAAAGATTACGTTGTGATGAAAGTAATAGTTTGGATATTCTTCAAAGACACGTAATATATATTTATATATACATACATATACACATATATGCATTTCAGTGAATTATGTTTCACATAAAATATATGTACAGTCACTTCATTCATTTGCTTATGATAAAATGCAACAATGGAATATAGAGATTTTTCTATGTATATCTATTTTTTTTTGTTAGAAATAGTTTCAACCTTCATGTCTTGAATTTAATGGTTCACGGAAACAAATTTTAATCTAAATTCATATATGTAATTGGCAAACACATTATTTAATGTTTAAAACGGTAATGCATATTATTCAATATGATTCTGACTAATCAGCGCACTGTTACTGTATAAGACACTTCAATTTAATAATAACTAAGTATAATTATATCATATTCATAATTATCATATAGATAAAAACAGATTCACAAATGTTGAACCAGATTTATAAGTCATGGATACATAATATTCTCATATCTCATAGATCATTTAGAAAGAAATTTATAAGAAAATGATACTGAGAATAAGTTGAAAAGATAAATTTGTTGTAACTTTTGCATAAGTTTACATATTTATAAACTTAAAAACTTACATATTTGTAAATTTAACACTCAACAGAAAACGCAACTAATTTCGGGATGAGATACTTTTTTTTGTAAAATTCTTTTTGCTTATTAAACCATCTAAATAAATGTTCAAGAACACGTTTTTTGAGCATTGGAGAGTAAGATACCAGTGTCATTTATGAGCTAATTTTTTTTTTGTAAAAATATGAGACAGAGAAAGAGAGAGAGAGAGAGATAAAGGCATAGAACCAACTGATAAATAGGAAATTCCATTTCTTCTCAAGATACTGCTGTTTTAGAAAAGAAAACCGGGAATTTTTATAAAAGAATCGATGTGTAATGAATCCCCCCTCCCCCTAATAGAAATAGTTTCCTATCCAGGAGACTAAGAAAATCACTTAGAGATTTCGATAAAAGGAAACTAACATATATTGGTCCGACTATATTATATTAAATTGCACTATTTTAAGATTTTTTTTTACCAGGAAGTGGAGGGTATAATAATAAGTCAGCTCCCCTAGTACATACTTTGTTTTAAAGGAATGTTGTCGCAAATTACTTTTACGAATAGAGGGCGTCGAGACTGAAATAGCTACAACAGTGTCTCAAATGTTTTACTTCTGTATTTGTCCTACCGTGTCTTTTTGTCAAAGAAAAAAAAACCAAGTTCTCTTATATCTACTATTTATTTTGTTTCAAACTACTTACTAACTAAAAAAACATTTTTGTTGTATTTTTTCATTGATTATTTCAGATGACATCCAAAAATTACAATTTTATATCTTTCTTATATTCATGTCTTATAAAAACTGACTATTGTTCAATTTAATTTAGAAGAATTTTTTGAAAGGATCAAAATATGGAGAACTTCGAAATGTTTAGTTCAGATTTTTTATGAGACTAACATTCCCTTGGTATTTATTTTTCCAAATGAGTACTAATTCGTAGTAATCATATTCAGTTGCAATTCCTTATCATCATAATTTAATTTTCTATCGAGAAAACTCATCAATAAGTAGAGAAATCTTACATAACTCATTATTAACAAAACTTTAGCCGCGGTAGCCTAGTGGTCATGGTCGCGGACTCGTGGCCGGCAGTTTTCGTCGAGTAGTGGATTCGACCCCTGATGTCCCTAAAGACCCGCCGTGTAGCCTGGCTGATGCACGTTGAATTTGTAGAGTCTCACAAAGTTCTCCTATTAGCATATTGTGGAAGTTAGGAGATGGATGTGTCCACTCAAGTGTTGTCCTCGACACTTGATCGATGTTCAAAATTTCGAGGCCCATTGCCACCGGCTTCGTGTTGCTTCCACTGCGACGTTAATGAACAATCACATTAACAAAATTAATATTTGTAAATTATGATATAACTATTTTTCCGTAAAGTGCCGATACTTGATATGCGGAAATTTATTTTTAGAGGTTCAACTGTGCTCCTGGAAAAGATGAAATCTTCAACTTAATGCATTGTTAAGCATATTCAATGAAAGGCACAAACAAATACATTGCGATTCTGTTCGAATAACTGCAATAGAGATTAAGTGATAAAAATGCAACATAAATCTTGACAGAAACAAACTTCAAGGAAAATTTTAGGGGAAAAAAATAAAAAGAGAGTGAGAGAGAAAAATGTATTTTACTGAATATTGCTAAGAAACCCTATACATACACTTTAATACCATCACAGGTCCTAGAAAACTCAAAATTTTCATTTCGTATAGCTAATCGCAGAGAATTTAAAATGTTTTTGTGCAAGAGTGTTTTTGCAGCGTTATGCTAATTAAAGGAAAATTAACTGGAAAAAGATGCATCTAATAAAATGATATCTTACAAATATTAATATGGGTAGGCAATTGAATAAAAATATTGAATTGTATTTCTAATATACAAAAAACTAAAGCTTGGTGATTTTGAGGAATGCAAAAAGAATTCGTTCATGGAAACAAATGCAAAATTTTTTGATAAGATCAGAGAGTTTTTATGTAGAAAAGCGAGTCATCTCATTTTGAGGCATATACACGATGATAGTGATTGGTTTTATTAACGTTGCACTAGAAGAAATACAAGGGGTATTAGCAGAATGCTCAAGAGAACCGAGCTCAACCAAAGAGCTTAGAGCTACAAACCGGCCCCCAGGGAGACATCACCCCCGCACTCAACATTTATTGGCAATAAGAATTTTTTTTACAACTTCTTACAATTGGGTAACAAAATCAGTACATAGTGGAGCAAAAAACAAAAGAATAAAACATAATCTCTAAAATCAAAATCAAAATCAAGCAATTTGTTTACAGATGCGTCATAGTTCTAATGACTTTGGCGTCATCGTTGTAACACTTCCAGTTTCTCACTTCTTTCTTTCGTTGGCGACGGACCTCGCAATTTTGTGACGAAGACAATTCCTTAGCTGGCACCTCCTTCTTCTAACTTCCCCACCACGCCAACGTGCATGAGCCCCGGCTACATGGCGGGTCTTTATAGACATCAAGGCTCGAACTTACGATTCTACGAAATCTGCGGGACTCGAGTCCGCGACCATTACCATTAGGCTATTGTGGCCACACACGATGATATAGTGCAGTTTAAAATATGTCAAACAATGTAGATTTTTTTTATATGGGTTATACGTCTTAACACAATTGTTTATAAAGCTTTGTAAAGACCATAAAACATGTAATAAAATTTCATTATTAGTTAGTATACCACGTTTTACAATTCGGTCAACTATTCAGAGGTTCATAATTTCTCAAAACAATATATAACGCTTGTTTACCGAATCGATCCTCTGTACTTATCTCTGTCGACAGGTGAAAAAAAAAACTATTCATGTCAGATCTAGTTCTATACCCCATTGTCTTTATAACACTTAAGGTAATATACACACAAAATTTAAAAGAAATATATTTGTAAGTTTTTGAGATATCCCGTTTAACGTGTTACAATTTTGACAAAGATGGGGGGGGGGGAGGGTATTTAAAGAATTTATTTTTATTTTGCAAAATTGATGATTAATATAAGATATACAAATTCACCATTTTTGTAGCGTAGACCCTCATTCATCTCGATCCTTATAATTTTTTTTCTTCTTTTTGATAGCCCGATTTTATGTGTACAAAATTGTGTACACAGAAAATCGGGTTATGCAAAGACTGCTTCTTTGCAGTAGTAATACCCTTGTTATCAAATCTAATATACTGTTTTAATGCATAATGGACTAGAATAATATCCAACTCATTAAACACTCCTTCAAAACTTGAGAAACCATTGTTAAATAGCAGTACAACGAGGATGACATCTGAGCTGGCACCTCCTTCTTCTAACTTTCCCACCACACCTTTGGGAAGACTTTGAGCCTCAACATATTTGATGTGCATCGGGTCCGGCTACACGGCCGGTATTTAGTGGCATCAAGACTCAAACCCACGACTCTACGAAAATTACCGGCTGCGTGTCCACGATCTTGATCACTAGGCTATCGAGGCCCCATTAATCAATCAAAGAATAAGTAAAATGAAAAATCCTAGACGGAATTCTTAATTCTAGAAAATGTATTACAATATTGGAAATCATTTGTTTGAAAGTGCCTTGAGAATTTAGGAATCTGAGATTATTTCTGGTTCCATCAAATCATCTCCAAATATGTGAGAAGAATAATCAGGAGAGTATTCTCATTTACCATAGTAAGATTTCCCCAAATGTATTTCTTCAAATGCATTCTCAAAGACTAAACCTAAACTCTATTTCGAATTTGAAGTCAATTTTAATACAGAAGTGAAGGACAAATTTTCAAACAAGTTTCAATTTAAAAAAAAACACTGATTTGAGAAATTGGTAGAAATATCTTCAGATTTAACAAAAAATTAGTTCAATCAATGCCAAGAGGGTTACAAGCTATTATAAATAATAACAAATTGCTGATAAAGTTTGATTTTTTTTTTTTTATTTTTCAACACTTTTTTAGCTCTTTTATAAAGATTCAAATACATATTTATTTTTTTCCTTTGGAAAATACGTTGCGTTATTTTTTGGTAAGCTAGCATTGATAATTAGTAGTTTATTGTTATTTTTTAATTTATATTGTTCAGTGTTATATAATGCTTGTTTTAACATAATTTGAGTAAATTTAAGCTGATTGTACTTAAATTTCTGTTAAAAAAATAAATTCAAATACTTTCTCTCCCCCCCCCCTTCATTGTATACACAATAGACCTAATAGATAGAAAAAATGTATTTTATATTTGAGATCCTTATTTATTAATTTCCTTAGTTCTTTCATAATACATATATTTTATAATAATTTAGTTACATAATAAAGGAATACTCTTATATCCCATCCAAATTTTCGGATGTTCATCCGAGTTCTTTTTTTTTTCTCTTGTCAATTGACCATTTAAGTCTAAACTGATTACCATACATTGAACAGAATTTCGATTTACTAAAAAGCAATTTGTGAAAATTTTTGTTGTATCTTAAGAATGAATATATAGAAAATTTTAGATGTATATATAAGAAACTACGTAGATGTTACGTGGTGTTTTTAATACAGCGAAATTAAAATTTAAAATTATTTTGCATGCGCATCTACAATGCTATGTTATATGTCAATTTTATCCGGCTTTTGTGCTTACATTGACTTCAAAGTGCTCGTAAAACATTTTTTTTTTTTGAATTTTTGACATTTCTCTGATTTATAGAATACTCTCTGCAACCAAATCAAAAGCCACACGATGCGTGATACCTGCTGACTAAAGATACTTAAATTTGTAAATTATCTTTCTAATGAAACAGGCATTTTTGAGAAAATTTCTTTTACTGAATTTTACCGTTTTAATTTTTTGAAAGGAATGAAAAATCAAATGATAAAAATGTTTGTAATTCTATATACCTGATATGTATTTTAAAAAATATTTTAAGAAGTGCCACAAGCTGTTTTCCAATACTTCTGTATAGTATTTATGTAGATGTCCATTTTTAACTAAAATAATTTATAATTATTTTTCATTTATATTACAACAAAATAAAAAATTTTAATTATTACAATCCTAAAATTCTCTGTTCAGCTTTGATTCAACTTATTGTTTTCCCTCTGTATTAATAACTTAAAATAACACACAAAAATATATTTTTCGTTTAACGAGAGGTGAAATTTCTTTCAATTATTTAAACTTTTATGAAGGTCTGAATAGGGAAACATATATCTCAACTATTCAACCAGACACGAGTAAATTTTAAGTTAGAGATTGGTTTGGATAAACTTCGAGAGATATATATTTTACTCATTTTTTTCTGTGCTCATAAAGCTCTTAAACTCAGACACATTTTTTTTGTTATTTTCTTTTCGTTAGATGCTTTATATATACAATAACATCTTTTTCAGTAGCTATTGTCATGGTAGATTTCTGTCGAAGTCATGAATAATTCAAGTAATATAAACAATTTTGCGATCTTTTCTAGGAAAATTTATTTTCAGTGAGAAAAATTCTGAGTCAATTGTATTGCAAAGATTTTCCTCCATCCCTTCACTTAGAGTTTTGGCCAAGTAACCCTTTTCTTCCTCTTTTTAGCCAATTATTTCCAGAAACAAGGGTCCAAAATTATTTCTTTTGCCATCAAGATATTGAATAAGTTAATAAATCAACAAGAGATATTTGAATCGGCTTTCTTTCTCTTCTTAAACCTGTCTTCAAGCAATGTTAAAGAATATCATCCAAACTGGGCAAATTTTATTAGACATAAAAAGGATCTAACATTGATATTATACAAGATGTTTCGAAACTCATGAGAAAAATATAGAAGGAGTGATAGAAAAGATCTAAACAAGCAATTTTCACCACACAATGCATAGGCGGAGAGCAAGCGATGAACCGCTGGACGACGCTGTAATGGAAAGCACAAAACGAGCACATGTAACTTCTACTGAGGGTTTCAGGGCTCATGGCCTTTTCCTTAATAATGTACATCGTCATGCTCTAGAAATCTACCGTAGAAACGACGATGCGTAAGAAAACTCGCGCTTTATGCTTTCCATTACAGCGCCGTCTAGCGGTTCACCGCTTGCTCTCCGCCTGTACATTGTGAGGCGAAAATTGCTTGTTAGATGTTTTCTATCATTCCTTATATTTCTGCCTATGAGTTTCAAAATACCCTGTATGTCCAGGTTTCATTATTCTGCAGAGAGCAGCTTATTTCTTAATGCTACTCACTTCTGTTTGAATCAATTCGCATTTTCGGCGTAAAATGTGTTTTATATTTCGTTTCCTTTACTATAATGTGAAATAGATTTTTAACTTTATATCAGGGGTGTCTAGCTTGCGGCCCAAGAAGTAAGCATGGAGCGAAATAATATCAACACCCACTACAAGGAAATATAATTTTATAAAATTAATTCATTCAAGATTTTTTGTGCAAAATTACATCTTTTGAGTCTAGTCTATCCTCCCTCAAACCTTCTGTGTCGTGTCTAAACATTATAAAATTCTTAAGCTAAGTGGGAGTCCATGATATCCCTTGAGTTATAAGCGAATCAACATTGCTTTAGGTGGCCAACCGTACTCTTTCAGGGATTTTTTTGTATTCCTTTTTCTTGAACTGTACTCCTTTAAAACCCTATACTCCAAAAATACTCCGTAGCATCCTTTTGTATTCATAAAAATATCAAAACTAGTTATTTTAAGTAACTTTTTAAATTTTCTTATGCATAAAGTTGTCTGTGATGATCCTTCGACTTAATTTTTGTAAGTTTCTTTGCAAGGAAGTGTTGCTTACTTACTAATTACTCTAAATTAAGTTCTAAGGGCAAGTACTTTCGAAAGAATATTAACTATTATTGTTCAATGAAATGTCGATTTTTTTTCTTTTAATTTTAAAAATCAGTATCACTCTTTCAAACTTATTTGTCATTTAACTTTAATCTTTTATTAGCTAAATATTACTAGTTCACCTATAAAATAGTTTTTAGCACACACTATGAGTGACTCAAAGAGGCGTAAAAATCATTTCAAAAAAAAATTATAAAAAAAGAATTTTCATTTTTTATAGACATCAAAGAAAAGGACGATCTGTAGTTAAATGCACAATCTGCAACGAAGAATTTTCTATTGAGATTAAAAGATAAAGTTCAACAACAAACCTTATTGATACTAATAAACATAAATTAACTTTGCATGCAGCGGCTTAAAAACTATATTTTTTAAAACATATTTTTAGATCACAAATGAAAAAAATTAGCAATAATGGAAAGTACTTTCGCTTTCCATTCTATAATTCATAATCAATTTCATAAATAGGGACCAAATCTTTAAAAAAGTTTCATAATGCAAATTTTTTTTGTGTGAGAATTAAGCACGATTCAATAGTAACTGGAGTGTTTAATGAATATTGCTTGACAGAACAGTTAGAAGATTTGAGATTCGAATAATTTGTATGTGTTCCATCGAATGCATCGAGCTACAAAGAAATAAAATTATACCCAATTTAGTAAGTTACTTGAATGTCAAAAGTGGCATTCGTCTCAAGATGGCAAATTCAGTCTATTGAAGGAGAAACTTCAGGAATTTTATGAAATCACTAGTTTTTTTCGTGTTTATCAGAAAATAATTTGAATTTAAGAATTTTAGCGTTATAGGCAGATAATACGAATTTCGGTGGACATAACTAAAAAGGTTTCAATAATGTACACACAAAATATTTGCTGAAGAGAAATATTTTGGGCATTGATTGCTAAGCGCATAATTTATCAAATGCCATTAATACAGCTTCTGGTTCCGTCTCAACTGATGCTGAAGTCAATATTACCAACATACATTCATACATATGTATATATTATATTATATTTTGTCGCGTTACCATTCGAGTAGCAAATAATTTTGCGGAGAGGTTGGTATTGAATATAAAATGCTTCTCGGTTACTCAAAAGTGAGGTGGCTTGCTTTGTCTCCAGCAATAGAGTGCAATATTAATATGACTAAAAATGTGATCCAAGTTTAAATCAGTTTCTTTAACACTAGGCCAAGATAGCCTTAATGTGATTACTCCAGTGTCTTTACAGTCTATCGTGAAAGATTGACTCATAATATTAATGTTTAGAGTTCGCAACTTGATTTACCAAGGACTAGTTTATAAAATATTAGAATATTGTTGTTAAATTTTTCAGTGCCCCGAATTTTCCTTGTGATCTAACATTGAAAAATTGGAGCGCGAAGTGCTAGCTAAAGTATCATCCTCATCATATGACCGTTCTAAATTTAAAGCGTGTTGGTTACACGCAACTTTATTGCGGCAATACGTTGTCTAACAAACAAACTAAAATAATGCTTCTCAGACTTTAGATCTAAAACAAAAAATAAGTTCAAGCAGTAATGAATGTTGATCAAAACGTTGACTGAAACAAGAGATTTTTGTTCATTTAAATAAACATCATTTTTGTCAAACTGGATTTGCAATTAGTATTATTATTTTATCATTTCCAAACAGGAGACAACTTTTAAATAACTTTTTCATCAAATCGCTTATCATAATTTTCTTACATTCTGAACCCTATTTAATGCTTTCTACATTAAAAAAAAATAAATGTATAATAAGTTAGTCTTTTTTTTTTTTGTGTGTGAAAAACCGCTTCCATTTGAACTCATTTACTGTGTTCTAGAAACATTCAGTTTAACTTTAATGTCGGGTCAAAAACTGAGTAGTTTTACTTTACATTTTGTTTAATTTATTTTAAATATATTTAAAATATAATTTAGTTTAGTTTATTTTCTTTTAATTTTAATCCAGTTTTTAATCTAATATAAAAATTCAAGCATTTCGTGTTCACTATCCTTTTTGCTGTACTTAAAAATACATTTTCCTAAAGACATCCAATTAATGTTTAAATCAGTCATTATTAATGTTGCATCGAAACTAATCAAGAATTTTCAGAAAACATTCGTTTCAGTCCTGTTCAAAAGCAAAAATGAGGCACCACTATATTGGTATATATACACAATTAGGAAATGTGCGTGATAATTTCAAAATAAATTATTTGGGAATAAAATAGCCTCTCCCTCTCTCTCTCTTTCTCTTAATTTTCATCTTATTACACTACCTATTAATTTTGCAGTACAATTTGGAAATCAGTTGAAAGTTGTTGAAATCTTTGACGCTGAGGAGGGCTAAAAGATTGAATGTATATTGTTTAAAACGAATAACACATCGATCAATAACTCCCGAGTCTAACATTGAAAACAACATTTTTTTTGCAAATTTTTTTTTATTCATCAACATAACACCTTTTGTTAATCACCTTTTAGGACGATACAATCGTTCCAACGCTTTTCCAAATCTTTTTTCCCCCCAACTTTTTTTTTTTTTCCTTTTTTTTTTTTTTTTCTTTCGCAAGAAATCTTTTTTGTTGCGAGTAAATAGCGATAAACAGCTTTCTGAATCATCGACTCGTTGCTCCATCGAAAGCAATCGCGGCACCCACTTAGAAAAAACCTTTTTCACTTCACTTCAAAAAACCTTTTTCCTGGTCCGATCGACTTAAAATTTCGACACGTTTCAAGCAAAGATTAGTACTCTAGAAAGACCTGGTTACTGGTTTACTACGAGCGCCATCTCTGGGTTAGTCTCGGGAGTTATTGATCGATGTGTTATTTGTCTGGAACTAATAACATATCTAAATTCGATTTTATATTTTTGACTCTTTTCATGTTGATTTTAGTTCAAAATTGAAGATTTTATGGAAAACCCCACATTTTCTGAATTACATGGAGCACAAGATCATTGGATGTACAACCAAATATTATATTCCATTCATAAGCATGTCAATGGGTAACAGAGTTTACCTAGATTTGGCTAACGATGATTTGGCTTTGGTTTGATAACGATGATTTGGATTTTTTTACTCTGATATGGTTTTGATTCAAGCTGCTAGTTATTGAAAATCACTATACGAGGGGCTATCGTAAAGGTTTAATAATTACTAAGAAAGAAACCGCAAAATCTGGATAAAATTTATTCTGAACATTCATTGATTCTTATGTACATGAAGCTGTAAATCACAGCCACAATCTTGATTTGTTTAGTTTCAGGAAGCCCTAGATTGAAGAAACCTTCAGAATCGTTAGGCTTTAATTATTATTAAGGGTTACCGTAAAGTTTTTATTATTACTAAAAATAATCGGTTGGTTGGTTGGTTTGAATTTATGGCACTGTATCCTCGAAGATTATATTGTGTCAAATACGACAAAATCGAGATAGAAATTCAGTTTTTAATTATTATTATTCTTAAGAGTTTTTTACATAATCATTATACAAAGTTATACATTTCTCCAAGTGTTTCTTGACTTTTCGAAGGGCGTCATTGTAGAACTCAGAAGTTTGAACTTTTATCTTTTCCATATCACGGGTTACTTCAATTTATGGTTTTCTGAAACCAAGCAAATCCTCATTAATAGCTGTAACTTACAACATTATATACATAATATTAAATTATTATGCAGAATAAATTTAATTTAGGTATATCTTGGTTATTTCTTAGTAATAATTAAAACTTTACAATACCCTCTCGAACATCTGTGAAGCCCAGTTCGATTCAACACGAAGCAACCCCTTTTACCCCTCATGATAACTTTCGGTAGAATCCAGTCTTAGGTCAGGCAACTCTCCGTCAATAAAATTGTAAACATGATATTGAGCTAACACGAACCCCATGAGAATGTAACAGGTCAATTGAAAAGTCCCCGGCCTACCATAGTAAAACACATTTTTTTTGGCAAAATTAGTTTTTCCTTATTCAACATAATTCCATTCAAGGGTGATACACTGATTATAGCGACCCTCCAACTTTTCGATACCATTTTTGTAGTACGATTTGTCCTTTGCTTCAAAATAGGCCTCAGTTTCGGCGATCACCTCTTCATTGGACGAAAATTTCTTCCCAGCGAGCATTCTTTTGAGATCTGAGAACAGGAAATAGTCGCTGGGGGCCAGATCTGGAGAATACGGTGGATGAGGAAGCAATTCGAAGCCCAATTCATGGACTTTTGCCATCGTTTTCACTGACTTGTGACACGGTGCAATGTATTGGTGAAGCAGCACTTTCTTTTTCTTCAAATGCGGCCGTTTTTCGGCGATTTCGTCCTTCAAACAGTCCAATAAAACTATGTAATAGTCGCTGTTGATGGTCCTTCCTTTTTCAAGGTAGTCAATGAAAATTATTCCATGCGCATCCCAAAATACAGACGCCATAACCTTGCCAGCCGACTGTTGCGTTTTCCCACGCTTTGGAGCGGGTTCATCGTGTGCAGTCCACTCGGATGACTGTCGATTGGAGTTCGGAGTGAAATGATGGAGCCATGTTTCATCCATTGTCACATATCGACGCAAAAACTCGGGTTTATTAAGCTCGATCATCTTCAAACACTGCTCCGAATCATCAACTCGTCGTTGTTTTTGGTCAAAAGTGAGCTCGCGCGGCACCCACTCTGCACAGAGCTTTCTCATACCCCAAATATTCGTGAATGATATGATGCACACGTTCAGTTGATATCTTTAGAGTGTCTGCTATTTCATTCAATTTCAATTGACGGTCATTCAAAATGATTTTGTGGATTTTTTTAATGTTTTCGTCGGTAACAACCTCTTTTGGGCGTCCACCGTCTTCGGTGCTCATTTCACCACGTCTAAACTTAGCATACCAATCCTTGATGGTTGATTTTCCTGGGGCAGTGTCCGGAAACTCGGCATCAAGCCAAGTTTTTGCTTCAACTGTATTTTTTCCCTTCAAAAAGCAATATTTTATAAACACGCGAAATTCCTTTTTATCCATTTTTTTCACAATAACAAAAGTTGCTTCACTCAAAATGCTATAATTCACTAACTAATGATCCGACAACTGTCAAATTTATACACGCATCTTTTGAGGGTTAGGGCTAACTAAAAAAACATATGGATTTAATTCTAGTAGGCCATCTATGTGTCAGGCCGGGGACTTTTCAATTGACCTGTTAAGGGGTTCCAGCACGTTTTCTCCTTCGACTAACCTTTTGGGCTACTTCATGACGTTATTGATTTGAGAACCTCGTTTTGTGAGTAAACCGTGTCTTATGTAAATCGGCATTTCAATACATACTATGAAAGTGTGGTGAATAGAAGATGATCGGAGATTGGACGTGTTAAAGTTCTGAGAGGAGATAGAAGGTAAGTGAAAGTATAGTGCACCCGTTATTGGAACAAGGAAGTTGACTGATTGTCGGATAACTGATATTCGACTCGGACTCAGTTTAAAAGTGGCTCGAATCCAAATAGAAATTTCAATTATATTCTTTGCTTTCGGAACTCAAGTTAATAATTGCTCCGTATTCTTAATGCAAACATTTATTTCTGATTATTCTTAGACAAAATAAGCATATGTTACAGCTTTGCTTGTCTGATGATTTATTGACTGATTATTTAGAAGTATTGACGACTCGAAACTCAGCAAAGAAGAGGGATGTCACATTAGTTACAGAATCCTAACAAAAATTAAGTTTCTGTTAGGGAATTATTAATTAAAATCATCTATTAAACTTTTTTATTTTTATAACTTTCTTTCTTTCCACTTCAATACTGTGAAAGGTAGAAACATCTTCTATATCTGAATTTGTTTTCAGTCTTCAAAAAGTTACGATGAAAACAGAAAGAATATATACAAAATCTGTGTTTTTTTTAGTCACCTTTTAAGTGAAACATTCGAAGTTAAGTTTGTGAAACGTGTAAATTTTGAAGCAAAATTATTTATATTTATTTAATTATTATATTTATTAATTATATTCACTTAATTAAAAAAAACTTTTGGGGATCGAGAAAATGTCTGTGTAAAGTTACGTTTAAATGTAAAACACACAGTTGTATAAAGCTTATTTCAGCAAATAAAAAAACACAGAGGACAATTTTAAAAAATCTCTTTATTTCTTACATTAAAATTTTTTTATCGAAAACATTTTTTTTTAAATATTAAATTATAATTCATAATGAGAGATACAAAAATGTGGGACAAATATTTGAAGGCAATAAAATGTTATACTTTATAATTTAAGCTGAAATTTGTAACAAAAAATCAGCAGATATTTACTTCTAATTGCTAAACATTAAAAACATTTGTTTATATTAACACACTTTTAAAAAGTTTGTAGAAAATCATATGATTCCATGCTTTGTTACAAGTATTAATAATATAATTAATCAGTTGTACAAAAAATATTAGATATACGTAAATATAATAAAAGTATAAGCGAAAATATGTTGTTATAAAACTATGCAAGACCTGGAGTAAATTATTTTTGTTTGTATTAATTATGTTTTAAAACTTTTTTTAATACTTTTATTTAACATATTTGACTTTCGGAAAGGGATTAATATGAAAAAACTATTTCTTACGGAATGGCAATAGTTATCTGTAGAATTTTCCTTATTTATAACTTAATATAGAATTACATCTTGTGAGGGACCCCTCCGATTAAGGAACATTTCTATTTAAGGGAAAATTCTGTTGGTCCCGGAGGGTTGTCCCTTTGTATTTACCTATTATTAAGGGACATCTTTATTTAAGGGACAAAAATGTTTGGTTTGGTGGGTGTCCCTTATTGGGAGGTACTACTGTATTTATAAATAACAAAGAAAAAGAATCTGTTGAAAACCAATATTTTTGTATTCTCTGAACCTTTTGAAGTGAAACCGATACTCTTTTCCAAAAGTTTACTCCCGACCTCCTTATATTTGAAGTTGGACCCTAAATAAATACATCTGCACACATCTCCTGTCACACTGCCGGAAGGAAATGCGAGTTTTTCTTTCGTCAAAAAATAAAGACGGTGTTTTGCTTACTGGTGTTCGAATTTCGAAGTTATTTCTGTCTCTTTTACTTTCCTGCCTTGAAGAACTTAGTGGCAATTACTTCTGGAATAATCAAAAATAAATTTATGTAATTTTATTTTTATTTTTAATCTTTTCTTGCGAATTAATACAGTGTTCAGTTTTTCAACTGTTGCGAAAAAAATATGTTAGAGATTTTTTTTTTCTTTCAACTTCGAGCTTTCAATTACAGCGAATTAAAAAATAATGTAAACTAATTAGAATTGAATTATTATTCGTACAAATTCCATTATTTATTTCAACTATATTTATTTTACGGAATCGTTTTAGAATATGATTTAATGATACCGATTTTATTGTTTGGTTTTAAATATTTATCACATCTTATACAGAAACGTATCATGCATAAATCAATTTCTTGGAAGAGAACTGTTAAATACATTCGATTTTGTTTTTTACAATCACTTTATTGAGGTGTTGCCTACGTAACATTTTACTGACTGACATAGTGTAATTTAAGAAATACGAATGTAATATTCAAGGTATGAAACTCATGTACTATTCAATATATCTACTTAATATTTCTACTGCATCTTAACTTTTGTATTATAAAAATATATGAATTCAAGAATAGTTTAAAAAGTATTTGAGTTGAGAACAGTTTCACTGTTTATCAACATCGCACTTAGTAGCAACATGAAGGCTATTGGCGACATATCTCGTAATTTTGAATATAGGTCAAATGATGAGGATGACAACTGAGCTGGCACTTTCCTTTCCAAACTTCCACACCGTCCCAAAGGGAGGACTTGAAGCCTTGACAGATTTAAAATGCATCAGCCTCGCTACACGGCGGGACTTCAATGGTATCAGATTTGAACCTGCGACTTGTCGAAAACACGCCAGCCGCGAGTTATCGACCTTGACCTCTGGGCTACCGCGGCTACATTGAGATTGGGAAGTGGCTCATTAGGATAACGGAGTGACTCATTGTAATATTGTCCATTGATCGTTTTCCCTTTTTCTTGGAAGTCCATAATTATAGCACCTTTACATCCCAAAAATTCGTCTCCGTAAATCTTCCAGCCGATGAGACCATCTCTGTCTTCTTTGGAGCCGATTAACCGGGAGAAACTCGTTTTGATTACTGCTTGGGTGATGATATGTCATGAGGAATCAAGATCTCATCAACGTTAACAACTCAACGCAAAATGACGACGGCAACTCGATTCAACAATTTTCAAATTTTGATTTGGCAGCTATTTGCTACCCATTGACAGCCATTTGCTACGAAATTAAAATGGAATTAATACTAATTCAGGCATGCTCTTATAACTTCTCGTTCCGAAGATTCCTGTTCATTACAAGAATTTCATGCAACTCATTAATCATGGAATTCAGCTTATCACTATGCTTAAAGTAATCAAATTTCGTCAATCTTAGATAAGCTCTATTTACTTTAAATTACATTATGAACCATTTATTCTAAGAAAATAAATGCTTAATTTTATGAAGTAATAAAACAAATAACATTACAAATATTTATAATGACGCATGCTGAATTACAAAAATTTTAGGAAGCGGAGCTTGGGCTAAGCCCTGTTATAAACTTATTTTGTTAAAAAAAATGATGAAATAAATTAAGAAATATAAATTAAAACATCATAAATTTAGAAAATAATAATTATAAATAAATAATCATAAATTGAGAATTTAAGTTTTTTTAAAAACATTTTTGAAAAATTTGTTTTTCCTCTTGCTTGGTTTTACACATTCTTTTGAATTAAGAATCATATTTATTCAATAATATTTCTTTTTTAAAATGGTTCCTTCAACCGACATAAAGTATTTCCCCCCAATATCTTTATAAAAATCTTTATAGCCACGACACTATTAATATTTTGAAGAATTCTTAAGAATGTTGACAGGTCACTAACGCTCTAGTATTTATTGACACAGAATATAAATGCAAATTTTAATAAGTTGCTTCAAATGTGCTATTTTGTTCTAAATGTAATTGTATAAATAAACTGCATTAATAAAAATTGCAACACATTATTGTTTTGTAATAAATCGTGATAAACTACATTTGTGTTGCAATCGTGATAAAATAAGAAACCATTTTATTTGAAATATGTAATTCAATAATGTTATTTCAAATTTTCCAGAGTGAATTAACGCATTTATTCAGTGGAAATACTTTTTTTAGTGATTTAAGTTGCAAATCGTTTGGATAAATAGAGACCGATGAAAATATATTAAAATAAAAAAAAATATCTTTAACTAGTTAAAATTATTTCAAATTAATTAAGAAATCATGTTCTGGTTTATATCTAATATTCTTTATAATAAATGCGCGTTTCTGTAAGAGAATAAAATATAAATTCTCAGTTGAGACTGAATTTTTTCTCCATTGAGACTTCAAGTATTCGTCAACGTTACCATTTCGCAAATTTTACGCAATACTTATCTAATTGCTTACAAAACTGGCCTTGAACTTTTCTGAGGGCTTTATACATCATCTCGCAACATAAGACATTATCTATATTTGCGTTGAAGTTCTTCACAGAGCACTAGGCAGTTTGAGCTTTGACACCCTTTAAAGGTCTGTCATATCTCATCCCTGTTCGTAGCAAGGGGCCTCTTAGACAAGCCCTCGCCTTGAAAAAAGTTGAATGACCAGCCTTGGTCTCGAAGGCTAAGATTTTGAGGTGACCTCAAGGATCCGTTTATTAGTTTAGATAGAGTTTCGTCTGCTTCAATCAAAAAAAAAAAAAAAAAATGATCCCATCGTATTGTCAATCTCTTAGTTAATTAAACTACTAGGAAGAACAAATTAAGCAGAAAACTATCATGACGCCAGAATTGACAATAACACGTGATGTCTAAATTGAGCAACGTCTAGCTGAAGCTATACTATAACTAACAGAGCATGTTTTAAGTTGCAATTAATAGAGAAATGTGTTACGCAACAACATAGTAAATTTATATTGAAAAAAATCACATGAAATAATAGTAAAGGATTAATAAAAGTATTGGTATTCGTTGTGTTTATATATTTTACTCTTTTAACAATCATTAGATCATATAAAACTGCCATTGCTTTTTGTTTTATTTGGTGTATCACATCGAGCGCAAGTATATTATTAATTTGATGACTTTCTGAAACAAAAGATATTAAAAGATGCTTATAAGATGATTTTTTTAAGTGTATAATTATTTCATTCTAACAGTTAAAGATTTGTACAGAAATCTTTTAATAATTTTATTCGTCCTAAATTACTTGAGAATAAATTGAATATTGTGGTAAATAGTGACTTTATCATGAATTTTCGTTATATCGAAGCGAGTGTCTGAAACATCATTAGTATTATCTCATTGTGCCTCAATTATACAGCCATGGATAAAAGTATGAGATACCCTTTAAAAATCCCTTTTTAGTAAAATACTGAGATATTGAGAAACTATAAAGCTGCAGGGAGATAAAGATAACCACTTTTTACTTATAAAAATTGATATTTGATTGGTCCTCTTTTAGATTTATGTATGTCATTAATTATTTTTGGCATGATGCTCACCATCTTACAACATTTGCCTTTAGTTATTTTGTTCCATTCTTACTGTAGGACGTTTTTAATGTCACATTTACAGTAACTGAATATTCCCCGACTTTGCGTTTGAGAATACTCCAAAAACATTCTATAGGGTTAAGATCCGGAGACTGTGAGGATCATTTCAGGAGATCTGCACTAGTGTCTCCAAGCATTTCATAGTTGTAGTAGATTTGTGTCGAGTAGCTATGTCCTGTTGAAATTTTTTCCCAGCCACACTTGTGTCTCTAAAAGTCTAAGAAAAGGATGAAAGCAAGACCGTTTTGAGCACATTTATGTATCGATTAGAGCTCATATGCCTCTCCCAGATGACCATTTCGCCCAAACCATTGACCGCCAAGCATCTTCTGACTATTATACTGCCTTCTATCCTGAAATTATACTTCACCTACCCTTCACCTCATATATGTCACTTCAACTGTACTTAGCCCCTAAAATATTAACATAACATTAATTTTATAAAGCTATTTTCAAATAATTTTAGTACATATTGACACTTAGGTGCTGTTTTTTCAATAAATGTAAGTTAATAAACACATACCTAAAATTTAGATTCGTCAGACCGCAAAATATTGGATCAGTTCTCTTCTGTAAAGTAAAGAGCCAATGAAAACCGTATATTTCTATTTTTTTCAGAGAGCCGTGGCTTCTTCCTGGCTTTGAAAACTTTGAGTTCAGCCTCGGCAAACTTTCTTTTAGATGTTCTAGGTGGGATTTGTTTTCATGTCATCACCGATAAACTAGCAGTCAGCTGAAATTATGTTTGCTTGCTATCTCTCAAAGCAGCCAGTTTCAATAATCAGTCTTCTCTGAGTGTGGTGATCTATTTTTTCCCTATTCTTCCCCAATTTAAATGTGAAGACATTTGATAGTATATTGAGCAGTGTATCTTGAAGATTTAACAGTTTTTGTAACCTCAGTTTGGCTCTTAAGCATTTTTGATTGAAAACTATATCTTCAAACGTTTTCGACTAATTTCACAACTTTTCATGATTTTCGATAGTAAAACGATACACTTTTATGTTTTCGGTCAAATTAACAGAATTCAAGTGTATGTATGCGTACTTAATGCAGCATGCTTTGACTAATATTCATTCCAAGAAATATGCAGTTTCTCATTAACGTGATGATAGTGTTTTATTAGCGGCTGAATGCAATGACGTTTGCTTACGTTGTTGTATAAACTCGACATTAATGTTGTAATAAGTAAATGAAGTGATATCGGTTAACACTTTAGTAGTTAACTTAAGATGATGAGACTGCCTAATACTTTAGTCTATGGCTGTAGTACTTATATAAATTGTTTTTGTCTCAATGAGCAGTCCATCTTGCAACATTCGTCGAATTCTTGATTAAGTTTTCAATTACCTCAATTAGAGGAATCCTTATGTGTATCTAATAAGAATTGAGATTATGGGCAGTTTTGGCGATAAAAAACTGAAATGTTGCACTCAAGTTTAAAAATGAGTACCTTTGAGGCAATCGACTGTAATGTTCCAAAACGAGAAATAAATTGCAAGAAATTGCTTAATATAGAACTAAAATCTCACAGAACATTTCATGAAATGTAACAGAATCACCTGAACTTGAATTATTATTATTTATTAGTTTATTGCCTTTCTTTATCATAGACACGAATAGGAATGTGATGACGCAGGAATATCATGCTTAAATGTATTATCAGATGTTGATAACTCAGTTGTATAATAAATTACAGACTGACTACAGACGCAATTGTTTAATTGGAATGTTAAGTTGTAAATCGTATACATGAGAAGAATAAACTCTTACAGCTTTTATCATAGAGCGATATTCAACTCATTGTTCATCAGTTATTTTTGTGCTATTGATTATGACAATCTTTAGAGGTTCAAAATTACTCGTATAAGGTCCGTCGTCAATAAACTTTCATGTTGCTTCTAGAGAGCCGTCGATAAAACCAATCCAATCCATATCTCCGATACTTTGAGCTTTCTTGAATTTTATATTTACTTGATTTTAACGTGAGTTAAGTAAGCTCTATCGAATATTATAAGCATAATAAGCGAGATTTAGAGACTTAATGGATATATAGATAATACTTTTTTTTTTTTGGTTTAGCCAAATGTTAACACTTTTTCGTTGCAAAGTTTTATTTTAAAACGTGTAAAAAATTGATATTCAAGCCTTTTTTTAACGTTATAAAAGAGCCAAGCATCATTCAGAAGTTAGATTTTCTGTATTAATTTAATATGGGTAAGTATTTTTAGAGCTCAAAATGAACTTTCTTGTTCTCTTTCATTCAATGCATTGACTTTAAAACTTAAAATATGAAACAAATTTTAAATAAATATTTACCAGTGCGTACGGTGAGTGTTATAAAGAACTTTGCCGATAATAAAATATCCAAGCACTTCAGCCTTTAGTCTTGGACTGCATTAGAGCTAAATAACTCAAATTTGCGAAGGATTTGGTTGTATGCGCTGAAGCAATAACACAATGCATAATAAACAGAAAAATTAAAGAAAGAATAAAACATTCCTTAGAATCTATACCTTTCTTCTTAAGTTCGTATCATTTCATTTTCACATTAGTGTGAAAGTTAAGAGAGGGGGTGCGAGCTCAGGTGTTGTCCTCGTCACTTGACCGAGGTTCAAAATTACGAGGTACGTTACTAATAGAATCGTATATGTATGAGGTATGACTATTAAATAACGAGACTGACACTGCTACACAGAAGAAGTACGCATACGTCCAAACGTCAGCTGTTTAGCGTGAAGCCTTCTCTTTCGAATGCAGTGCCTTTCGCTTCAGTAAACAAATCCGTATAGTCATAACCTTTGTTTGCATAAGAGTTATTTTTGTTTCGCAGGAAAAATGATAAGCGAGCAAAGAATTGTGAAATTTCGCATGAAAATTGGAAAAACTGCTACAGAAACTTATGATTTATTGTAAGAAGTGTTCGGCAATGAATGTTCATCGCGTGCAAGTGTTTTTGAGTGGTTTAACCATTTTCAAGATAGCCGAGAAGATATTGAAGGTGATTCACGTTAGTGTCGCCCTCCTATTTCAAAAACGGATGACAATGTCGAAAAAATCGGTACTCTGGTTCGATCTGACCATCGGTTAAGTATTCGTGCGATTGCTGAGAATGTAGGAATTGACAAAGAATCCGTACGGCAAGTTTTAAATAACAGTTTTAATATGCACAAAATGTGTCCCAAAATGGTGCCTAAAATTTCCACGTTTGAACAACAAGAAGTTCGCAAAAATGTCTGTTCTGACGCTTTGAATACTATTGAAAATGGCCCAAATTTATTGGAAAGGATAATAACGTGTGACAAATCGTGGTTTTTTTACTTATGATCCTGAAACGAAGCCCCAATCCATTATTGGAAGAGTCCAACTTCACCGCAAATCAAAAAGCTCGAATGAGCAAATGAAAGTTCAAAACAATGATGATTTTTTTTTTTTAAAGATATTCATGGGATTGAGTACCTTCACTAAGTTACTGAAGATCAAACTATTAATCAACATTACTACCTACACATTCATGTTGAAATCCGTAAAAGAATAAGGAAAGAAAGATCCGAATTGTGGAAGGGCTATCCGGAAGTGTTAGACCATCCGCCTTATTCACCGGATCTCGCGCCATGCGACTTCTATCTGTTTCTTAAGGTGAAATCTGCATTAAAGGAACAAGATTCGAGTTAGTTGAAACTGTGTGAAAGAAAAAGCGGTACGCGTCCAGAAGGAGGTGACAGAAGACTTCCAACATTGTTTCGAACAATAGAAGATTCGCACAGAGCGTTGTAGGTAGAGAAGGGGAGTATATTGAAGTTAATAATAAGTAAATATGCATAAAATCAAAATAAAACGCTTTACAGAATCAATCTAATTATTCAATAGCCACACCTCGTACTCTCTCTCTCTCTCACACACACACACACATATATATAAATATATATATATATATATATATATATAAATAATACTTTTTTATTTTTTTTATTTTGCATTAAAGAGAAAGAGGTATTTATTATTTAGTTAGCGATCATTCATTTATTACATGATAATAAACTTCTGGAAAGTATGTATATTCACTTAATTAAGGATATAACTAACTATCTGTTCCATAAATACAATAGGAAAGATTATAATTTCGAGCAGCATAAAAATAAATTATTGTACTATTAAATTTATGAATAAATTTTTATAAGATTAATTTTAACAATATTTTTAATAAATATGAGAAATTAATTAGTATTTAAAATCTCAACATTTAAGAAAAAATCTGTTAAATGTTGTAAAAAATTGGTCGCATTCTTTTAATTTTATAATAACTTTAATTCAAAAATAGTGATATTTGTATGCGTAAAATGTTGACAAAGAGAATATGAATGAGAAATATTAACATGTGATTACGGGTAATTTGGTATTGTTAAGGATAAAAAATTTAGAGGTATTATGAAGCAAGAGACCGATTCCAGACTTAATATTTTGAAAAATAATTTTTATGTTAAGGAAAAAATTAGCTTAGATCTTTATAATATTATTACTATATTAGATATTAATTATGATCTTCCATTGGAAGTGAAGTCAAATATATTAATAATGAGCTGATTTATGCTATATGTAGATATGGTTTTGTAGATCTTTTGAATTTTATTGACTCTAATTCTACGGATCATGATTCTATTGACCATATTTCTTCCCACATTCCATTAAATTCGCCATAAGTTGAGAAATTAATGTTTTTCAAATCGGTTTTCACAATTAATATTTATAAATACTGAGCACTTTTTTAACTGTCTTTTATACAATTCAACTTTTATCAAAATTGTTCCGAAAAGTGATACATCTTGTATCACACATACAGTCACCATAAAAATGTTCTATAATGTACGAGCGCTCCATATATAGATGCTTTTAAGACACATGTAATTCAGTGATTCACTGTGAGTTATATTTGAAATATAAATTGCTTTAATTTGTGAGCATGAAAAGAAGGGGAAAGAATCACTTGTGAATTTCTATAAAATGTAATGTATAAAATACTTTTCTTAATGTATAATGGGGATTCTTAGAGAATTAAAGGAGAGAAAAAGACTTCTTGATAAACAGTCACTCTGAAAGAATAAATATATATAGGAGTAAAATTTGACATTAATAATAATTAGGAGTAATATTTAATAATTTGATATAATTATGAGTAAAAACCTTTACATTTTTGTAATCATATTTACTTTTAAAATTATAATTTATCATAATAATTTGATATAATTAGGAGTAAAATTTGACATCTGTATTATTTAATTGAAGAGTGGTGCTACTAAAATCTTCCGGTTATTGTATTCTGGTAATATAGAAGTAATAGTTCAAATGATAAACCCTTCACCTGAACAAAATTGGTATGTTTTGTTTTTCCCTTGACAGCTTGCTTTGGAAAAATAATTTTTCTCGACGCTCATAACCATCATTGCAAAAGGTGAGTAAAACTTCATTTATATCAGGGAAATTTACGCCGGGTGCAGGATTACTTATAAAAAATTCTTTCAAATGAAATGGTAACAATGTATCATTTATTGGAAAATCTAGATGGTAATTAAAAAAAATCATGAAAATAGAATGTTGCTCCCAATTGTTATCAACTTTATTACACAAAAATAATTTTTATAATATATAATCTTAATAAAATTAATTTCTTATCTTAACTATAACAATGCAGAATAAGTAAAATAACAAACATAGCGCGTTACGAGTACATATTTAAAAGGTACAGTTTGTTTGAGCTTCTTTTAACAGGTTTGAACATTTGAGACAGTTAAAAGCATTTTTACATTTAGTAAAAAAAAAAAATTTAAATATAAACGGTGTATAGAGTAATATTCATTTGTAGTAGAAGTTATATTAAGTATTATTCCAGGTTTTAGAAAGGGGTTCCAAGTTTTCTAGTAACAATTTTCTTTCGTTACAGGGAATTTTCTAAGACCTAAGGGGCGTGAATTCAAGCCTAATCCCTTAAAACACAATGGCCTGTAAAAGAGCTAAAATAATATACATTCTTTTATTCTCCTGGAACTTATATTTTTAAGTTCGCGTTTAAATTGCATTCCTAAATTAGCTTTTAATTCTGAGAACAGTATGTAATTTCAAGAAAAAAACTTGAGTTTTACCTTATTGGTTTGATCTTCATATAATTATTCATCGCAAAAGTGGTTTCTATGGAAGGCAAATTTCGAATATATATATATATGCTTTTTAAAACTTCGATTTATTTTAAAATCTTAAATGAATGAGTTAGTTTTTTAAAAAACATCTTTTTTTTTTTTTTTTTTTTTTGCAATTTTTTAGATGATACTTAACAGTGGCTTATACAAAGGAGTGGGGGCTCAAATACCTCCCATAGACTAATACACTGGGAAAAAAATCCATAAATTTTTAATGTTTAACATACGCTTACGCTTTCGTCTACATGTTTTGTGAAATCCAAACCCCCCATAAAAGAAATTTGTGAACGTCACTGCTACTTATCATCCCCATAAAATTGGTTGCCTCTAAATAAATTTTAAGCCCTTTTTTTTAAAAAAAAAAATTATTATTATTAAATCCTCACAGACCAAATTTCAAACGCTTGGCGTCGACCGATTGTTCCCTTCGTTTCACTGGATTGTGCTCGATGCTCATGAATATTTCGCAACTTCTACAATGGTAACCATGGTTACACTTCTAGTTGTACACCTCAATATAAGATGGCGCCACGATGTTATCAATTGTTATCAATTTCATCTCTTAAATGATAATCAAAATAAATAATTTTTAATTCGTTGGATATACTCTTCACATTGAAGGAAAAAAACTCGATTTATCATCTTCAATGAAATATCTCAGGTTCAGTTTGCCGAAATATGTAGGATCAATGCAGTAAATTGTCTGTCTTGGCTCTATTCCTGAGTTATTAAGTCAATGAAAATGTCTCAGATTGTGTTTCAGATTTGGATTCCAGCTGTCAAATTCTTGTTTTGGTTTTATTAACTATAACAGCAAGAAAGCAAATTTTCATTTCTATCCAGTTATGACTCCCAGTCACCATATCCATAATTAATCCTTTGGTGGGAACATGATTTTTTTTTCCCTCTCTTTCAGACTGCTTCAGAAGACATATCAAACAAATGACAACTACTAAACTTTAAACATGATATACAATAACTTTTTTGTTTTTTTACACATATTTTTAACCAAAAGTCTAACATACTCTGCATGAAATATGCATTATTTTTCTTCAAATGGACAACTTAAAAAATTCAAATCGTTTTAATATTTTTTTTTCTTTCAGCTTCATTTTCAGTCTTAATAGTTATAGGTAACCAAGGCTCATATATTTCTTTCCTGACTTGCAATAGAAATGCAACTCTCTGTACAGTAAAATATTTCAGTTTACTAAGTATCTGAGGAAACTAAAAAGCCTTCTAAGAATTACATTAATTGTAATAAAAAATTGAGCGCATGTAACAGGTGTGTTGACTCTCTCCTTAAAGATTGGAAGCGTACTGAAGGCTGACGAAGCTTATTATGTTTGGTTTTATTTATGGAGCTCTTGGGTAATCATTGGAACTGTGTCTGTCTATGAGAGAGATGTTCCCAACTGAAAATTAAGCAACTGGTTTTATTCTGCATACAAAAAAGAGGATTCTTCTATAGTTAAAATATTTTGTAGAAATTTTTGTGTAAATAAACCGGTATTTATATTGCCTTTGTCTACTGTTCTTTAATGGCGTGTTATCAGTTTATAAAAAGGAATAAAACGAATTATATTGATTTAAATGAACTACTTAATAATCGGACTGGATTGATTTTATTAACGTCGCACTAGAAGCAACACAAGGGTTATCGATGACAGACTTCTTAATTTTGTAATTTTGAGTCTCGGTCAAGTGATAAGGATGACACCTAAGCTGGCACTTCTTACCTTCCCCCATCCCACACTAAGGGAGCTTAATAATCAGTTTAATTATCTTAACTTAAAACTGTTTTTTTTTTTTTAAT
>BMAW01063278.1:1347048-1363526 GCA_019974015.1 Nephila pilipes
ATATATATATATATATATATATATATATATATATATATATATGCTCACTAACGTATATAAGCTAAAATGAAAAAAAAAATTATACTTCTTAGCAATATTTTATTCCTTATTGAATAAAAGGGGCTAGTTTACTTGAATAAAATTAAATAATTATTCAAAAAGTATTTTCCCATAGCTCTGACACTTAATTATTTAGCAGGAGGTATTTTCTACATTTTTTTGAAGAAATATCTGGATTTAAGTATTTTATTTTTTTATATTTTTTTAGCTTGTAATGCTTCGTACCCAATATTAGATATTTTAGGAGACTCGGTGTGTTTTCACGATTTGGTAGAGAATGAGATTTTAAAATCATTAAAAAAAAATTTTGTATTAAGAGAGATTATTAATTTGAATCTCTATTAGGGATTTTCCGACCATATTTTAAGAAAATTATACTTGCTTTTAATAAAAAATAAATAATTTTTTCTTGCAATTATCAAATTATTTATTCTAGCTGTAATAACGTTCACAACCTAACAAAGGAATTTTTGCAAGGAAATAGATAGGGTAATTTCATAACGTACTTACTTTTACCAAGTGTTCAAACGATGCTTCATAATAATTATATATATGGGTTATATGGGTTAGATTCTATAATTTAGTGTTGTAACACTCGTGAGTGAGAAAATAATTCTTTCTAAAGAGATATAAGTATTTATAAGTATAAATTCGCATCAACCTCATCTATTGATATTCCTCAAAACTTGATTGCTTAATATGAAGAAAATAAAAATGCACTATAATGTACAAATGAACCATTAATACCAATAGAAAAATTAGCGGAAATATTGATCAGTTACTGCTGTCAAAATTTTCGACATTAGTACAATGTATGATTGTTTATTAACGTTGCACTGGGAAACTGTACGAGGGCTATTGGCGACGAACTTTGCCATTTTGATCTTCGGCCAAGTGATGAGGTAAGACACCTAAGTTGGTAATTCGCTCTCCAAACTCCCACACCACTGCAAAGGCAAGATTTGGGACCTCAACCAGATTTAACGTGCATCTGCCTCACTACCCTCCGGGTCTTTTGTGGAATCAGGGCTCGAATCACGATTCGACGAAAAGAACGCCAGTCTCGAGTATGCGACTATGACCACTAGCAACTGTGATCACCAACATTAGCATAAAGGAGTAACACCAAATAAATATTGAAAAAAAAAAAAAAAACTATATAGACAAAGTATTTATAGACCATCGTAAACATCAAAATTTGTATCAAATAAAATTGTGAAAAGACAATAGAAAAGATGAATCTTGTAATTTTTAATGATGCATTTCATCATTTCAAGATATTTATACCTTTTGGTATAAGTGTAAGGTCTTTATGAACCATATTAAAATATTTATTACATGTGTAAATGAACACCCCCAAAGTATTCTCTACTTGAATGTTCGTATAATCAAAACATATGTGAAAAGTTTTCTGACATTATTAAAATGACTGACATGTTTTAAGTACTTCACGACGAAAGTAGAATGAATTATTCAAGGCATATTTCACACTTCTTTCAAAATATTTTTCACTACAACAATACACAAAATAGTATCATTTTCCCAGAATTAAGAATGTTTAATTTTATTCGGCTTAATATAATTATTATTAATTAATTTATTTTTGTGATATATTGTCTAACCCCTATTATAATGAACTGTCTGCGGACCCAATACCAAGTTCACTGTAACTGAAAGGGGGAAAAAACCTCTCGAAACACACTAAAATTTCTTAGTATTCGATAGTGGTTTTGTTAGGGGGGGGGGAAACGATGTGAAAACACATAATTTACTAATTAATTATAAACCTCTTAAATATCAACTATATATATATATATATATATATACAGGGGTTGGACAAAAATATGGAAACACCTTTTAAAAAACATGTTTCTTTGCTTAATATGGTGTAGGAAACCCGTTGGCATCCAAAACAGCTTGCAGTCTTCTCGGAATGGATAAATACAGTTCCTGTATGTGTGCCAAGGGAATATTATACCATTCTTCCTGCAAAACGGTGGCAAGTTCAGATAACGATGTTGGCGGTGGATAACGAGAACGCACTTTCCGTTCCAATGTAGACCACAAAGGTTCGATAATATTCAGGTCTGGTGACTGTGGTGGCCAGGGGAGATGGGACAAATCCTCCTCGTGCTCAGAAAACCAGTCCTGGACAATGTGAGCTGTGTGAACAGGGGCTTTGTCGTCTTGGAAGACACCATCACCATCGGGGAACAAAGTTTGTACCATGGGATGAACTTGATCTGCCAAAATGTTCACATAAGTCTTGGCAGTCATGTGCCCTGACACACTTATCATGGGGCCAGCAGAGAACCACGATATGGCTGCCCAAACCATAACAGAACCCCCGCCATGTTTCACTCTTGGCAACAAGCAGTCTGTATTATAGGCTTGAGATGGCGTTCTCCAGACGTAAACTCGGCCAGAAGTGGGAAACAATGTGAAAGAAGACTCGTCAGACCATATTACACGCTTCCACTGCCCTATAGTCCAGGCTTTATGACTTAAACACCACCTTTTCCTGTTACGGGCATTAGCATCACTGATGAGTGGCTTCTCAATTGCAGCACGGCCAGAAATTCCCTGTTTATGAAGCTCCCTTCTAATTGTTTTGGTACTCACAGGGTTCTGTAACACAACATTCATTTCAGCAGTAACTTTTGCAGCTGTGGTCTTCTCATTTTTCGTCACAATTGCCCTTAATGATCGTCTGTCACGATCACTCAGCACAAACTTTCGTCCGCGCTGTGATTTAGCAGATGATGTTTTTCCGCTTTTCAAATATGCGGAATAAATCTTCGATACAGTACCTCTTGAAACACTAAACACCTCGGCTACCTTGCTTACGGAAGCACCTACCATACGTGCTCCAACAATTTGTCCACGTTCGAAGTTCGTTAACTCTGACATAATGCAATGACAACCTCACATAACAGTACTCCGACAACAACTGAACTGTTTAGCACATTTACGAAGTTGTATAGGTGGCGTTAGTAGTCAAAAACGCCAGCGCCACCTACATATTTCATTAAAATCAATCTTTCTTTTCAAACATGCATTTTACAAGGTGTTTCCATATTTTTGTCCACCCCCTGTAAGTGTGTGTTTGTATGTGTGTATTAATTATTTGTTTAATTTACTAGCTTGTGAAATTTATCTATAGAATACAATGTTTTTCTTAGTTAAATTTATATTTTCTTACTCGTATTTTCATTTTTCTTTGCTTGCAATCATTTACTTGTATATTTATAAAGCTCGGTATATATGTTTAATAATGATTTCTTCATAACGATATTTTTTTATAATTTTTGAGATTTACTTTTATTCTTTTCTCTTGATTTTTGTTTTGTGATGTTTAAGGTTATTTGGTTTTTAAATTGGTAGTAATTTTTAATTAACTGCTTATATTTGTATTGTTTTAATATTATATGTGTAATAACGTGAACGTTAATTTGTAGCTTATTTTCATTTGAATGTTTCTGTTACTTAAGATAATATTTTTGATTTGGTAACTTACTGGCCTTTTTTTTTCTCTTAATTCTGTTGTTTTTTAGTTCCAAATAAATTTTTTGATAGGTTTAGTGGTTATAATTTGAATTTTGTGTGATTTGTTTTTGTATATATATATATATATATATATATATATATATATATATATATATATACATCTTCTTACCGACGATTAGGGGGAAAAAATTATTCGGAATGTTTGTATCTTTTCTGAGGGTGAGGAATCCTCTTCGTCCGCAGCATCGTTATTTTGTTTTAATTCGGGTACGATGCCATCGTCGATAAGAATATTTGAAGCACACACTTTATTATCATATGGTTCACATTACTCAAGTTCATCTTAAGGGCAAAAATTGACTCCCTTTGTTTTGCAGCATGACTACAGTCACAGAAAGATGACTTGCTGAGTGAGTTCGCTGAATTGTGAACCATTTTAAAAGAGCCTCTTCTACTTTCTCTTTTTTATCTTTATGTAGCTTCTTCGCACTGTCTAGAATAGAGATGATCCAGACTGTTCAAAAATTACTGCGTGAGCAGCTATGATCACACTATAATTTTTTCAAATGTTGGAAACTAAAAATTTCAATGAAGAAAATTGCTTCCATTGGTTATCACTGATTGATTGGTTCAGTCTATGATACGTTCGATTATTTTTATATAATCTTCAACTGAAAATGCTTTTCTCATTACAAAGTTAACTATTTTTACCAGGTTTTTTTTCCTAGGACATTGCTGAGAGAGGGCCCGATGTCTGTTCAATAGTTCAGCTATGAAAACAGTAGCTGGAGATATGAATCAGGGGGAAAGGGCATCACACGACGCCGCTATGGTCCTTTCCATTATTATTTTAATTTTTCAGAGGTAGTTTAAAGAGTGGGGACTGTGTTGTGGACCAATGGATTCCTAGAAAGGGCAGGACTTTAGAAGAGCGGGGAAAGAAGAATATTGTTTATTGGTGAGACGATCAGAGATTCCTAGAAACGAGGGGGGGGGGATGAGATTTGAGACTGAGTGAGATTTGAGACGGCGGATGTCTTGGGTTCCTAATACGGATGTGTATAATTGAATTTGAAGAACAGGAAAAAAAATATTTGGAAAGGGAATTTTGTTTTCTCTTGAGTTCACACTATAAACGTTTGAAATAACAGTTAAATAGGAGTTCAGTCGGGACAAGTGAAAAAGTTTCCTATTCCCGAGAGTTCATTATATCACTGTAGCGAGGTTCAATTGAATTAGAAATAAATATAAATCTGGTCTGGTTTGTGTAGCTTTTCGCTTTTTAAAAAATATTTCAAATCGCTATTACTCTTTGCTATTTTGAATCAAAATATGTAGAAAATCCAAATAAACAGTTCCATATTAACCACTTAAGTATCATTTAAAGGAAATTAGGAGCTTATATAGTTAATTTCATTCACAGAATTATTAATGAAATATGCTCATAGAACGAACAGATTGATAGAACATATAGAAATTTCCCACCACCTATATCTATAATTACTGACAGTTAAATTAGGAAGTGAAATTTCTTAGATTTAAGGCAAGAAATCTTCGAACTTTACCAAAAAAAAAAAAAAAAAAAAAAAAAAAATGTCCCCCATCATTTTGACGAATAATTAAGAACAACTTGCTTTAATATAGTTTGTGTTTTACCTTTAATGGGACCAGTGAAGATTTTGTGATAGGCACTGACGGCTGTGAGTTGTTAAATTTATTTCCTAAAGATGTTAATTAGAGTTTATCAAATGCAGCTCTTAATGAGGCATTAAGTGCTTTTCTCTTGATATTTTTTTAATTTAATCCACGTGCAAACCTAGATGTATGTTTAGCCATATCTCGTAGCCACGTCTTGTTCTTGGAATAACGCATTTGCTAAACGACAAGGATTTATATTGTGATAAAAAATATGTTAGCAATGTTCCACATTTTAACTTTTTTATCAAAAGTTTCCTGTTCAATCCTTTCAGATTGCCACTTAATACTTTTTTAACCCTGGAAAAGTATGTCGCAATTTCAAAACATTTTAGAGCCACACGTAGGGACAACTGTGATGGAGAATGTTTAACACTGTTTGTGTGCTGAAATGATAACTTTAACTAAGTGAAAAAATTCGTGTCGCATAGTCGCCCCTATCAGTTGAAATAAATAAGTCGGTTAATTTATATTTTTTGGAAGAAATAAGTGTCTCCCATCAAGTGAAGTCTCCATTAGAGCTAAAAAAGCAATCGAGTCATTTATGGGAAGACAGCACTTAAGTGCCGTGTTTACCATTAATATCCTTTCTTCTTAGACATCTTGCTCTGCATCCGAATTACTTAAATCAAGTAAAAACCGGTCTCGAAGTGCTTAGAAGAGTTGCTTGCTTTTGAAGGAAAGAAAGGAAAAAACTATGTCGGTAGTAGAAAGAATGACCTTGAGTTCTGGAAGAGTAGTATGATTTCTCATATACCTCTGAGAAGTATTAAAATAGATAAACGACATAATAAAACTGATAATAGCAGAATCGATAGAAAGTCATTTGAAAGGGAACCAAATTTGCGTGTGTATATGATTCACCTAAATTATTAATTAAAGAAAATTATTTGTGGGTATAGTTTACAATTACTGAGTGTATAATGATTGCATAAAAAATAATATAATTATAGTTGTATCTTTCAATTATAGTAGGATAATATAAATGCTTTTGTTTCATGCTATATGGATGTAATACATTTTATTATTACAAATGTGTACTCTAGTATATTATAATATTATGTATTATAATGTGTGTACTCTAATATATTATAATATTACATCCACATATTTGAAAGGTTATTTTTGATATTTATTGTGAGTTTTTAAAAAATGAAATGATAATAATTTGTAAACTTTTTTTAAGATTCATGCGCATTTGCAGTAAACGAATGAATTTCACTTTTAATATAATTTCGATTATAGACATATTGCAGTAAGAAATATTTTGAATTGCATGTGGTTTTTTTTTTTAAAATCAATTATTTAGAACGGATGCATTTCAGGAGATTTTTTCAAAATTCTACCATTAAAACTATATATATTTTTAGAAAGATGCAGTGCTTTTCATAAAAACAAATAAAATTTTAGTCTTGGTTATAGCTAATTTCTTTCTGATAGTCAACAAATGTTTTAGAAGAATTCGGAAGTGATAAGAACATTTGAACCTTACGCGTACCATTAGAGCCAAATCACGACAAACTTGCAAAAAGGCTGAAAATTATTTAAATACCCTGTTGGAATTATTTTCTTTTACAATTAGGAATACATTTCATGGCATTTTTAAAGACACGGATCGTATAAAATGAAATACAAAGAATAGATTTAAAAAAATATGAAAAGGAATATGCGAAAATAATGTGAAACACTAATTTCAAACATTTCCTTTTTTAATTAAACGAAAAGTTGGGAGATTAAGATTTTTTTTTTCTGGAAACTAGTTTCTCTAACAGGAATTTAGCAGAAAAGCATTTACATCTTTCCCCCTTGTATATCTGAGCCTACTCTATAGTAATGTGTAAACAAGTATATATTTAACAAAAGAGTATCATCTGTTAATGCGATACTATTATAGCGTTCTATAATTCTTCTAATTATTCAATAACATTCCAGATCATTTGAAATAACGTTCTACTATTCTTTTATAAGAATCTGCTCGATTCATAAGCTTTCTGTAATTTTAGAATGTTACATCACTCACCCTTATTTTTTATTGTTTATTTCCATTTCACCAGATGGAAATTTATTATCATATTTTTCATCTTGATTTCTAGTTATATAAACATTTTTATTACGATTCTGTTTTTCATTCAATAAAATGTGCTTACAAATAATGATGACCTAAGATAAGTAAACTTTCAATCAACCTGAAAAGATAAGCGAAAACTTTTCACACCGAGAGAAAACTCTATAGTTTATGTAGGTTATCATGGGCTTTCACATAGATATGATTAAAATGTCCATAGTGACGTTTTTTTGCTTTCACTTCATAATCCTTTTAAAATTAATTCCATAGGATCATTACCGTTACTTTAAGTCAAAACTATGTTGATATAAGACAGCTTTCAGTTTTCATCTTAGATTCCGAATCACCAAGGGAGTATTTAAAAATATGGCTTATAATGGAATAAATAATATCGAGTACGGATAAATTAAATTTTTAAAAAAGAAATCAATAAACTGTTTTTAACAGAAACCTAAACTTTGCAGTATACATCATCAATTAAAATGGAGTAATTATGAAAGTAATTTATACTTTTTACGGTAATTAATCTTTTTAAAATTTATTTAATTAAAAAAAAAGAAACTATAATTTCAAATGGTTATTTTTAGGTAATTTCTAACCACACATAGCTTATTATTATGATTAAATTATGCGAGTGTCGTAGATTAAAAAAAGAATATTTGAAATAATATATATATATTCTTTTCTGATATTCCATTTTCTCTCCGGAATAACAAAGCTTCATATTTATTACTCTCATTCAGCCGGTTCTAATACATGGCTCAGAAACATGATCTCTTAATTAAAAATGGGAATATAAAATTGCAGTTTTTGAGAGAAAGGTTCTCAGAAATCATCTCGGTGACTGTTTAATTCTGAAATTTATAGAATTTTTTAATGAATTATATATATATATATATATATATATATATATATATATATATATATTCAAAATGAACTAACAAGGATATTTATTTGAAATACCTCTTAATTTTTAAAAATAAAATTTCATTATTTTCTATTTACAATGGTACCAGGTTAACAATTGTTATCTGCTCCAGTATTAACCAAAATATCACTGCATTAAGAAAAAAAGCTTTAAATACAGACAACTGCTGTAGTTGATTATGTTTGTTTTCATTTGTATCTTTTATTACAGATAAAAATAATCTTTTAAAATGTTTTGATTTTTATAGATTGTACTTGCTTTGAATTTGAAACCGAAAACTACATTTAAGTACTTTCTTAAATGATAGAGGAAAATAACTGAAATAAAACGTTAAATTGTCAGAATGAGATGAAATAACAATAGCTTTTTAAAAAAAGAAGTAAAATTCTTAATAACTAATAAAAAAAAAATGTTCAAAACTAAAAACCCTGCTTGATTCAGAATAGAAAAATATCTGAAATATGAAGAGTGAACGCGAATATCAAAGTTGATTTTAAAAAACAAAGAGAAAATCTTATACACTGTGTGTTTTGTAACAGACGATTAAAATAAAATAACTGCAAGTAAATTAAGAGGAAAACAACTGTAAAGATTAACAAAAATCAGTTTCCGAAAATTTTAATTGTTTTATATCGTTGTTAGAACTCATTTGTGTGTTAAAATTTCAAAAAGAACTAAAAACGTTACAGTTGATTCAAATATTTTTTGCAAAAATTATTTCATAAAAAAATTAGAAACAATAAATTTATGAAATTCAAATTTCATGTAGCTCTGTTATAAAAAAAGACAGTGCAATATTAAAATAAAAATGTAACGTAATTTTTTTTTTAAGAAAAAGCAAGCGGTCGTGGTAACCGAGTGATCAGGGTTGCGAGTTCATGGCCGGCGTTGTTTTAAAGGAGTTCTGATACCACTGAAGACCAGTCGAGTAGCAGGGTTCCAAATTCTCTCTATGGAATGGCGTAGAAATTAAAAGAACGAAATTCCAGCTAAGGTATCGTCCTCGTCATTTAACCAAGGCTCAAATTTATGAATTTCATAGTTCAAAATAGCCCTCATGCTGCTTCAAAGTGCAATGTTAATAATCAATCAAATCTAAAAAAAAAAGGCAAAATTCAGGGATTTTTTTTTTTTTTTTTTGTCTTCCATATCCAAAGCAAAAAGAATTGCATAAAGTTATTCTTGATGAATAAATATCAAAATAAACTTATGGTAGAATTAAAAGAAAGACCTACAAATTATAGCTTCATATAGCCTTTATAAAATTTTAAGACAAAACTAAAATCCATTTAAAGGTAAAATTTTCTATCTGGCATTGTAGCATTTCCATAAGATATTTAAAAAGTTTCCTGTACCACATTTTTGAGTTCTTGTCAATAAATTAATATTCTCAGCATGTGTTATTTCCGATCTCCCGTTTTCTAAAAGCAGTGTACTTAGATTTCTGCAATTTCTTTATCCGAGTGCTTTCAGTAGGACGTATTAGAAATTCAAAGACGATTCTCCATTTCCTGAAATTCCTCGTAGACTTGGCTCCGTGCATCGGTTTCTGTCAAACTCAGATTACGTTAACAGCATGATAATGACATGTCTAGGGGGTGCAAAAAAGAAAGAAAAATGTATAGAGAGTAATGGAAACATTCCTTTCAAGTATCATCTTAATAAAAGCGTACAATAAACTTTTAATGTATATGATGTAAAACGAAAGTAAGGTATTGAAACCTGTTTATATATTGTAATAAAGTGGTTCGATAATGAAGAAATGTTTGATAAATATGTGATAAAATGTTTGTAACTGTACATCAAGAGAAACAACACACACAAACATTATATATATATATATATATATATATATATATATATATATATATATATTACTTTTGTGTATCCGTAATAGTTATACATTACTTCTAAAAGCATATACAATTCAAATTTATTTATTTTGTATTATTACAGTATCTAATTCACATGAAATATTTCAAAAAATATTTTCAGCACCTAAATACATTAGCATTCGATGTTTTTATTATTTTTATTCTCGCTTTTAAAAACATTTTCCAATAAATGCTATTATCATATCATAGTTTTTTCCCAAGTCGTTTGTAAATTCACCATTTGGTAAATTCAATATGTATCTCGAGTATGGCTTTTAAAATAAATTTAATCTTTCCCTTTCATTTTATATCACAACGAGATCTTAACAATTAGCTACGTTTCTGCGAAATAAAATTTTAAAAGGAATGTTCTTATGCATATGTAAGCTAAATATTATCACGGTACAAATTACTATGTCTCGGAAACTTTGTTTATGAACTTTGCGGGAATTTATATATATATATATATATATATATATATATATATATATATATATAATCATAAAAATATTTTTTAAAATCATTTTACAATTACTCTAAAATAAAAAATAAAATATTACTGTAAGCTCGGCTATTTCATGAACTGTATTCATTGTCATCGTATAAGCATTGAGCATGCCTGAACTTCTTGAAGCATGATTACTGTATTCTTCAAATTCAACATTAACCAGAAAATGGCCATTCTTTTTCCCATTTTATGAAAATTATTGTCTGCAGAATTGCAAAGTCGAGCTGTAATCAAGTAACGAAGACGATTCCTAAGCTGGTATCTTCTCTCCTAAAATACGAACCATGCTGCAGAAAGACTTTTAAGCTTCATAGAAGTTATTGTGCACTAACCCCTATTATTCTATTCCCTGGATGCTCATGACCGGCGTTGTTTCCATCAAATCGTGGGTTAGAGTCCTGATACCACTAAATACCAGTAGTGTAGCAAGACTGATTGCTCATTAAATTTTTCGAGGCTCAATGTTCTTACTCTAAAATGGTGCGTAAATTTGCAGAGTGGGGTGCTACCTCTTGTGTCGTCCTCGTCACTTGACCGCGGCTCAAAATTACGAAGTCCATCGCCAATAGCCCTCGTGTTACTTCACAGTACAACGTAAATGAACAACCAATTAACCCATACGATGATTTTTGGTTAAACCCAAATTCAAGCCCATGATTCGACATGAACATTCCTGGTCACGAAGCTCGATACTCTGCATATTGAGCTATCACACTTCGTAAAATGCTTCAAAATGACTTGAAAAGTTTCTGCAAGTTATTGCTGAGATTAACTTACCAGCATCTGCAATTTTCATGTTCAGAAGTGAAAATTAAAAACGCTGAAACGTATGTCAATGAATTTTAATTTACAATAAAAAGATAATCGTTCACACTCTTTCTAAATTATAAATAAGTATATAATATTTAATTTTATCTCGTTGAAAAGTTTCTCTTATAAACAGAGGTGGCGATAGAGATTTAAAAGGGGGGAGACAAAAAAAATTCTGTAATCATTACACAATAACGAAATATCGGGAGTTGATGGGGGTAGATACTAACAGAATATAAATAATTCAAGATAAAAACCAACGTTTTTAAAAACAACATTTTTACATGGTGGCAAAGCTTATTAAAAAAATTATTTAAATATTAGTTAAGACTTTGTAAAAAACCTCATATCTCTCTCGTCTTTAAGATCACTCTCTGTGCGAAATTCAATTTATCTCCCATAGATGGCACCCGGTTATTACACAAATTACGTTTCTAAAAAAAATTATTGAAATATTAGTTAAAACTTGTTGCAAATGTCTAAATATTGCATTGTTAGGCAAATAAGAAAGATTGCCAAAGTTCCAGGACTCTAGCTTAATGGGAAGTTGGTTAAATTAACGATCGAAAATTTGATGACACACACCAAGTGAAATTCAGAAAAACGTTTTAAAATTTACAACAAACTGTTAAGTTTTCGATGCTTTCCGAGTAAATTTGGACAGAGAAGTAAGAGTTGATAGTTTATACCAATTTTATTGTGGTTTAGTTTTAATTCTAGGGTGTAGATTTCTTTTCTTTTTTCTTTTTTTTTTTTTTTTTTTTTGAAATTTTGATCAATACTATATAATATAGTTTGCATCAAATGAACAATATTACATATGTATTACAATTAAATAGAAGTATTTTGGGGGATCAGAAATGATCAGTTATAATTTCATTCAAAACGCGCGCGCAAGTCTTGTTTAAAATAAACACACACACACACACAAAGAATGACAATTTGCCAAAATCCGACCAGTAAGCATACTCAGGGGCTTATTTTATACCCTATTACACTGCAAATATTTGCAAGGGAAAAGGAAAAATTCTCTTATAGATTTCTTATGCTTAATACCATTTAATAGATGTTCAAAACATTATAATTAAAATTATGTTATAGAATAAAAAATATGCAATGTAAAATAAGTTTCACAGAGTGTATGCTTAATCTCTCTGTTTCAAAACACAGTTAAGTTTCTTTTATTTGCCTTCTGGCGTAGATTTCTGCACATTCATCTACCTCGTTTACTCTTCCTCACAGTACATGTTACACATGCTGCTCGAGCCTGCTATATGCTGTGGTGCTTTATGAAACGATAAGCCACGACGCATAAGTCTAACAACCCTGCTGCGACGCATGACATTGCATTTTGTGCATATTTCCGCTAAGTAATAAAATTAATAATTATAGAAGTGAAAGAAAAGATAATTAGAAAAATAAAGACCACAGGATTTATATTGCAATATTATTATAATTCATAGTTTAAGGCAATTGAAACGGAATAAAAATTAAATTTTTTATCAAAAAAGTGGGTGGGGCCTCTTAATCGCCACTGCTTTTAAAGAGTTAACTTTGTTTAAGGTTGAACTCACTTTCATTAAAGCTTAGTTTAGTTTAGTTTTATTAACGTCGCACTAGAAGCAACACGAGGGCTATTGGCGACGGACCTCGTAATTTTGAACCACGGTCAAGTGACGAGGACGACACCTGAGCTGGCACCCCCCTCTCCTAACATCCACACCACGCCAACGGGAGGACTTTGGGCCCCGAACAGATTTAACGTGCATCAGCCCCGGCTACACGGCGGGTCTTTGGTGGCCAAGGATCGAACCCGCGACTGAACGAAAACCGCCAGCCGCTATCCACGACCTTGACCACTAGGCTACCGCGGCCCCTTCATTAAAGCTATTCAGTCGTCATGATAGGTGGCGCCTCACAGCACTTCACCAAAAAAACTTGAGAGAGTTGTGAGAAGGAAATAAGATGCCTCTTTGCAAATATCATCTATGATGGGGGACAAGCACAAATACTTTTTAAAACAAAAATTAGAGTAAAATAAAACTCTATGTTCTTCCAATTAGAATGAGTTATTCTGTTTTGTGTAGCTGAGAAATTATTCTCTTGTTAGAACTTATATTTTGTAAAAGAACACGAAACAAAAATGGCTTCTAAACCAAATTTCACGTACATAGTTGAACACTTTAGAGAATTCAGTATGAACGCTTAGAGGCAAAAGGGAGAGATTTTATAGCTTTGTTCTGTAAATAAGAGCTTCATCCATGCAAGAAGGCTTAACAATATTTAAACTTCTGAGAGAAGTAAGTACTTAATAAAGTTCTCATTTGCAATATATATAAGTGAAAAGAGATTACACAAACTCGCTTTTTCTTTTCTTTCTTTTTTTCTTTTCTTCTTTTTCTTTTCTTTCTTTCTTTCTTTTTTTTTTTTTTTGTAATTGTCAAATATAAGAGTTTATTGGTTCACAGCTTCAGATTTCAACAAAAGTTAATCCAAACAGTCATGGACTTTTAATCTAGATCTGCTATTTACATGTTGTTATAATCAGCTTTATAATTTTTTGAAGTAAGTAAACTTTTAGTCGTAAACTTTTTTGTCGTATGTGAAATTTCTTAAGCTTATTACAAAACTTAAAAATATTCTTTAATACTTTATTTCCAACTTGAAAATAGTCTGTCGATATAACTAGTTTGAAATTTATTGATTTTAAAAAATAAATGCACCGAACATTTTGAAAACATTCTTCTATAATTTTTTTTTTAAATATTATCTTGAATTAAGAAACTATCATATTATTCATAAAACTCTTTTTCTCATAGAAAAAATTCACTTCGTCGGTAAACAGTATTTTTTGTGCTTAAAAGAAGACACGCCATCTGCATAATGGTAATGATAATGTAATTAAACTCGATAATCCTAAACATAATAACACATTTTAAAGAAACATATTTATTTTCGATCTACGTTATAGAGTGGTATGTTAAGCTAATGAAAAAGTACGTTTAGCATTTTTACTCGAAACAATCAGTTACAAAACGACATTTACGCCAAAATACTAAAATAAAATTATTGACCCTGTTGTCGAATACATTTGAAGGTGAAACATTTATTTCTAAGCTCTTACTAAGTCATCATTTTTTACGAGTTGTTAGCCATGTGTGTGTGGTATTACAAATGTTTCAAACAAATAAATAAATAAATAAAAAAAAAATACTGAGACTTTTTTTTCCTTCTTTTTTGAGAATGGAGAATGCTTTAAAAAGATAATGGACACATTTTTTAACTCGAAAAAGAGGAAAAAAAGTTGCTCGAAAATTCCGCAAATCTTTGTAAGAAGCTAAAAATAAACAAGCATAAAAATTAATTACTCTTCCTTTTTGTATTTACATTTTCTTGCGTTGTCTCTATCTCCTCTGCTGATAAGAGACGCCTTCCTGAATCGAAGTGGTCTCCTAATTTTTTTAAATAGCACAATGTGCTCATTCAGATAACATGTTATCCGCAAAAATCTCACAGTAAAAAATGACACCACTCGACTATAATGTAAAATGTAGTTCCGCATTGTAGGGTACATTGCTTCACCAGAGAGTATGTAATATACGATGTGCGAGATATATTGTTACAAATAAAAAAAAAAAGAAAAAAAAAAAAGCGACATTTTGATAATTTGCGTGCCGAAATTCGGGCAGAAATGAATTCAAAGATCGTGACTGTAGCATAAATAACATACTAAAACAGAACTCATTGCTAAGTATATATTAAAATGTTTTATTACAGGTATCCCCTAAATAAAATGGGACTTCTGTAGCACGGTATCACTGTAACACTATTCTAGAACCGAGGAGAATCTTCATACAGACAATACGGCATTTTATAATATGGGTTTCACTCCAATACGGTACGGAAAATAAGGAAATTCCCGTGTAACAAAGAAAGATTAATTGATTTGTTTCACTAACGTCACACTAGAAAAAACACACGAGGGCGACGATAATTTTGAGTCTTGGTCAAATGACGTGGACTACACCTGAACCAGAACCTCCCTCTCCTATCTTCCTCGCCACGCCAATGGGAGGACTTAGAGCTTTGACTGATTTAACGCGCATCTGCCCCGGCTACTCGGTGGATCTTCAGAGGCAACACGGAAAGAAATCAGAGCTTTTAAATTCGCAAGATATCCCATCGGAAAATTTTCATTTGGCCATGTATATCGTATCCGATTTCAGTCACGGTAGCTGTATGATCATAACTGCGAGTTTGCGGACGCCATTATTTGAGTAAAGACGAAGGTTCGAGTTCCACACAGAATCGTTGTATAGCAAGGCTGATACACGTTAAATCTGTTGCAGTCCAAAGTCCTCACGTTGGTGTGGTGTGGAAGTTTAGAGAGTAGGATGTCAGCTCAAGTGTCGTCCTCGTCACTTAACCGAGTCTCAAAATTACGAGATTCATCGCCACTAATATTCGGGTCGTTTAAAAGTGCGACGTTAATAAACAATCAATTAGTCATATCAGATTTGTTAGCAGAATTTTCAAAGGCTTTAGAATTATGAAATCCATTTTATTCGCTGAGTATGAAGTACATTTTGAGACTTTGTGTTCATTGTGTTTGAGTATTAAAACTTTTTGTCTATATGTGTGCATTATTGAAACTTTTTTAGAAACAGTAATAATGTTTTCATTTTTGTGAATTGAATGTATATTTTGTAGTTCTAAACTAGAAATTAATATATGGCGGGAAAAAAGAACATTTTTTAAAAAAAACGTTTCATCCCATTAGTACTAAAATCACTGATTTTGGATTACCTCGAAAACATGAAAAAAGCATTATAAGTCGTAAAAACCTTAGATTTAAATGAATAAACAATCCGAACTATACACACGCACAAATTTAACCTAAAATATGAGATTTCATATCTTGTGCTGGACATTCTATTCATGAAAATATGATCTCTCGTCCAGGAACACCACTAATTGAGAAGATATAAAAGACTCTTAATTTCTATATTGATGAATACTACAAAAAAAAAA
>BMAW01063278.1:1363626-1443297 GCA_019974015.1 Nephila pilipes
ATATATATATATATATATATATATATATATATATATATATATATACTAGCTGATACCCGCCCGCTTCGCTGGGCAGACGATAATATTATATTTTGGAACCTATACATAAAACATAAAATATCAAGAAAATTGGAGCATTGAAACGACCTTTGTGTTCTCCAGATGGTTTTTTATCGGCATTAATTATAACCTTGAACTTCTTTTGGTATTTAGGAACTGAATAAACAGCAGCTTTGAAATCGTGAATATACCTGTTATGTTCATGTAGCGTCTTTTGTAATTGGCTAATTCTGGCTTAACACCTGGGAAAATACCACAATGAATGGGTTTTTCACGTTCATCATCACAGAGAAAGTAAAGCTGAAGAAAAGAAGGTTGTTGAGGAGGCTCAGTCAATAGGCTACCTATCCTATGGTATACCTGCCCCAGGACTTTAAATGTTGGCATAAAATTTCCTTCCTTCAATTCTTTTGCTCCGAATGACGTCATCTGAAAACATCCATTATACTTACGAATTGTAGAAAGAAAATGTTCTGAAAGCTGATCCTCATGGCTAAGAAGACTATTCAAAGGTTCAGGGTAGGATCTAATAGCAAGAAGCTGGACTTGACCACCACTGCAGCACATTCCTGGAGGTTCTTCTATCCATTTTAAAGCACGGCACCTCGAACAGGGCAAACGTTTTCCGATACTGACAATTTTATCATTTGAATTGTTAATATATATTTTATATTTACAACCAGACAAATTTTTGGAAGTCCATGGCGCTAATTTAACTTTTGATCTTTCTTCATTGTATTTAATTACAGCTGCCTAATTCACATGGGGGTTATTAGAAAAGTATTTTCTTACAGCTGCTTTATGTACTTCAGGATGGCTTTTAGTATATTTTGAAGCAGCTTCTCTATGTACTTCAGAATGACTTTGAGTATATTTTGTAGCAGCTTGTCTTACTTGTTTATATCTAATTGAATTTGTGATTTTTTTTTTCTTTACCTTTATTTAGTTGAAGAGATATTACATCATTAATAATTGATTCACTTGAACTTGATAAATCAATGTTAGATATTGATTGAGTCTTTGAAACTAACACAGACACATTTTCTTGAGGCTGAAACACTAAAGATGACACATTTTCTTCATTTTGTTTCACATTATCATCATCAGGATTAACTTTACTTCTATTTGTTAATCCAACTATTTCAATATAAACATCAAAATGACCACTATTAAAGTTTCCCGTAAAACGTTATCTTTTTCCCTCCTGAATTACTTCACCAACAGAAGCTATAAGGCAGTCACTTTGATACACTTCGAACTGATAGAGAAATAGCTCTGCCGCCGCCATAATATCGCAAATAGATCCATACGTGTTTGGTTTACCATTTTTCGGTAAAGTATAAATCGTTAGTATTATAAGAGGAGCCAGATAGCATTTGAGTGTAGCATTTAAACCAATCCCAGTTGTTAAACACGTGAGAAACAATAATATTTCTCATTTTATGCGCCATCGATATGTCACCGAACACCAGCAAAGACAGAGACGAAAATAAACATGCTCCGTCGCCAAGAATTTTAAAAACTTTGAAAGGAGAAGGTATTCCATGTATCCAAATATATTCAACATCCATTATTAAAAATTATAACTGAAAAGTAAATATGAAAAATCAATTTGTATTAACCTACAATGAAATACTTCTCTAGTTAAAAAATATAACCGAAATTAATTTTTAAATATCAAATTATTTAAAAATTCAGCAAAAAATACTAACAAAAAAATAAAGTATAGTAAAATTTTTTTAGCAAAAAGTCACCCGTATTACGTTAACCTTTTTATAAAGGGATAACTCTATTACGCTAGCAGCATATCTGGAACTGCAATTGAATAAGACAGAATAGCTGTTAAAAATCATAGCATTAAAAATAATTCTGTATTCTGAAAACGATAAAATATCCCCAGCCATTTTAAAAAATCAAAAAATTTTATTTCCCAGAAACCAAAAGCTAAAAATTGCCAAAATACAGAAACAAACTTTTGCATAATATTTACATTAGGTTACAGTTAATGCATACATCAAAATAAATATTTTGACAGCTACTTATTTTTTTTTTATCAATGACATGAATAACATACCTTTATTATTCATTTGTTAAAAGCCAACTTCAATAACTTAGTAATTTATCAATCATTATTAATAATAAAATACTTTTCTCATAAATTTAAAACTTACGTCTAGGTTCCACAACAATAAAAAATTATTGCTCAGCAAAACGGACAGAAATCAGCTGGGGTTACCATAGTATAGCTATTTAAAATTCACAATGCAAGGTCATTGAAATACTTCGACTTGGCGGTGGAAGATATCTGGTGATAAATCTCTAAATGTAGGAATTTCGGGGCTCAACATTTACATTATATATGATAAACCTACAATGCATCCTACTCAGCGGATTGTCTTGGGTGTGCACTACTCCGTAAGAAGTCGCCATTTTAGTATTTTTCAAAATCCCGCTCTTGCCAATCCACCATCAGCGCCTCAGTATTAAATTATTTCCATTTCGCACACGCAAATCCCGCCAAGTAAACTTAATTGGTAGCAATGCACAGAATACATATAAAAAAATATAGATTCTGTTTGGCGACGGTCATGTCATTTTTAGCGATAAAGTCGCCAAAAATGACATAACCGCGATGGATGTGAGTAGAATAACGGATGAAAATCATATTTTGGATAAGAATTCCGTAAAATCCGTTCTTAGTGAGCGTCTACATCGCAAAATGAGTAACTACACCAAATTTCAAGTCAATCGGTTGTATAGTTTTAGAGATATCGTGATGAGTCAGTCAGTGGTATTTCGCTTATATATATATAGATATATAAGTGAAATACCACTGACTGACTCATCACGAGATCTCTAAGACTATATAACCGATTGACTTGAAATTTAGCATAGTTACTCATTTTGCGATCTAGACGCTCACTAAGATCTGATTTTTCGGAAATCTTATCCAAAATGTAATTTTCATCCGTTAATCTACTCTTATCCATCGGTTGTGTGAATTTTGGCGACTTTATCGCCAAAAATGATATGACCGATGCCAAACGGAATATATACATTTTTTCTATGTATACTGTGTATTGTCTCTAGTTAAGTTTACTTGGTGAGATTTGCGCTTGCGAAATGGAAAAATACCAAATAATTTAATATTGAAGCTCTGATGGAGAATTGGCAAGATTTTGGCGAAGGGGCTCTATGTGATATTTCGTGCATATTGAAATTAGGAAACGTACAGATTTAGCGATAGAAATAAATAAGTTTGGAATCCCACGTTTGGTGAAAGTGTAGTTTAGCCCCAAAACTTAGTGGGATTTTGAAAAATACTAAAATGGATACTTCATATGGAGTAGCGCACATACAAGACAGTCTTACTGGAGAACTTCGCTACATGCATGAACGAACTCAAGACGCTAAGACATACCTAAGACATTTTGGGCGTCCCGACTTGTTCGACTTTTTTTTTTTAGTATTGCAAATTTAGGACAAAAATCTTATGATAGACACGATGTCATTGCGAGGGTATTTCATTTCAAAGCTAAGCACATGATGAATCTTCTAACAAAAGGTTGTATCTTTTTCAATATTAGGTGTAACATGTATACGGTGGAATGAGTTTTATCCATATATATATATATATATATATATATATATATATATATATATATATATGGGGTGACTTTTTACTAATTTTTTTTTTATTTTTCTCATATTTTTGAAAGTGGTGTATAACCATTATTAAAGACAATCAATTTCTTAATATTTTAAATTTAGATTATCATTATCGTTTAAAAATTGAAAATTGTCTTGATATTTTACGTATGGGTTGCGAAATATAATATTATCGTCTGCCCAGCAAAGCGGGTGGATATCAGCTAGTACTATAAAAAGGCTGATTAAGAAGCTGCCAAAACTTATCGAAAGTAATTGAAAGAAATTATTTATTGACCACGGTGGAGATATTATGTATCAGATTTTTAATGCTGATGAGACCGGTTATATTGGTGGAAAAAACTACCTAAGCGGAGATTTGTTTCAAAAAATGAAAAAAAAAGTTGCCCCAGGTGTTTTAAGGTATCAAAAGGCCGTAAAACATTACTTAGTGCAATAATGCTTCAGACGATCACGTGGTAAAACCCATGCTGGTTTATATATCTCACAATCTTCGTGCGATAAGAAACTTAAATAAGAGTAATTTACTGATAAATTGCACAACAAATTAAAGAAATTGGTATTTATAACTACTGGTTTATTTTACATATATGGTCTTAAAACTGTTTGATATCCAGTGTGGAAACTACAGAAAAAAGAACGATCTCAATCTTAAGGTTCTACTAATGCTGACTAATGCCCCCAGACACCCAAAAGATTTAAATCACGTAAATTTCTGAATATTTTTTTGATCATCAAATACAGCGTTTTTACTTCAACCATTACATCAAGAAATTGTAGCAACATTTAAGACAAATTACTTTAGAAAATCATTACAATGGGTTTTGAAAAAGGTCGGTGACGAATCTATGGAAGTCGTGGATACGAGGAAACTTTTTACAATTTTTATATTGTATTAATCTTATAAATTAATTCATCAAGGAAATGAAATCTACAACATTATATACTTGTTGGGTAAATTCAAAGTTAAAATCTAATCAGGCAGAAAACAGAAGGGAACGCAGAAATAAAACTTGCAAAGTCCCTAGAAAGAGAAATCTTTGACGACATGATTATCGAAAATGTCCAAGAATTACTGGTGGACGAAGAAACCGATGAAATAAATTTGATGGAAATGACTTCCGAAAAATGTCAAGATAATTCAGGAAACGATAGAACAAATGAAAATGAAGAAATTACTCTAAAAAGCTTAAAAAAAAAAAAAAAAAAATCGGCTTAGATTTAGCCGAATAGTTGGAGTTATATTTCCTCTCTTCCATTTAAAGAAACATCAATTTCAAGATGGAACTCCACTAGTGCTATGTAAATAAATTTAAAAAGATACATGAGCTGAAAGCAAGCAATTTAAAATAATGGATTTGCTTGCATAGAATTCAAGATAATATAGAAAAAAGTCCAGAGGATGGTTGATTGATTTATTAACGTCACACTATGAAGCAACACGAGGGCTATTGGCGATGGATCCCGTGATTCTGAGCTCTAGTCAAGTGACGAGGACGATACCTTAGTCAGAGGATGAGGATATCTTGTAACGGGGCTCTCATGCGTATTTCCCTTCAATTAAGTGTATGGGATTTTATGTGATGTTAATTTGATTTGAGAAACCTCTTTTTGTGAATAAATCTTGACTTATGTTCATTAGAATTGCTATATCGAAGTGTACTGAATAAGGGAGAGATCAGATCACGAGATTGAAAGTGTTTCGAACCAGCGAAAAGTTTGAGAGGGGCAATTTCACTCGACTTTTAGCGCCAGGAGATTAAAAGGTCATCGGATTGCGAGATTGGAATTGGATCCAGCATATTTGTTTCCGGCTCGAATCCACCTTTGATATTATTAAGATAAGTAGAATTTTCAATTAATCTTTAGTTGAGAACACGAGAAAGTGTTTGGTCCACATTCGTAAATATATATTGACTTTTGATTATTTTTAGGCAAGAATAAAAACCGTTCAATGAATTTACTGTTTGATTTTAAAATTAAAAAAAAAAAAAATTAAAAAATACTGGTGAAATTAAATGGAACAAATGCAGAGTAGTGATGCTGGGCGTCATAGTCTTATCAAAAAGAAAACGGCCTTGGTTAAATGTGCTTAGCAGTGATGACGAAGTAAATCTTATTTCATACATATTAATATGTCATATTTTTGATGAAAACCGTTGTAACAAATACTCGTATATTAACTCTAATTATAAAAATACAATGGCATGTTTTTCTAATTTTCGGAACCTAAATTCTTTATTGCTCTTGTTCTAGTTTCGTACAACATGGACTCGCAGAGCATGGTATTTTTTTAGGAATGTATCAACCATGTTGTACGGGAGATAATTGTACTTTAAAAACACATCTTCTATGTACTATTTTTCATTGGGCCAAAACTTATACATTTTATTTGCTTCAGAATAATAAATTTTTTTTTAGTAGTATGGGTTAAAAATTGAAGCTCTTATCACAATAATATAAAACAATCAGTTACTATATCATTTTTTTCAATTGTTAAAATTTTTAATAATTATGATTAATATTTCTAATGAAAAATAACATTCTAATGAAGTCAGAGTTTTGATCATGCTCCTAATCCCCCCCCTAATAATCTGTTTAATGAAAAATTAAATTATTTGATAAAGTTATGATGTTAACCTTTTGTTAAATATAAGCATACGGGTATTATAGCTACGAGAAGGTAAATTAGCAAGAATTTCTTAACACACAAAGAGTGCCATCTTTTGGCTAGTAAAGGAACTAAAATTCAAAATAGTTAAAAGCTATCTAAAAGTATAAGAATCATTAAATTTATTATTCTTATAAAAGCTCCCAAACCAAACATTCACTAATCAATATTTGTTACTCCTTTTATAATAATGAATTAGTCTTATTAATTTTCAATGACAGATTAAAAAATATTTATTTTAATGTTGATTTGGACTGTTAATCATTCATGTTATTTCCTTAAATTTTCTCAATAACTTAAGCGATTTTTTTTTTTTTACCATTTTTGGAATACATTCAAAACTTGATACGGTTATAACGTTTTTGATGAATATTATTCATAATTTATTCAGGCTGTATAACTAGAATAAATGTAATTTAGTAAAATGTGAGAGAAAATTCCGATTTTTTAGGTCGAATTACTATTTCACCTACATATTATATTAGCATTAATATATACATTTTTTATTAATATATACATTTTTTATTCATGTTCGTGAATAGATTTAATATGAACTATTATAAAGTCATTTGCAAAGGTAAAATAAGGAAATCAAGATAATTTTCAACATGTATTATCAATATATGTTCCTTAAATATATATTATCAATATCACACACGCACTCTTAAAAGTAATCAAGATTAATATCTTGTTCATACAACCACCCCTTCTTAAATATTCAATATAATATTAAATATAAATAAAATAAATATAAAAGCGAAATAAGAGAAAGAAAAGACGTACAAATAACTGTATAATGGAACATGAAGCCCCGATTCCATCGTAATTTAGTGAAATCATTACTCTTCCTTTTAGATACTATATATGCTTTGTTAATATTTATAGATTTTAAAAATATTATTCATTTCTGTGTTCCAAACTCTTGCAAAAAATAGACGCATGTATAAAATTAGAAGAAAAGTTAGTCACGAAACCTAAAAAATAAAAGATTTAAGTTGCATTTTTTTCTTCTTCTTATAAATCGTGAATATTTCTATGAGCCTAATTTGTATGTGTTTCTTTTTAAATTAGTTTCACGCTGGAGTACTGGAAATTTTACTAATTGATTTTTTAGTAATTGAAGCCAATGTTTTATGGTCACTTTGAACTAACACCTTCATAAACACAATTGTGATACTTAGTAAATGCTAAAACAAATATATATATATATATATATATATATATATTGCACTATTGAAGACTTTTAGTACAGTAGCTGAACTGATAAATTTTTTAATATTATCAAAAGCCCGATCATATTCCCATCACCAAACGAAATCAACATTACTTTTAAATAGCTCACTTAAAGATGCTATAATTTTAAGAACATTCGGAATGAATTTTGACAAAAAAATTTACCATACTCTGGAGCTTTCTAACAGCTGATTCGTTCATTGGCTTGTGTATTTCATTCATCGCTCTCAAATGATATTTATCTTCCTTCTTCAGAAACTAATATGCCTGTGTATTTGACCTCATTGACTTTGAATGAAACCTTCATAATTAAATTTTTCATTATTAGCTTTAGCTCTTTCTAAGACAAGCAACAGCTTTTTGTTGTGATCCTGTTTAGTTGTTCCATCTACACTCTATAACAAAACAAAAAAACAAAAAAAATGACGCGCCATGAGGGAGTTGCCCGATTGTAATGAAATTTCGTATGAAAAGACATTTGGACCGAACGTACAAATGATTAAAATTGGTTTCCAATAAATGAATAGCGGGAGCTACAGCACATCAGAACTGCGCACTCAGCTGGTGTATATAAGAAGCTATTCTCAATCTGATGGTCAAATTTTCTATTGCATTGTGATTTAGGATGCCTTTCAATGACTGAAAAAATGCCTCGCTAGAGGATTCGAGCTCATTACGAGAATCTGTCAGAGTTTGAAAGAGATCGTATTCTTGGATGGAAAGAAGCAGGTTTGGGAAATCGGAGAATCGCTCATCATATGGGTCGAAGAGATGCGGCGATTAGTTGATGCTGGCAAGAATGGGTGGACAATGGCAAATTTTAGCGTCTTGAGGGTAGCGGTCGACCAAGGGTCACAGCAGATTCGATGGAAAGAGTGATTGTTAGATCAGCTGTCACAGCGCCTAATTCATCGTTATCAACCATTAGACGTGCGACCCGCACACCAGTGACCACCATGACCATACACAGACGGCTGATACAGCAAAATCTACGCTCGTACCTACCGCTACTCCACCTGCCTCTCACACCTGCACACTGAAGAGCTGGATTACAGTGGTGCTTGGCTCGATCAGGTTGGAATGAGGCTGACTGGGCACGTATAGTGTTTAGCGACGAATCCCGCTTTCAACTGTGTCATGACGATCATAAAAGACGTGTCTGGAGACTCCCAGGGCAGCATACCGATCCTGCTTTCACTATTGCACGCCACACAGGCTCTCACCCAGGAGTTATAGTCTATGGTTCCATTTCCTTTGATAGTCTTACCCCTTTGGTCGTCATTAGAGGCACACTTACAGCACAGCGGTACGTCGACGACATTCTGAGACCTCTTTGCTACCATTCATTTTGCAGTACCCTGGCCATATTTTTAGCAAGATAATGCCAGACCACATACGGCACGTGTTGCTATGAATTACTTAACAGCTTGTCAACACTTCCTTGGCCAGCCAGATCTCTCTCCAATCGAGCATGTCTGGAAAATGATGGAAAGACAACTGCATCAACCAGGGAATGTTGATGACCTAGCCCGACAATTGGAGCAAAATTGGCAAAAAAATACTGCAGGAGACTATCAGAGAGCTTTATCGCTCTATGCCACGTCGTGTGGCAGCTTGCGTCCAGGCTAGAGGTGGGTCAACATCTTATTAAGCTCGTTACTTTGTAACTATATAACTCTGAAATAAATCATTAATTTTTTCTTAATTTTTAAACATTTTCTATTCTGTGCATAATTTTCTGATCCACCAATTTTTTTCACCATCGGACAACTCCTTCTTGGGGGGGTTTTTTTTTTTTTTTTTTTTTGTTATAGAATGTATTATTAATTCATCAAAACAAATTTGTACATCCTCAATATCACCAAACAATATTTGGTTTCGTTTCTGTAAGACTTCAGGGGCTGAAGCAATTTCAAACAAAGGGGAATTGAGAGTTCAAAGTTCTGAGCTTTTCTCATATTAAGAGAATTTACCCAAAACCCTCTTATAAAGGCGGTAGCCTAGTGGTCAAGGTCGTCGATTCGCGGCTGGTGGTTTTCGTTCAGTCGCGGGATCGATCCTTGGCGCCAAAGACCCGCCGTATATCCGGGGCTGATGCACGTTAAATCTGTTCGGGACCCAAAGTCCTCCCGTTGGCATGGTGTGGATGTTAGGAGAGGGAGATGCCATCTCAGGTATCGTCCTCGTCACTTGACCGAGGTTCAAAATTACGCGGTCCGTCGCCAATAGCCCTCGTGTTGCTTTTAGTTCGACGTTAATAAAAAACTAAACTAAACTAGAACTACAATACTTTGGTTATTGTTCAAGTTTTTTTTTCAGGAAAGGTGCAGTAATCTGCTCTGCTCCTGGGTTTGTATTTTTAGCATATTTTTATACCTCTATTAAATTCTTCCATATACAATGGTTTATTAAGCTTGTTTTCTTTATTGAGAAAATCCAAGGAAAGAGGTTCTTGTGAACTGTTTTTGGATGCAAAATAGTTTGCAAAAAAAAAAAAAAAGAGCTTGTTTTTGAGGTTGAGTTACATATTTATTATTCTACTGGAGGAGGTTTAACGTTGATTCTGCATTCTTGTTATTTGCAAGTTTTTTGAGAATACTGTAAAAGATTTTTGGATTAGGCACTTTATTATTTATTTTATCCCAGTACTTTGCTTTCTGTTGTTTAATATAATATCTCAGTTTGCTCGAATACTGTTTATATTTAATTTACAATCGTGGAGAAATATAGTTTGTGGCCTTTTTACGGAAAATTTTTTGAGCCTGTATAAATTATTGCAGGTTCTGATCTATTGGATAATCCTACTTCTTGGTGTTATTTCGGATTAACAGGTCAATTGAAAAGTCCTCGGCCTACCATAGTAAAACACGTTTTTTTCGCAAAATTAGTTTTTTTTATTCAACATAATTCCCTTCAAGGGTGATACACTTATTATAGCGACCCTCCAACTTTTCCATACCATTTTTGTAGTACGATTTGTCCTTTGCTTCAAAATAGGCCTCAGTTTCAGCGATCACCTCTTCATTCGACGAAAATTTCTTCCCAGCGAGCATTCTTTTGAGATCTGAGAACAGGAAATAGTCGCTGGGGGCCAGATCTGGAGAATGCGGTGGATGAGGAAGCAATTCGAAGCCCAATTCAAGGATTTTTGCCATCGTTTTCACTGACTTGTGACACGGTGCATTGTCTTGGTGAAGCAGCACTTTCTTTTTCTTCAAATGCGTTCGTTTTTCGGCGATTTCGTCCTTCAAACGGTCCAATAACGCTATGTAATAGATGGTCCTTCCTTTTTCAAGGTAGTCAATGAAAATTATTCCATGCGCATCCCAAAATACAGACGCCATAACCTTGCCAGCCGACTGTTGCGTTTTCCCACGCTTTGGAGCGGGTTCATCGTGTGCAGTCCACTCGGATGACTGTCGATTGGAGTTCGGAGTGAAATGATGGAGCCATGTTTCATCCATTGTCACATATCGACGCAAAAACTCGGCTTTATTAGGCTTGATCATCTTCAAACACTGCTCCGAATCATCAACTCGTCGTTGTTTTGGGTCAAAAGTGAGCTCGCGCGGCACCCACTCTGCACAGAGCTTTCTCATACCCAAATATTCGTGAATGATATGATGTACACGTTCAGTTGATATTTTTAGAGTGTCTGCTATTTCATTCAATTTCAATTTACGGTTATTCAAAATCATTTTGTGGATTTTTTTAATGTTTTCGTCGGTAACAACCTCTTTTGGGCGTCCACCGTCTTCGGTGCTCATTTCACCACGTCTAAACTTATGCATACCAATCCTTGATGGTTGATTTTCCTGGGGCAGTGTCGGGAAACTCGGCATCAAGCCAAGTTTTTGCTTCAACTGTATTTTTTCCCTTCAAAAAGCAATATTTTATCAACACGCGAAATTCCTTTTTATCCATTTTTTTCACAATAACAAAAGTTGCTTCACTGAAAATGCTATAATTCACAAACTAATGATCCGACAGCTGTCAAATTTATACACGCATCTTTTGAGGGTTAGGGCTAACTAAAAAAACATATGGATTTAATTCTAGCAGCGCCATCTATGTGTCAGGCCGGGGACTTTTCAATTGACCTGTTATTTCTGAGATTGTATCAGTTTTGTTTCCTGGATTTTCTAATGAAGATTGAATTTGCTCCATCGTTAAGTGCCAGTCTGTTTTCTTAAAAATTCGCTTATTTTGACGTTGTAAAGATAGTTCCGTGATTATGGGATAGTGATTACTGTCGTAAGAGCACTCCAATACACATAAATATTAGTGATTCCAGATAAGTTTGCTGAACAGAGGGTGAGATCAATTAGTGTAGCTGCGCTTATATTACCTCTGTGAGTTAGTTGTGTTGAGTAGAATAAAATTGGAGTCTGTTAACCATTTCAACACGTGTGGTGATCGGGTATGATAGAATAGTCCCACTGTAGCTCATTCATGTCGTACGATGCGACTTAAATGGGTACCCAGCGACTGGGGGTACACAGCCGGGCTGCCTCTAGGGATTATATAAGGGGACCTCAGTGAGTGTGAAGGTTATTGGCGCAAGAGCCAGATGTGGCTATGCTGCTCCAAACAAGATTTAACTGTGGTCTAGACGTGAAAAAATTGAAGAAAAGACAAAAATTGTTTGACAAGAAGGTAGGTCGAAAATATAGAAGGATAGCTAGGGTATCCGGGGAGAACGTAACCCGCGTTTACCAAAGGTAGTAAACCCCACGGGAAAGAAAAATATCTCTAGGGTGCCTCGGGGTCATGATGCCCGTACTTACTTGAAGAAGTCCCCGATATAAATCTAGGGGCAGGGTGCCCGGCTATACTCCCAGACGCTGGGTACCCATTTTACTCGCCTCTTACGACATGCATGAGCTACAGTGGGACTGTCATTTCCAGTCACCACACGGGTCAGGGGACCTCAGGGAGTTGCCTTCCTTAGGTAGGTACGGGCATCATGACCCCGAGGCACCCAAGTAATCTTTTTTTCTTTTCCATAGGGTCTACTGTTTATAAACATGGGTGACGCTCACCCGGAATACCCTAGCGATCCTTCTCTATTTTCAACCCTCCTTTTTGTTAACTAATTTTTCTTTTTTCAATTTTTTCACACGTCTAGACTACAGTTACATCTTGTTTGGCGCAGCATGGGCACATCTGGCTCTTGCGCCAATAACCTTCACTTTCACTCACTGTTACTAATTTCACAAAATCAGTATTATGTGACGAAATATAATTCGAACCTCACAACTATTAAATTTTAAAACTTTTAAAGTATTTTATAAAAACTTTAACTTTCAAAGCTATTGCAATGTAAATTATTTTATTCTATCAGTAATAACTCATTAACTTCTGGGCAAGTGAAAAACCTAAGTTCAGTTCACCATTCATTTATAGTCATTTCACAGGGGATAGAAGCACGTGAGGGGTAAGTTCCCCGAAATAATAGTTGTCGCTACTCGAATGATGTAGATTAAGGTCTCCAAAAATGAAGATTGGATCTGTTAAGGATTCTAAGTAGGATTTTATTAATGAAATATTAAGTCCCCGTGGAGTACAGTGTCTCACAAAAGTGATCGGACACTTGTGCTTTACAAAAGGAAACTGTAATAAAATAAATAAGCAAACATGTACAAATTTTTTGTGGGTGTGTTTCATATTTAAAATTAGTAACAATTATTACATAACATACATTTTGTCAAAATATTAAAATATCAATTTAATAAAAATATATTTGTTTAGAACGGAGCAAAAAATGGCTCACATAAGTGATCGGACACCATTAGATATGCAACAAAAATCGTCTGAAATAAGCAATAAAAATATTTTTTGGGCGTTTATTTTAACTCAAAAACAAATGGCAATAATTTATAAAATCGTCTGTAGTATTTCTCTCAAGTTTGTTGTGGAATTTTTGTGTTTTTTAGTTCTGTGCAGCCATGAATGCTAAACGAAAAGAAACTTCGCATGAAATTAGAAAATTAGTTATTAATTTGCATATTGAACGTGGAAAATCTATAAGAAAAACTGCTGAAACAGTTAACTTGAGTCATTCAACAGTTTTCGATATCATTAAACGATATAAAAAGAAGCACATGATTCAGAATAAAAGAAGACTTGGCCGACCATCGAAGCTATCCAATGGAATAAAGCGAATTATCGTTCGAAATATTAAAAAAAATCCAAGAAAGAGTGCTCCTAAAGTTGCTGCTGAATTACAAGCATTATATGGAATAATTGTTAATCCTGAGACTATTAGAAGGGTAATTCGATCTGCTGGATATCACGGTAGAGTAGCCAGGAAAAAATTCTTCGTAAGTGAAAAGAATAGAAAACTCAGATTAGCTTTCGCAAAATCCAACATAAATAAGAATTCTGATTACTGGAATAAAGTAATATTTGCTGATGAGAGTAAATTTAATATATTTGGTTCTGACGGTAGAATCTTGGTGTGGAGAAAACCCAGGGAAGAATTTCGCAAACAGAACTTGCTGCCAACAGTAAAACATGGAGGAGGAGGAGTTATGGTGTGGGGGTGTATGTCGTCCGATGGAGTTGGTAATCTTGTTTTTATTGACAGTATAATGGATCAGTACAAGTATATTGACATTTTAAACCAAAATTTGAAATCTTCAGCACGAAAATTGAACCTTCACAACGATTTTAAATTCTACCAGGACAATGACCCCAAGCACACTGCTTTGAACGTTAGACTCTGGCTGCTGTATAACTGTCCTGAAATAATAAAAACACCACCACAATCTCCAGACTTAAATCCCATAGAGAATATTTGGCAAGAATTGGAATCAAGAATTCGCAAACACACCATTTCTTCAAAGCAACAATTAAAATCGGTGCTTCAAGAAGAATGGGGTAAAATCACTCCAGAAATCACAAAAAAATTAGTCGAATCCATCCCAAGAAGATTAAATCATGTTTTAAAAGTAAAAGGAAATCCAACAAAATATTAAAATCTTTTAAAAAGTAAAATTTTTGGATAAATATTTGATGGGAAAGTAAGTGTCCGATCACTTATGTGAGCCATTTTTTGCTCCGTTCTAAACAATTGTATTTTTATTAAATTGCTATTTTAATATTTTGAAAAAATGTATGTTATGTAATAATTGTTACTAATTTTAAATATGAAACACACCCACAAAAAATTTGTACATGTTTGCTTATTTATTTTATTACAGTTTCCTTTTGTAAAGCACAAGTGTCCGATCACTTTTGTGAGACACTGTATATAAATTTATGATGTACAAGGAGATATTAGTATGTATTTAAACAATTAGCATTTCTATGTCTGGAGTCTGTATTATTGAGACGAAATGTTAGCTTGTACTGCTATAAGCAGTTCTCCTCCTGGTCTGTCTTGTCTGAAAATTATTTTTCCTGTAAGGTGAAATCTATCGCCAGGTTTCAAAAAAAGTTTACAGAAAAATCCAAACGTCTGTCTTGGTAAAGGGAGAGATATGGTACCAAATTGATTTATTTTCAACGCTTCTACAATTGCATTGTAGAAGAACATAAAAGAATGAGGGGAAAAAAAGGGAAAAGGCTAAATTCTGTCCTCCTCAGGTATAAAAAAAAAAAGGGAGGGATAGGAAATTTTTTTTTTTTAATCAAAGAAAATTGTCCACATATAAAAAATATTTATATGAACAGGTAATCTGATATCAATATCATTCTTTAGGTTATTAGATGCATCTGGTATGGTGACACACAAGTTCTGATGCATTTTATTGGTAGACTTTTTTTTCTACTAGGAGATGCAGAACGGGCCCCCCCCTCCGTTTTAAAAGTATTGTACAAACATAGTCTCCAACATTTTTTGAACGTTTTCCATTATTACTATTGTGTGTTTTTCTAACGCGGCCTGAAAAATTTTTTACAATACTTTCTAATTTTTCTTTCTTTCGAATTCATCTATATTTGGACCTGGTGGATTTGCTTTTAAAGTTGTAGAATAGCTGTTCGATGTTTCATCTTGTGATATTTTCTCCTTGTCTCTCCTAAAATTAAATTGGTGCGAGCATTTAAATTGCATGATCTATTTTTCTTTGAGAAATGCAGGACACAGAGAAAAATTAGTGGGATGGTCTCATATTTCAGAAGTGATGCATGACCCAGTGTGTTATACTACAATTGACACACAATATTAGTTTTTGGCAGAATCGGGATGTGTGATAGAAACTGAACCATCTAATGCATTGTCTGTGTTTGTCTACGAAAATTTGGATGAGATGGATAAAAAACCAAAGTTTAATATTCTTTTGAAAATCGGTGCCAAGAAGTGATTAGTACCGGGGAAATACTCTTGATTACATCCGCTTTTCCACTATTTTCTGTAGCCAAATCCGTCAGAGATACACTAGTTGGCATTTCATAGATTAGAAAACGAGATGTGAATCCTTCCCAAACGATACTTGCATTTACCGGTATGTTTTAAATTTGTTCTACTGTGAGGATTGAGCCCCACATATGGTATCAGACGTACTAAACTTAATTTTACCATTCCGTGTAAACGACATATTTGTAATATATTCATATCTAAACATCTTGCCTTTCTTTCAGAATATAGAAGTTGTGGATTTGTTTTAGGAATATGAGATGACTTGTTTTCCAGAGATATGGTTAATTCGGTTATTTTTCTACTTTCCGTTCTTATGAGCTCTTGATCACTTTTAAGGCTCCGAAAGTATTTAAATATATATCTGAATTCATCATGTCATTCATTGTGGGAAAATGGTCATTTAAATCCCTTACTCTGAATGTGAAATGACTCAACTTGAGTCGCTTTAACTTTTGTTTAAGTATTATAATTCATTAAAAATAATTTATGCTAGGAAATTGGGTAGTAAGTTTTTAAATTTACCTTTTCTTTGCAAGGATAAATTGAAAAATCTAACAATCCAGCTCAAAGTATACAGTTTTTTTTTACAGATGATCAACTTTTAAATTATATTTTGAGTAATTTTAAGTGAACAACAAATTAGCCTCCAAAGAAAGAATGATTTAGCAAATAAAATAGCAAAGTAAAATATATAAATTTAAATCCAAGGGGGGCAAAGCCTGAAGTGAATTAAACATTTTTTAAAAAAAATATTCATGACCAAAAAAATATTTAAATTATGTATAATAAATGTAGTTTGTAAAAAAAACAATCAATGATATTTTAATGAAGCTGTAATTAATTACAAAATGTTACATTAAATTTTACAGAAACTAAAATATTCTATCTATCTATTTCATTTGATTCAGAATAAATAAATATTGTCAGATTTTCATTTCTTACTGAACATGATATATAATTTTTATAAGTATTACCGAATTTTAATTTCTGTAAAGCTTAATGCAACATTTTATTATTATTACAACTTCATTAAAAAAAATTATGAACATTTTAAAAAATTTCTTTAGTTAATTGGTGAAGCCTGCACTTAAGTTTAAATTGATATACTTGATTTTTTACTAACTACAGGTTCACTTTTGGTTGATTATCTTAAAAAAAAAAAAAAAACTAGACAGACTTCAATGATATTAGGTTTGTACTAATAATCATATAATAATTATGGTACATAAAGCATAATCATGTGTACGGCTCCTCTGTGTAGAAAAGTCTTAGAGATGTTACAAGATGACTCAAAAATTCTGATCATTTGAACAGAACACCCTTATTTACATTAGCCAAAAAGTTCCACTCTCTTGTGTGAAGCTTTCATGATGTTGCAATTTTCATAAACAAGATGGTATATATTCAGTTCTATCCCTTAATGCTATAGAACAGAAAATTCCCAAATCTAAGATTCACATTCAAGAATTTTTGCTTTGAGGAAAGGAGGATTGCGATTATTTAAAGTAAAATTATCATTTAATGAAAATCTTACATAGCAATTTATTTTTATATCATTCCTATATGAATTACAACAAAAGAGAAATTAGAATTTTCTTACATTCCAATGAAAAACTACCAATTATTCTATATTTCTATTTTAGCCCTCAAGACATTAAACCTCATCCATTCACAGTGCTTTTACTAAATCATCTGCTACATATTTATGCAAACTTTAGTGTGCCAACTCCCATACATACCTGTAAAAATGTTCATATAAAATACAACTCAAATTCAAATGCTAATCTTGAATAAATAGTACAAGTAATATCTCAAAATGAAGAGTGATGCAATTCATTTTATGTATATATACCACTATTTAATTGTACAATTTACATTACAAAAAAGACTTAATTGCATTAAATAAATTAAACTAAACTTCTTAAAATGAATACTTCTGCTTTCTTTTTATACAAAAAAAAAAAAAAAAAAAGATTGGGTGGATTGATGGTTTATTAATATCGCACTTAGAAACAATACAAGTGTTATTGGTGATGCAATTTTGAGCCTCAGTCAAGTAATGGAGATAACACCTCAGCTGGCACCACTTCTTCAAACTTTCACACAATGCCAATAGGACTTGAAGCCTAGACAAGATTTAATATGCATCAGCCTCGCTGCAGGGTGGGTGTTTAGAGGTATCGGGTCTTGAATTCATGATTTGACAGAAACACCTGCCACAAGTTTGTGGACATGACTATAAGGCTATCTCAGTCACAGAGATTTTAAGTGCATCAGCTTCATTACATAACAGGTCTTAAAAGGAACCAGGATTCGAACTTATGACTTGATGGGAACAATGCTAATTAAAACAATGCCAACATTAAAATGTTAGTAAAAAAGGTACCTATTTTTGTAAAAAAAAAAAAAAAAAAAAATACTTTGCACTTAATTTCAATTTTCATTAAAAATTTAAAATATATCAAGTTTTGTAGTCAAATTAAGCTTTTTATTAAATTGGAACTCAAAAATGCACCAAACAAAATTCTCTAAAAAACTAGTTTTGACAGTAAAAATATACTTAGAAATATTTACAGATATAAAAACAATTTGAAGAGTCACATTTTTTCTCCAGATCAAATGCCATCTTAAGGACTTACAGATAAGGCACAATAAAAACATTAATACTGCATAACATATAAGAATGCAGGCAAATCAGGATCAAATTTTTGTTCCCAGTATGATTGATAAGAATAAGATATACTTCACAATTTTTTTTCTAGATATACAAGAATCTTTTCCACAAGGATTTCAAAATTGTATTATAAGGAGGAGAGCCTATATATAATGTTATACACTCCCTTTTGTTAATGTATTTGATATCTAGAAGGAGGTATACAGCTTATGCAAATTAAATTCACTAGTAAATAATTAAAAAAAAAAAATGAATATTTAAATTATTTCTCATTGACATTTCGCTTATTTAATAGTTCTAAATGGATTTACAATTCTTAAGCATTATAGGTAGCAATTGCTAACTACAATCAAAACCTTTAAATGATAGGAATGCTACAGCAAGTTAACAAAAAAATTATGGATTTCAGATCAATAACAAAGAAAAGAAAACAAGGATAACAAAATAAAATGAATAGGCAAATTATATTTATGGTCTAAAACTTAGCAAAGAATTCCAAGAGAGAATTTTGAAGTGCACATTAAAATATATACAAGAGTTTATTTTATAAAGTCTATCAACTAACAAGATGACAATCATACTTAAGAAAGCACACAACAAAATTAAAAATTAACAGTTTTGAAATCTTATGCCATAAATTAAATATGTAGTTAAGAACACTGATTTGAAAATTCTAATATCAGGAGAGAAAAAAAAAATTGTATAAATATAACCAAATATAGAGGATTGAATGAGTGAGTGTGAGGTTTTATGGTGCAAGAGCCAAAGTAGGCTATGCAAATATAGAGGATTGAAATAATATTTACAAGGCAAATTATTTCCAATACAATCTAGGGTAGTTTTGCAGCTATTTATTGTCCTCACAAAATCAGATAATAAAAAGAAATAAAACTTTAGACAAATATCTAATGAAATGCAATAAGATTCTCAATGAATAAATTTCATGTTTTTATTTTATTTTAATATTACAATATGGACAAAACACATATATATAATACTATACATTTTAAACAAAATACCATAATAGAACAAAAAATGCATTAAAAAATAAAATGCAGAAATAAAATTCTGTAAAATTCTTATTATTAAACACAAACAACAACTAATTTTCTCTAATCATGCAAACAAACCATTCTAATTAAATTTAGCTTATTCAGTTGTCTATGTACATTGACTGTTTACAAAATTTACAGGAATACACATAAAAGAAAATCAATTTTCAGTTGGTTTTGTTTTTGCAGCTACAACTATTCCAATTAATATAGCAGCCACCGTAAAACCTTGGGCTAAAACTCGAGCTCTCATCATCAGCTGGGATCGCTTTTTGTTGCCAGATCGCATAGAAATGACTCCAGCTGTCAAAGCAGCAGTTGTAGCTAGCATACCTAAAAGATAATTGTGTAAAGTGAGTGACAGTTAAGATTTATGTTCAAGTGCCAAATCTGGCAAAATTTGTTGGAGACTGTTTTAAAGGCAAATCTCAAAAGAGTTTAGTGGTTATAAATATTTGGCATAGTCATGTATGTTGCTTTTAATTACTCGATTTAAATTTTAACATAGAGAGCATGTGTTCCTTTGCTTGGTCCTTCTAGAAGTCAACCACAAAAAATTATTCTTTATGAACAGTTTATTTTTTAAAAAAGAATGAAACTTTCACAGCACTAAGGCAATTAGCATCAATCAACAGTCATTTGTAAAGAATTATGAACATTTTTATTGCATCAGTAATTAGATATTTTTCATAGGCTGCTCTTAGATTACTTTTAATTACCCCCTTTTTTGTTAGATGACAGATGAAGATATAAACTTATAAAAATAGTTTTATTTTTTTTATACAACATTGAAATTAAACAATTTTGGAATTAACAGACTATGCCAATATTAAAAGAAAGAAAATTTATAAGGTTGAGTAACTGAGTGAGTAATTAATTACATATAGTATAGTCATCATGCTTAGCCTGTTATGAAGAGTCATATCAGGTTCACAATAAACACCAAGTTGAGTTTAGTTTTTATTAACATCACACTAGAAGCAACACGAGGGCTATTGGTGACGGACCTTGTAATTTTGAACCTTGGCCAAATGACGAGGACGATACCTGAGCTGGCACCCCATCTCCTAACTTCCATGCCAGGGCAATGGGAGGACTTTGGGCCCCAACAATAAACGAGTGAGTGAATGTAGAGGTTATTGGTGCAAGAGCCAAATGTAGCTATGCTGAGCCAAACGAGATTTAACTGTGGTCTCGATGTGAAAAAATTAGAAAAAAAAAAAAAAGTCAAAAATTGGTTGACAAAAAAGGTCAAAAAGAGAAGAATCAATAGGGTATCTCGGGAGTGCATCACCCATTTGGGCCCTGACAGATTTAACATGCATCAGCCCTGGCTACATAGCGGGTTTTTAGCGGCCAAGGATCAAACCTGCGATTGAATGAAAATTGCCGGCCACGAATCCGAAATCACTAAGCTACCGCAGCCACACAATAAACACTAAATAAAAGTTACTTACCTATAGGGACAAATGGATTTGATTTGATTTTGTTGATCATTCTTTCTCTGATGCCCTTCTTATCTTGAATCTGTAACTGATTTAAATGATCGAATGTTTCTATCCATTCCAGCCGTTCTTTTTCTTCCTTATCCATATTTGAGAGTAATCTAAAGTTTTTTCATATAAATATGCTTATTATATTTATTAAAAATAATGAAAACTAGTACGCTTAATAACTATTTCCCCCCCCACCAAAAAGTGAAAAATAATTAAAAAATAGAACAATAATTCCATCCTTTTCTTTTACTAATTTAACAACAGACATATTCAGTTGGCAGCCATGCCCTTGTTTCCAAAATGAAAATTTTCCACAGATTTTTCGTATCTGTTACTCACAAGAATTTCTATATTTGTACAGCTTCTTATATCTCATTTCTCTTTTATTATATACTTATATAAGTTAAGTAATTGCTTTAAATGTACATAAAAACCCACAGGAAAAAAAAAAAAAAAAAGAGGGAAAAACCCACAGAAGAGCCTCCAAAGTTGACCATTTCTATATCCCAATTAAATTTTTGACATATTTCTTACTATATTCAATGGAAGACTGACATTTCAATGTTAGCCAACTATAACACTATAAGTTGTACACCTATACCAGGAGCTTTCAAAATTTTTTCTTCTTTTTTTTTTTTGAAAATCTTGAATTGCAATTGAATCTATAACAAAACGTTAGTAGTACTTAAGTTAGACCAAAGAAAAAATTAATATAATATATTAGTAATTTAAGAATAAAGATTTTGATTTTAATACACACATTTTCTGTACTTTCAATTTGTTTGAAACATAATTTTATTAATTTTTGTAATTTTCACATCACACAGACAATCCTTAATCAGAACACCAGCATGCAGCAATACTGCACCTGAAAATCGCTAACCTAGTTCGCGAAACATACAATTAATTTAACCTTTGTAACATAAATTAAATTACTTGATTTTTTTTATAAGTTATTTTTCTACAAGTATGTTTTGTAATTGTCACATGTAGGGCTGGAGATCAAAAGAATAATAGATTTTGAACCAGTTCATGTAAAAGAACAAGAACGCCCGAATCAGTGGTCTGCCAGAAAATTGTTCTGAACTACTTATTATTGTATTCTCTTGCTATATTTGCAGCTAAGCAAAACAACTAGGAATAGGACTGAATCAAAGGGAAACAATTCAGTTCAGCAGGCAGTACTTGGATTCTTTTCAACTAGTCTGCTGCAGTTTTAAATCCATTCTTTTCCAAAGTGCTTTTAATATCATTCATTGTTTGGATTGCAAGATTTCCGCTGTCATGATAAAAATTCTTGCTCAGCTTCATTGTTCCATTTGTCACCAAACAATATAATTTCTATCATCAATTTCCAATTTAAAACTACTTACTAAATTTAAGTTTCTTGTTGTAAAGCTATCACACCAAAAAACAAAAGCTCTTTAATATTGCACCTACCACTACAAATCCTCACATCTATGATTAGTATTATAATTATTGACAGTTTTGTGGTTAGCAATATAAAATATTGTAACAGTAGTGAATCAAATAGTAATATTGAGGATAAATTACAATCTAATATTGAGCAATTCATAAATAAAAAATGTCATCAGGTAGAACACTGATGAAAATAATGTAAAATGATTTGCAACCCATTTTGTATAATAGTTGAGAATACAGGTTTCCAAATTTACATTTATGCCTTAAATTTCCAATATACTTTAAATTGTAAAACGATTTCGAATTCTTTATTACTAGCATTCACTTCAAAAATTTAATTTAACTATGCAAACATGTATTAAAAATATTCATGTTCAGATATTATCATGGATTCTTATTTTCCCTATTAGCTGATAAAATTTTAAAAAGATGCTTGCTTAGTATTAAATAAATACAAAATCAGATTTTTTCTCGAATATAGCCTCCTTGTTTTCCCTCAATTTTTAATGTTAAATTGATTTGAATAAATTTTTTACTTTGTACCAGATGAGCGAGTGATGGTGGAATTTAAAGGCCAAGAGCCAGGTGTGGCTATCCTGCCACTAACGAGGTGTAACAGTGATCTAGACATTTAAGAAAATGAGATAAAAAGGTAAAAATAGGTTAACAAGAAGGGTTGAAATAGGGAAGGATTACTAGGATATGCCAGGAATGTGTCAGCATAGTTTACTAAAGACAGTAATCCCTATAGGAAAGAAAAAGATATGGTCATGATGTCTGTACTTTCCTCTAGAAAGTAAGCCATTGAGGCAGTTTTGTTTGAGGAATCTAAAGAACAAGTGAATTAAAGAAAACAGAAATTCCTATCCCTAGTCAGATTTAATCAAATATTTTATAATTTCACAAGTTCACTACTACCAATGAACTTGCAAACATCATCAGAAGACTAAAATAAAGCATATAAGTCATGATGGTCGACCAACATTCCAGAGAGTTGTTGGCAGACAAAGTTTCGCCATTCTGATGTAAAAGAGCATCGGTGAATGTGTTAATACATGCAGATTTTTTCTCAATATAGTAAAGACTTGTCAAAATTGCAATCAAGTTCTACCGATTAAAAACATGTTCAGCTAAATAATAAAAATTGAGTAACTTAAAGCTCCAGTTTGTATAATTTAGATTGTACAGGAAAGTAATATCACACATCTGTTAATACAGGTAAAAGCAAATGATATGAAAAAATATTCAAGTACATTGAGAGGAATATTCATAATTTTTAAGAAAACAGACAGACTATAATTTTTTCCCCGACTATTACAGAGAATGATTAAGTTACAAGAAATAACAAATGAATATATATATTTGATGTGGCATTAGTGATTTTATTACATATTTCATCAAACATACAAGAGCAAGATGCACATATGAATATGTACAGCAGTATTAGTTTGAAGTATTAACAACTTTCTAATCTTAAGTAATTTAGAGAGGTTATACAGAGCATTATTAATAAGATTTTCACTCAATAACCAACGAAAGATAAATAAGAAAAAACTATATAAATAGAAAAACTAAATATAATCCAGATTTATAATAAATTAAGTTACAGAAAGTATTTAATGCACCACAATTATAAAATAGTTCAGATGTGATAAAATGAGCAAATTAAGTGGACTGCATAATCAGTAAACACAGCAATAAAAGTTTATTTAACAACTTTTTGTGTACCTATGTGCAGTGATAGTAAACTGTACCCTATAGTACATTCCTAACATTAAACATAAAGAGAGATCATAAGTTTATACTACTAGTTCAATTAAAAAAGTACACTCTGACGTTTTAACACTGGCAAGAAAGGATATTAAGATACTTGGCATGCCCCAAGTGGAGAATTATGTTAAGGGAGTGATGGTAGAGTTAGATGGCACAAGAGCCAGATGTGGCTATGTTGCACTAAACAAGGTGTAACTGTGATCTACGCAGTTGGAAAAATAGAAAAAATATAAAAACTGGTTGGCAAGAAAAAAAAGTCAAAAACAGAGAAGAATCATTACAGTATACTGGGATGCGTCACCCGTGTTTACCTAAGGAGGAAAAGAAAATGATCACTACAGTATTTTGGGAGGGTAATGGTTCCCATATTTATTTAAAGATGATATACCCTGAGAGGTAAAATTACATTAAGGTAAAATGTAACAAACAACAATTACCATTAACTTTTCAGAAAACTAATCTTTACGCATAATCAAAGCAAAGTAAAACAGTCAAAAATTATGTCACTGATCTTTAATTATTAGTTACAGTCATCTTTTTATAATTCAAATTTAATGTTAACAGTATCCGCTTATAAATTACAAAGTTCAAGGTTAAATAATGAAAGTCACAATACAATATAGGACTAAACTAACAACCTTTTAATCTGTACATTACATAAAAATAAAAAGTTTTGACATTATATAAATAAAATTGAAAGAAAGCAACTGGAAAAATTATTGAACATAAGAATCTAATATCAATAATGACGCTGAACACAGAAAGAAAGCACTATCTTTTGTTCAAAGAAATCTTTCATTATTTGCTTCAGTTAAAAATCAGCTCAATTTATACAATACTCTTGAGTAAATAAAAAAAAATATAATATCTCACTGTTGCGGCCTCACTTGAGTTTAGCTTGGTTACATCACAAATTTGGTTGCATGAAAAAAAATAATAAAAAATTCATTGCGGTCATGGTTGGCGTAAGGCAGTATTCTCTCACTGCCGATGTTTTTTAAGAACTTCTTTAAATAGCTGGAATCAACGATCAATTTTCAAACTGAATATGATATAAATTTAAAAGAATATAATAAAGGAAATTTTCTAGGAGCAAGAAATAAAATCGAATAAGGTTACCTTGGAGACAATTCATTTCTAATTATATTTGGTAATGTCGAAAATAATGGCAACGCCAAAAGTGCTTGGAAAGTTGAATTTACCGAAGTAAAATTATTATAAGAATAAATATTTCATTTTTACGCTAGAATATATTATTGTTTCATCTTACTTCAGATTCAAGGTTTTCTTAAAATATAAGTTTTTCTTGAATTATTTGAGGTAATGACAAGCATCCTATCACTTTTAAATGAATTATTTATATTCAATGTTCAAAGGCTCTATTTATAAAACACGAAAAATTATTAAAAAGTATATCAAGTATTTTATGTTGCATATCTTGGTCTTGTTTTATTGACGTAAGGACTAATATGACTGACAACTCATCGCACGCATATAAACTGCCATTATTTTAATAATCATAGAAATATTTATTTTAAAAAATATTGAATGTTTGATTTGGCAGATTTCTTTGTTTGTATTAATAAATATTAATTAGAAATTTTCAGTGTAGGTCTAATTACCTTCTATCTAACATTATGTGTTACATAAAATGTAATGCAATTAAATAAAGTGTGAAAATTTTTTGCTTAGCAAATTTTAAATAGCTTCTGTAAATGTAAAAATGTTTTATCAATTTAGATGGACAAAAATATCCCCCTCTTTTTAAACCAATTTCGGTTGTTTCTATTTTTCTTTATTTTATAAAGTTTTATTTTTAAAAGTTGTACTAATTAAAATTGAAGAAATCAAATGTGTTATTTTAATATTTTTGGTTTTTGTCCTGACAGACTAAGATTCACATTGTATTATTTTTTTCATTACCTGAAACTGTGTTGTATTTTCATAAAATGTTTTTATGTTTGTGACAGAGGTTTTCCAAATACTATGACAACTGAGAAAATCAGTTCTTCATATGCAGAACCTCCGCCTCCTTACACAAGTACTCCTCAACCAGGTTCATATGCTACTCCTGGACAATATGGACAGAATGTTGGTAAGAGGAGTAATTTGTATTAAAGTAAAATTTATTTTTTGTAGAGGATAAGAAATATTTTGAGAATGTTGAAAAGCCTGAGAACTTATGTCAAGTTATGAATCAGTCATTTTTGTTTTATTTTCTTCTTTTTTTTTGGTTATATTTAATTTTTTTTTAAATTCCTTAATTATTTTTCAATGCAATGAATGAAAAATGGAAGTAGAGGTCAAAAATAAATTTTTACTTTACAAATTAACATGAAATATTAATCTTGGAGATGTATATAATTTTTTCTGAAAGTGTTTAGAATTATATATTTTGGACACAATAATAATTTTAAAAATGCTTTGAGCTTTTTTTTTTTTAATGTTTCTTAAGGGGAATTTTTTATTCAAAATAAATACATTATTTCCTTCTCCTTTCAACAATGGCAGTTTTAGAATTCAGTTTACATTCTGTATTGTATTCTGTTACAAATAAATTTGTTTTGTTAAAATAACAAAAATAGTTCTATTATGTAAGTTTCTGAAGAATAAATATTTATTATGTTTTAATCTCTTATAATTTTTCTCAGACCAGCAGAGACCAATGTTTAATTTTCTTTAATGAATGTTCAACTTGTGTAAAATGATTATAAGCTTCTGTTTTATTGTAAAGATTGAAAACTTTAATAGAACTTAACTTGAATACCTTTTTATTTCAAAGTATTAACTAGCTTACATAATTAAACATTTTGGTTTATAAAATTATTGAGTTTTTTCTTAATTGCTTATTAAAGGGCTAATGAGAAATGTAACACAAATTACAATTGTAACTCCATATGTGAAATATTTTTCTTCCTTAGAATGATTCTTTATTTAAGTGTTGTATTTAAAAATTGAAAATGTGCTGTACATTTATCAAATTTATAATAATATATAATACTATGATGTATTATAAAAATGTGACTTATTATCATGCATTTTACAGATTTAGTAATTTTTACATTTAGATTTTTAAAAATGTTTTTCAATTGTAATTTCAATGGTGACAGCCATTTCGATTTCTCATGGATAAATGTTTTCCGATTTTTCATTTATTGATGTTTTATTCATGAATACAATCAGTGTTCATTTAAGGATGGGCTTTTAAAAAAACTGAAATATTGTCCCATGTTTTAATTACATTTTTAAAATTAGAAAATATATTTATAAGATCAAATTGGAATAACTTGAAATGTTTTATATCTTATGTAAGTTATTTTGTTGATATGTTTGACTAATACTTTGTTATGTCTGTTATGTTTCGCATGAACTTACAGGCTAAGAGTTTGTTTTTAACTTTTGGTAAATTTAATTGATTATTTAAAAAAAATATTTTTGTATTTGAAAAGTTATTTTGTAGTATGGCTCCAAATTGCTCGTGACGTAATTAAAAACATTTTTAGTATAATCTGAATGTAAAATTTGATTATTTTTGTTTGATTTTAAATCATTTGAAGGAAATTTGGAATTTGTGTAGGTGCTAATTTTAGCTTTAGTACTTATGAAAATATGTTTGGTCTTGGACTTCATTTTAGCTTATTATGGGAACTCTGAAATTTTGCTTAGTATTGTTATAATTTTTCTCCTAAGTAAATAAATTTTCCTTTTGATAGTAAAAATATGAACTTTTTAAATAGCTGCTTATAGAAATATATTTCAAGCACCTGTTGGTCCACCTCCTCCTGGGGGAGTTCCAGTATTTCCAATGGCACCAGGTAATGCCATTTTTTTTTTTTTTTTTTATGAATTGTATTTTTCAATATTTTCTTATTCAAGTTTTTTTCTTCTTTAAATTTCTGAATTTATGTCAAAATTGTTAAACTAATAAAATAAGAGAAAAAAACATATGAGCTTGATTTTTATTAAAGTTAACGTGATAATTATAATTTTTAATTAAATTGTGTTATATTAAGTTGCATTCTATTTAGATGTTGCCTTTCTATTTTTGATAAAAATTTAATGCAATTTACAATTAATCCATACTGTAATAATATAGGTATTTGATATACATGTCATGAAAATGCAAGAAATAATTATTGATTTGGTAAAGATTAAAATTAAGAAACCAAAATGAAATTAAATATTGAAAACATTTGAGAATTTCTGTAAATCTATGAAATGTTTGTACTCTTTTTCTCTCTCTCACACAGTAACATTTTTAAGGTATTAACCAGTTTAGATTGCATAACTGGACAAAAAATAGCCAGGAAAACTAACTTAAAGCACTAACCGGAATTTAACTGGTATACATAGTTAATTTATTCGGTAATGATTGTTTTTTTTAATGAACATGAGGGGTGCATATGATTATTGAAACTGGATTTCATAATTTTAAAATACTATGAAGATGACAGAGACAACATTTACCTGATAATTATTTCATTACCATTATCCTAAAGGATTGTCAGTTGCCAAAATGAATATATGTATTCCTATTGTTTGTGGCACTTCCCCCTCTTCTCTTTCATAAATATATTTCTTAGTAGCTTGCTTATTAGTATTTTTTTCGAATTGAATAAGTGTTTATTCTGTTATTATTAAGGAAAAGAATTTCCTATATTCTCTTTGTTTATATGTGTATTAGAGAAAATAAAATGATTCATTTATAATTTTGAATTTAATCTGTAAACTTGTCATTCAAAACTATCCTTAACTTTTTAAAATTAAAATGTAATTTTGTGAATGAAATCTTTGAAGCAATGATTCTGTTGTCCCATATTTTAAATTATCTTAGCTCAATTAATATATTTTGTATATTTATAAAGAGCATATGAATATTTTGTATTTACAAAATTTTGAACTATAATGTAAAAGTATGGTCTCATATTTGTGTATCTAATTTCTGTTTCCTTAATTAAATTAAAATGAAATTGATGAATTAAAATAAATGAATTAAAAAAGTTGAGAAATTACAGTATTGTTATATTTTTTCAGGATACTATCCTCCTTCATCACAGACAGTTGTTGTTAATGCTCCTACTGGCACTCAAGGTATGGATATGTGAATTATTTAATTCTATATTAAGATTGGGAAATTTTATGGATTTATTGTGGCATTTTCACAAAAATTTATTTGTTTTTTATAAATTGAGGTAGGTATGTAAGTTGCATCCTATTGAATTTAAAACTTATGAATGATTTCAATTTTTACATGAGGCAATCTTAATTTTTAATTAAATCTCCTGCATTGATAAAAATGAATGTAATTCCATAATCTGTCAAATTCACTGTACTTTTATACGTGATAAAGATGTACCACTATTTGATTAGGCATTGTAATTTTTGATGCCTTGTGTACTTCTCTCTCTCTTTTTTTTTACTATTTATGTACATTGAGAATGTCAAACTTGCTGCCGACCATAAATATTTTTTCGGCTCAGCCAATTTAACAAAAAATTTACTAAAAATATTGTAGCATTTTAAAGTTTCCAATAGCACATTGATAAATAACTATTACCAACTGTTATTAGTTGTGCTACTTATCTTTTTGTCAGAATTTGTCAGTGAATTATTAGTAGTCATGTTAAATTGGTGAACAATTCCCCCACTAAAAAAACCCCCAGCAAGGAATAATTAGCATCAAATAATAATACCTACCATGCCTTTAATCTTCTACTACTTTGCTTGGCTTACCTAATATTTAATATTCTTCTTTCATAGGACAAGAAAAATAAGTTTATTTATGTTATGCTTATTAATTTTTACAGTTATTCTTTGCTTTTTAAGTTACTCTTTAAGTTAAAAATATTGATATTTAAATTTATTTTGTTTTAATAATTACTTGTCTATTTTATGCCCTTGCATTCGGTATGTTTTTATTAAAACCACTTGATAGCAAAACTAAAAGAAAAAGTTCTTGACAAACATTGCTTTTTTCTAGAAAATTGATACTGTGACATATCTACATATGTAATTATGCAATGGTCGTTGTAGTCTAGTTGTCATGGTCGCAAACTCGCGGTTTGTGTTGTTTTTGTTGAGTAATGTGTTTGAGCCCTGTTGCCATTAAAGACCCCCATGTTGTGGGACTGATGCATGTTAAGTCTGGTTGAGGTCCCAAGTCCTCTGTTGGTGTGGTGTAGAAGTTTGGAGAGTTAAATGCCAGTTCAGGTGTCGTCCTCGTCATTTGATCCAGGTTCAGAATTACAAGGTCTGTTGCCAATAGTCCTTGTGTTACTTCTCATTGCAATATTAATAAACAATCAAATTTAATATGTAATAAAGCTTTGGTGTACCAAAGCTATATTACATGAAACTAAAAAATATCTTCATAACTATGTGTGGTGAGAACCTTGCAACTTTTATTTGTTAGAAATTGGTCAGTGCCTGGAAATGAGTTTAACTCTCTTGATGTACATAAAAGGACATTTTGACAGACTTTTGTGTATTTTCTAGATAGGTAAGAACTTCAGTTTGTAAAATCTGATTAAATATATTTATTACAAACATATGGCTGACCATCTGGGGTGTGGGGCGGATGCTATGCACTGGTACCCCATGACTGAGGGTATCCCAACACAATCAAGAAGTAAAATAATGTGCTCTTGCACATGAAAACTTGATAATATTCCTATTATCAGTATGATGTAGCTCATTTAATTGTAAACATTATTATAGTAGATCTTCTCAAACTAATTTTTGATAATGGAAATAATTTTTGTTATTTGATATGGAGAAACTCTTAGTACCCCTACCTAATCTGTTCTTTTTAATCAAGCATGTGTGCAGAATGCTTAAGTACACTTGCTATATTCAGCATCGAAAAAGAAATTGCAAAAAGTTGTAATTTTTCTGAAGTAATCAATGTATTAGGGGAAAAAAAAACACTGCTGAAAATCACACATTAAATAAACACATGCATTAGTAATATATGTTTGTAATTTTTTTCACTTGACAAAAACATTTAGAGTTAAAATGGTTTCTTGTACCCAAGCCTCTGTATAGAGAAGGCCGACTCTGCACAAACTCTATTGTAATTTTTGTCTTAATTTGGTATGAAAATTTATTGAAATCTTCACTTAAATTTTTGTTAACTGTTGTTTAGAGAAAAAATGATTGCTGAGGTTTTTTAACACTAATTACAAATGGGAGATGAGGTAATAGGAAATTTTTGAGCAGTTTTTAAGAAAAAATGTATATTTAGAGAGAGTACTTAAAAAAATGTTGTTAATTTTACATTCATTTTCTTCAATTATTAAATAGAACAATGGTTGCATATTGGTTCGATCAGTAATATTGAGTCAGTGTTTTAGTTAAGCACTTTTACTTAAATATTTTTTCAATATGCTGATTATTGGAAACTGCTATACATTAAATGAAACTGAGCTTCTAAGTCCTCCTTTGATAGAAAGTATGGTGGAAACTATAAAAGACAAAACATATATTTGAGTGACATTTATTAGGTTTTCAATTTTTATTCCTAAATATATAATTTTTTATAAGAAGGTTATTATAAAGTAAATTTGTTATCATTTCATTATGAAAAGCAAATTCCGATTCTGAAGATAAAATTATTTTTCTATATATATGATGCCATTTAATAAAAGATAATTTTTTTAAAAGAAAATTAAGAATTGTACTTGAATGAAATGACTCCAAAAATAATTTTAGTATATTATGTCTTATTTCAATAGGTGTGCAATTTACTAGATATTTTTGTAATTATTCAATTAAAAAATATATTCGACAATCAATTGTTTGCCTGTTGAGTTTTTACTTGTATCAAGAATTCTAAAAGTGGATACATTTTTCAGGTATTAGTAAAATTTTTTAAAAATGTATATATATATATATATATATATATATTAGTCATTTTTTTTTTTGAAATATAAGAAAATTAAGTTAAAGTTAATTTTTTTAAAAAAAAGTTTAGCATTTGATATACAAAGGTTAAGATTGTAAAACAGGGCAAAAAAAGCTAATCAGTTGAATGTTTTTCTCACTCTTTATAAAATCTTTTTCAAAAAGTTTTCACAATTTTGATCTGGTTTTTAAATATATTAAAGAATTTTTATGTGTGAAATAGTTTGAATAATTTGGAAAGAATAATATTCTTCCAAACTTTGGAAAGAATGAATGAAATAATCTATCAAGAGGTTTTTTTTTCTCTGTTTTATTTGTAAAATCCATTTGTGTTTAATTTTTTACTAATTAAATTTCCTGAACTTTTCAAAAAAAATTAAAAATTTTAATTTTGACTCATTCCTACTTTTTTTTTGAGGAAAAGAACTTAAAAAATCTTGCAAAATATTATAAATTGCATCTAAAAATCGTGGAATGTTTCTTAAATTTTTAGTTTGAATACTGTTATAGAAAAAAATGTATTTATACTTTTTTTTTTACAAGCAATTATTAGTCAGTAAAACTTTTTGTCCAATATGTTCAGAAAACTAATGGTGTCTAGTCTTACTTACTTAGTCTATTTGATTGGATTGTTAAAACTTTAATTAGAGAATCTGATAGCTAAGTACCTGATTTCAATCTTTGCTTGAAAAAAATTTAAATTTGTATAGCCCTCCATGTAGACCTAGTAAATCATACCATGAAATATTTAATTTCGTTTGAGCTGTTAAAATTCTTCTATTCTTCTGGCATGAACATTTTCAGTTTAAATATTGCTCATTTTTGCAAAAAAAAAAAAAAAAAAAAGTATTAAATATAGATATCTCCTTAGAAAGCTGTCACAGGAGTTCATCTTATATTGGTATTCTCTTGCTACAGTTTTCTTTGCTAAGTGAATAAAGATGATCTCTTTAGGTTCTTTTCTGGGTCCAGGTGCCTTTTCTAACACCCAACGGCTTGAAAATTTTTACAGTAGCACACTTCTCGATGAACATGAACTAAAATTGTCATTTCATGTTTTACAAAATTCTAAAACAATTCTGAATAATGACTGGAATAGTTTTTATTTTCCCTGGTAGATTCATTAATAAATTTCACTCCAGTAAACTTATATTGTTACATTACTTCAGCTCAAATATAAAAGTTATTCAATTATATTGTTAAACTCAGCAAAATCTACTTTTCCTCTTGATTTAAAAAGTATTTTTCTATGAATGATGTTCAATCACACATGCCATAAGAGTTATAATTACATATGATAAATACCTTGTTTCATTACTCATAAGACCTAGTAGTGCAATCAGGTATTGTGTTGCAAACTCATTTAAAAATCTGTGTATAGTACATAAATAATCATGTAAATAAATTTTTGCTTCATATAAGTACATAATCCAAAATGTCATTCAAATATTTTTTTTTTTTTTTTGGGGGGGGGGGGTTGGAATGTATATTTTATGTAATACTAGCTGCTGTGACTAGTTTTTGTACCTGTTCTTCACACAGGTGAATATTTAAAATAAAATTCTACAAAAATTTTGTAAAAATATCATAGTATACATAGTTTGAATGGAAACAAATGAATAAATAAAATGATCTTCAAAAAAATGTTTGGAGAATTATAAAATGTTAGCATAGACATGATGTTGTGTTATACAATATGCCAGAGCTAGTATTGGTAGTTGAGTGGAAATTATTATGAAAGCAGAGGTGGAAAAAACTGAACTAAGCTTGATGCTGTTAAAATTTTGTATAAAATCAACTGATCGATATTTTTCTTTTTTAAAAGAGGGAAATGTTCACTCCATATATATTATGAGTTCAGTGTAGTTTGGGTTGATAGAATTTTAGATAAAACAAATTAAAAAAATCCAAAATTGATGGTTTTCACCACTGTTTTGTAAAATTTGCCAAAAATCACCTAATTTATTTACTGGCTTGAAATAAATTTGTAGTGATTGTAGTGACATCTGTATTCGTGTCTTTTAATCAATCAAAAAGCGCTACCTTTCATATTCTACCACCTTTCTACTATTTTTCTTTCATTTCTTTTCCCCTAACTGAAGCCTTCAAGTAAAACACCGATAAAGGCTCATCCTACCAATGAAGACATTATACCTCTATTTCCCTCCGATAATTTATACCTCTATTTCCCTCCGATATTTGGTACGTTGAAGGAAATGAAAACATTATTGCAGATGCGTTGTCTTGGTATGAAGTTTCGGTGGCCGGTCGTTTTCCGACCCTGGAGAGAGTTGATGACCTTGATGCGGCAGCGTTGTTTCGAACTCTGGACCAGTGGGTCCGAAGTTGACGGTCCTTCCAACCAAGCTGAAAATACATCTCATCTGGCTAGTTGAGTAAGGCCTTTTTGGTGATGGACTTGAGTTGGCCCTTGATAATGATTAATGCCACAAGCAGAGTCAGATAGACATTAATATTTTAAAATGGGTTTTATTTACATAATGTACATATTTACAGGATATTTATAAGTCTCTAATCAATATCATCACTGTATCAGCTAAAGGCTACAGTATCACAGTTAAGGTTTAATACAATCACCGCAATGGTCTCCTGTATAAATAATAACTTTTTTCATCTCTTTATCTGGAATCTGCATTCGACACCGTCAATGGACAGTTAAGAATCGGTATCCAATGAAAAAAAATAACTTTGTATGACGCAACTGAAAAATACCGTTGAAGGCAAATTCCTGATTCCTCAATGCCAGATGCATGGAAAGACATCATATCAGTGATACGTAATTCCAAAACATTACCACTTGAGATTACCGCGATATGATAACAATTGGCCCGCCTCCCCCACATCGGGGCGATGTTACAAAAATCAAAACACCTACCAGTGCTTGTATAATAAATCCATAAAAATATACAAAGATTCATATTTATATGTACTCAAAAATAATTTGATATACTTTGTATCTTTAGACATAATATTGAATTATTTCCTTTATTCAATTATATGGTTTGACATAAAAAATTCCAAATCCATATTTATAACAATTATATCAGTTTATCAGCTCACAATATAGACTAACTCTATTATGAATAGACTAGTTAATACTTCAAACTTTCTAACTATTAGAATTAATTTTTATCTCTAAAGAATATTTTCTGCTTAAACTCTGATAATGTTGCTTTAGTTGGGAATTTTGTAAATAGATCAGCTAAATTCTGATTACTAGTTATATACTTCAAACTAAATAAATTTTCAGACACTAAATTTCTTAAAAAGGGATACTTAATATGAATGTGTTTTGTTCGAGAATTTTCAATAGCAGAATTTGAAAAATCTATTGCTGCTTTGTTATCACAAAATAAATTGAATTCCTTACTTTCCTTGACTATTCGTAAAATCCTAAGTAACTCTGGCAGCATCCGTTAAAGCAATGTATTCCGCCTTCATAGTGGATAAGGTGACACTACGTTGTTTGGATGTCCGCCAAGAAATAACAGCGTGATCACAAAAAATTATATATCCCCCAACTGAAACATGGTCATCTCTATTAGATGCATATTCTGCATCACTAAAACAATTTATTGATATATTAATACTACCGGACAGATTTAATTTCTCTTCCCTTGTGTAATAGGCATAACCTAATACTTTTAATAATGCTTCCCAATGAGCTTTGCCCGGGTTATTTTGAAATTGTGAAAGGATATTCACCGTATAACTAATATCTGGATGCTTTCTGCTTGTTATAAATGATAAGCATCCAATTAAATTTCTGTATGGTAATTGTTCCATTTCTCTAATTTCTTCATTAGTTTTTGGACAGTCCAATTTCGATAGTTTGATACTTTTTGAAATTGGTAGAGATGCAATCAGAGATATATATTTCTTAAACTGATCAAAAACCTTTTGATATAATCAGTTTGATTAATGTAAAGCTTACCCATTTCTTGCTCAAAATTTACTCCTAATAATCTAACAGTTTTTCCTAATACTTTTATATCATATTTCTGTTTTAAAACATCTATTAATTGGTAAATTTTATCCTCTCCCTTTCCTAATAAAATAATATCAACGTACAGTATTAAGATAATTTGCCTGTCAAAACAATATACGCAATTTGTCCACTCCAGCTTCCTGAAATTTAAAAATTCTAATATTTTATCAAGCTCACTAAGCCATTCTTGTCCACTTTGATGCAGTCCGTAGAGAGCTTACTTCAACAAACAGATGTGATTTGGCTTTTCGGAGTTGATGAAACTGTTTGGCTGACTCATGTAGATGATGTCTGATAGTGAAGCGTATAGATAAGCACTTCGGATATCCAGTTGTACTTGATGCCAGTTCCTTCCACCTACTAAAATAGAAAAAAAAATAATCGTATTATAGAAAAGTTTACAACGGGACTAAAAACCTGTCATATTGAATGCCTTTTTCTTCACAGAAGCCTTGAGCTACAAGATGAGCTTTAAAGCATACTATATCACCCTGTGAATCAGTTTTTAAAGAAAATACCCATCTGCTTCCCAATATCTTCACATTCTTTGGTTTTTCAAAGTCCACACTTCCTGATCTTGGATTATTTTCATGTCTTTCTCCATTGCACGCTTCCAATTCGATGCTTCAGGGGAATTAGATGCTTTGTGGAATGAATCTGGAATTTTTACGTCTTTGATTTCATCGGTCAACTTCCATCTGATATTATATGTTTTGTATGACAATAGTTGATTATTCCACTAGATGGCCAGAAGCTATTTCTACTACAGATATGACAGCTGCAACAACCTGTAAAGTCCTAATTCATAATTGAATACCTCGTTTTGGTTGTCCAGTAACTATTACTAAGCATCAAGATAGTAACTTTGATTCATGCATGTACAGCATGATTCTCTGCATGTACGCAAATGACACGGCAATACTTGCAAAATATTAAAACCCCATAAATCATAGGTCACCACTTCAACACCAGACACCTGGCTTATTTGGAGGACTGACTCTCCAAATGGAAAATTGTCCTGAATGTCTCCAAAATGAAGGGAAATGAAAATGAAGGCTAGATCATCACTCAACATTTTTCTCAAAAACAACCAAATTCCATGGTCTCAATCAACCAAGTATTCTTGGTGTAGTACTTTATAATAAATCTCTTTTGAACACAACACATAACACAAATCCAAGCAAAATTTCAACTTTCTGTGAATAAGCTTATCCTGTTAATTCGTTGAAATTCCATGTTAAACCTAAGATATAAATTGCTTGTTTGTACCCAAATTCTGTGTCCCACCATTACCTATGCATGTCCTGTATTGAGTTAGACAGCTCAATCTCACAACAACAAATTGAAAATCATGCAGAATAATATATGAATGATTTGTAAAGCCAGATGTTTGGTAAGAAATGAAGATCTTCCTATTGCAATAAAACTCTCGACCATTCAAAATCATACCCAAAAAATAGCAGAAAAGTTCTTTCAAAACCTAGAACATATTTTAAAAGTCTCTCTTCGAGAAAGAGAAAATTATAGTCATATTAATAACTTTTGCAGGCCTAGAAACATAATCCTTTAATTTTTTCCTAGATTAATTTATCCTTTCTAATTCTTAAATTTTGCTGACTGTGGTCACCTGTGGCAGGTTAGCACCCCTATCATACCTCCAATGGTAGAGAAGGATCAGTTTTACCTCCTTCTCTCTGTCTGAGGAAAATCTCAAAATTCTCTCTAAGACATTTTCTTAGTGCACAACCAATGACAACTCTATCTCTGGTTCTAAACCGAGTTCAGAGAGAGTCTCTGCTTATCTCTAAACTTCCCAGATATGTTTTTGAGCTTCTGCCTTCTGATTGGATACCCTGTTCTCCCCTACTCCTCTGACAGACTAATTTTTGTCTTTTTGCATTTCTCTTTAATTTTTCATGTATTTTTTTTTTATATCCAGCAAAATTTAAACTCCTATCCAGAATTAAATGATCTTTTTGGGTCTCTTAATTTACTTAAATTTTCATTTTATATTAAATTTTTAAATCTGTTATTCATTACACTGAGCACTTATGGAAATATCAAGTTGAACTAATATTCTGATGGGAGATTCAATCCTTATCAGGGCTAGGCAGTCCATCCAATCTTCAATACAAATAGCAGGTTTTTCTGTAATACTGTTGTAAAAATTCGGAGTGTTTTGTTGAAAATATTGTTTAATAGCAAGAAGTTCAATTGGTTATCATTAAATGATTAATTTTAAACAGTATTGTAATTGTACAATAAAGAATGAACAAATGTATAAAAATAACTATTCACTAAGTAACTACATTCTGCTACAATGAACAAATGAGTAAATATAATTATCTTCTAAAACTGTGGGAAATACCCAGATGAAATGAAGACTGTGAGGTTATGCGACATAATATAAGTAAGGATCTTGTGCAGTGTAGACAAAATCAACTCCAAAATTAAATTAAAGAAAATGTGAAATGAATATCAAAAAAGAGTTTTGTGGTACACACTATCAATACCCATAGATTCATTTTACCAAAGTTCATGTTTCTTGATTATGTAATTTGCTCCTACAATATATATATACACACACCACCCAAAAATATTCTTAATATACTGATTATAATTCATAAGGTGGATAACTGTGTTTTATATGTCTATTGACATACAAATGTTGGATGGATGCTTGTGAAGGTTTTTAAACTTGTCTGTATTTATTGTAATTTTGTATTTAATTAGAATATAATATCTCTATACACATATTTATTTAAAATTTCAAAAAATTAAATCATATTAAAGCAGTTCCATATAAATTTGAGAAAATTTGAATTTTACATTATATTGTATATATTTTCAATATTTTTTATTTTAATTGTATCTTTTCAATTATAAATAATAACATTTACCTAAATTTTCAAAAGCATATTAAAATTTATTTCTTGAAATATTTACTCATTTAATGCTTCTATTTCAGCATAAAGAACATATGTATTTATGTAGGGGGCTGATGTTTGTTAAATCTGTCGAGGTTGCGATTACAACTGGAATTTGTAATAGAAATGTAATATAAATTTACAGCATTTTCTAAATTTTTATTGAATTTATTGTAAACGAAGATGAAATAGTATGCCTTGCTACATATTTAAGAATATTTTTGGATATTATTCATTTTTTGGGGGTGGGGGTGGGTGGGGGATATTTGTTTTGTCTTCTCAGTTTTATACAATAATTTGGTGTGTAAAGGTTTAATTGTCTTGAAATATTGAAAAATTATAATTACTAGCATAATTCAAATTTTTCCAGAGAGTTTCATTGATAAAGCCTGAAATTCATCATAATAGGCTTATTCATGGAAATAATTAAATTCAATAATAAAATATTGTAATTCCATTGCAGAATATATTTACCTTAAATTCATTCCATTTAATAATTTACAATTCATATTTATAATTTTTATTTCTTTGAAGGAAATGTAAAATGTATGCTGAATGAAAGATTTTCTTTCCTTGATCAAATCACTATTTTATGTAGACATTGTAATACTTAGAATGTGTTAAACCTATTCATTATTTGCTTAAATATTTTGATCTGTTGATTAACATGCACGCTCAGACATACAGTATGATATATAACTTAATTTAATGATTGCTTTGATCTGTTTGCTTTTTGTTGTGGGGATTCAGGAGTTTGTTGATCTTGACCACTAGGTTGCAACACAACACTAGTATTTTTCTCAGTGTTTATCGTACTTGCCAATTTTATTATCAGCACAGTGTTTTTTGTTTTCCAGCAGAACACATATCATGTTTTGCACAATATTATAATCATGCATGTATGTTGTACTTGATGTTCAGGAAACCCAATTGGCATTCTTTAAGTGCTAATAAAACAAATGAAGCATAAGCATGTAACTAGAGTAGCTTGACACAATTTGTTTTGACTATCATGGTTCTGTATCAGTTTTTTTGTGCTGTGTTTTTTATTAATACTAGAACATTCAATTGAGTTAATGCTTAATATTTGAATTTAATTTTGTAGTTGTCAGAATGGCAAAGACCACGATAGTCAGGTGGTCATATTCACAAATTTACAGCTGGCATTCTTTTTCTTTAGTCATGGGTTCAAGTTGTAATTCCATGAAAAACCTGTTATGCAGGAGGTCCATGTTTGTTAAATTTTTTGAGGTAGCAATTTTACATGGCCTGGTGTGGAAGTTTTGAGAGTGGGGTGCCAGTTGTGGTGTCATCCTTGACACTTGAATCAATGAGTCAATCTGATTAGTGTTTCGATATGATCATGTGTTTGAAAAAAAAAAAAAAATATAAAGTCTTGTTTTCTAATTATGAATATTCTTATTAAAATTGTATTGGAATTCTTTTTAAACGTTTATTTTTTTAAAAAAAGGATAAAGGTATGAAATTTTAAAATAGTTATAGTATTGTGTTTGTATTCATTTTCTTTTTTAATTATTATTAACTGCTTTTATTGATTTTTGTGAATGGTTTTTAGAGAAATCTTTAATGAAAAGGTCATTTAAATGACCTAATGGATCCAATTTCAATACTAAAGTAATAAAGTCATAGTGTATCATTTTCACACTTCCATTTAATTTAAGAGTACAAGTAAATAAAATAATTTGTTTTGTTTCCTTAAAATGCTTTTTCATATCTTATAAGTATGATATGGAATAATCTTGATTTTATCAATATCTATGGAACAATCTATATTTGGAATTAGTTAAGAAAGCTGTTTCAATTTAAAGAAACAAATGAGCGTAACTTTTTTGCGAATAGCATTCATATTTTTTTTCCAGTCTTACTTTGTCTTCACTTTTAAAGTTTGGTTTGTGAATTTGGTTTGTCTTTTAAGTTATATATTTTTGTATAAAATAAATATTTAACAGTGTTGAATTTGACCTTTGTATCCTGAATCAGTCTAATTGTCCCATTTCTATAATTTATTTTCTGATAGCTCTCATGAGATTTAATTAAGGTATCTTATATATTATGCATTCCTCAAATAGACAAATGTCTTTATTTATTATAAAAATAAATTTAGTACATTTGAATGGTCTGTATTTCATAAAAATGCTGTGTTTTGATATAGAAAAGTATTTTCCTATTTATTTGGCTTCCATCCAGAAGTTTCGAGAAAGAAAATAAACATATATCATATTATAATATAACTAACTAAACTAACTAACATATAACTAAAGGTGACATAGGTACTAGTGATACATTAACTTTCTAACATACATTCAAAAAGAACTTAGAGATGATCCGTGCTTTTATTCTCTTATTTAAATAAACTTGGCTTTTGAAAATGCACCTGTTGTTTTTATACATGTAAATCCTTCTTACAATCAAAACAAGCTATATGAGAGAGAACTTAAAGGAACTTGGAAAGCAGCTGACTAAACCTCATATAAATATTAGAATGAAAAAAAAATCCCTGTAACAATAAAAAATGATATTCCTGTAGGTGAAAAACCAGAAAATATCAGAACACCTTAAAGAGGAAGGTGCAAAGAATATGATCCAAAGAGAGATGGAAAGATGCAAACAAAGTGTCTTTGTAGTTATCTTTTATTTTGCAAAAGTTTTGTAAATGTATACTGTTTCTCAATAGGAAGATGTATCAAGAGTAATGGAGTTACAAGTAATAAATTTGTTTTAATTTAATAATTGTTAATAATTTAAACAAGTAATAAATTCTTGAGTTTTTAAATGCTTAAAACCCCTTATTGGAACAAGAGATTGAGCAGTTACAGAGATAGAGAAGCAAGAAAAAATAGGGAAGGGGAGTTATAAAAAATATAAAATGTGCCACCTATTTTAATAAATACAAAAATGAACAAATTAAAGCTGTATACAAATATTTCTTATGATCTAGAATAAATATAACCTAAACTGGATATTATCAGTCTATAGAGGTGAAATGTAACTTTTTGATGACTAGGACAAAGGTTAAAATAAAAACACAATTGTTGTATAATTTTAAATTAATTTCAATGTTTGACATTTGTTATTAAATAATATAATGTTATTTTAAGCTTATTCTGTGAGGGAATTCAAATAAAAGCAATTGATATTTTTAATTATTTCCTTAAACTTTCTAAATTAACTTGATAATCAATGCAATCTTATTTTATGGGTGAATATAAAGCTATTTTTATTTGCGTTCTTACCTTTTTCTTTGATAGGGATATTTTTTGTTAATTTAATTCATAATTTGTGTAAAATAGTTTATAATTCATATGGTTTGTGTGCATGTGTGTTATAGGTATTGTATAATCTTACAGGTTCATTCTCATTATAAATATTTTCTATACTAGTTATTTATTTCATAAATGATTATGAAATACCATGAGTTCTAAGATGGTTTTCAATTTGAGAAGTGAACTATCAGTTATGTTGTTATTCTTATTTTACTGTGGGCCAAAAAATATATAAAAAATTACCCTTTTGTTATTTATTTGAAAACAATAGATATTTTAATTTATACTCTTATCTATTTTTTTTTAAAATGAATAAAATTGTTTTTATGGCATATTTTTTAAATGAATTGAAATTTTTGTTGCTCAGCCATCTTTATAAAGTAATGAATTTGGAATCAGTATTTTAGAAACTTGCTGTAGTATTTGATGTTCTTGAGTTATTTTCTTTTTACATTCTTCCTCCTTTTTTAGCTGGAGTCCAAGCAGTTACAGTATTAAGTGTTCAACAGTGTGGACCCTATCCAATGCAAGTTACTTGTCCTCATTGTTCAGCTCATGTTATGTCAGAAACTACAGCATTACCAGGTTTATTAACTTGGTTATTAGCTGGTGGTCTACTTCTTTTGGGGTAAGTTATTAAAAGCAGATATATAGTATTGTTGTAATTCATATTTATTGACAACAATGAAATAAGCATGTATGCATTAAAATTTTTTTTTGAAATATTTACATTATTAAAGTATTAATAATCATGTCTTATTTTCAATACAGTAAGTCACAAGAAACTTTGCAATGGGGGAGGAGCCACTTTCAGTATAAATTTAATTGGCTTGAATTTCATTCTCAAAGTTATTTTCAAAATATATATGTGGATATCTAAAAAAACTTGATACATGTTTAATACTGATTTCAAAGTTTTTTAAAATTGTGTTTTATTAGAGAAACTAGCTGGTATTCCCATGGGTGAATTGAATGACCCAGGTAATAAGATAAGTTTTTTTTGTCCTTTTTTTTTTTTTAATGAGGACCGACTATTAAATATCATTATTAACGAAGAGCAAATTGGCTGCCTTGGAAAGAATGATTTGGTAAATAAAATAGCGAATTGAAATAAATTTAAATCTAATGAGGAAGCTTGCAGTTGAAATATTTGACTTTTTAAGCATTCATAATTTTCAGTAAACTTAATATATTAAATAACAATTAAATTTTTTAAAATAAAGCAGTAACTAATTATTAAATATTATGTAGAGCCTAACAGAAATCAAAATTCAATCATATTAATGTTACGTTTATTTTCACAGGTTTAAATTTAAAAAGTTAATTTAATCCAGTTACCAAGCATAAAATATTTTTAATGAATAATAATATATTGAAAATACTTCATATATCAATAATGTGTAAATCAGAAACTTTTGGTGATGGAATCAAATGAGAAATTGTTGAACATAAAATTCATGCAACTCTATTTTAAAAATTTGTGTTATATTGATTTGAGTAGAATATATTTTTATTTTGACATTTTTTTTTGTTCAGTTCAATATTTTATTGAAGTTTTTTTTGTAGTTTATTATTTAAGATATATGTATATACTTTATATATGGTAGTGGGAAATTTTTAAATTCACATATTTTATCACATATTCAAGAAGTTTACATACCTGAAAATCTTGGAAGCCACTCCTTTAGTTATTGGTAGAAAAAACATTTCAGACTCAAAGTATTTATTTTGATAATTTTTATACATTTATCAAAAAAATTTCATTTACTCTTCAGGAGGAATATCAGATTTTGAAACAACTTTTTAAGAGTTGAAAGTGAATGAATGTCTATTCTATTACATCTTTTTGGAATAGTTGCAATTTTCTTTTAAAACTAAAAATGCCCTGACTTAATTCTGAAATATTCTTGTCCTTGCCTCACAGTGGTAAAATCAATTTTTTTAAATGTTCCATTGTATCAGTGAAAAAAATTAAGTCATAGATCAATTCAATATCTTATCTATACATCGTACGTTGAAAACCACCTCATTATGCAAATACAATGGTAAATCATTTCTTTTCTCTCAAATCGAGTTTGTCAATGAAATTCAGAAACTGACAATTTTTTTTTTTTCATTGGCTTTAATAAAATTTGACAGTTTTCATGACCAGTGTAAACACATGCTCAAAATTTTAGTTTTTGCCTATAAAATATTCCTGATGCACAATATATTGGATTAGAATAAAATACATAATGCACTCATCTTTTATCAAAAGACCAATTAGTCTTACATTTTTGCCCACCTTCGTTGGTGCTCCATCAGTGGCTGTACTTATTAACTTATCTTTGAAAACATTTTTAAGGACATCATTAAGTTTCCTTTTTATCTAAGCCACTAGTATTTTCTAATGCTATTATATCTAATAATTCTCTCGTTACTGCATCTTCCAATACTAATAGAATAAAAACTGAGATTTAAGGTTCATCAGTAATAAGGGTTGATTTATCAAGCCCTAAACTAAATGCTACACAATTATATATATTTTCATGAAATTGAGATTGTAAATCTACTGTTATTTCTGAGATTTGGCATTCCATTGTATGCCATGTGACTGGAATGTCGCTTATTACTCTTAAAAGATTGGTGTTATCGAGATACAATGTCTTAACTGTATTAATAATATTTTGTTTAATTGAAACCCCATTGGAACACGCTCGTTTTGTTTGCATGATGTTCCATGCTACTTTAAAACTAATTTCTGTTACGATTTTATTTTCAGTAAATGTTGACATGAAATTGGCTTGATTATTAATTTAAGATTTTAACTTTTGCAGTTTTTTTTAAAATTTGTAATTCAGATTTTGCTGGATATTGTGACGTAAATTTGTGGTGTTATTTTTCATATTGACTTTTTAAATTCCCCACTTCAAAGTTATTAAATGTTGAATTATAAATTAGGCAGACAGCTTCATCATTTTCTCAGTGAAAGCATAGTCTTTCCCTTTTTTAAAATTTCTTTTTTCGTCGGCATACTTATGCGTTTGTTTATTTTTAAGGGTCATTTTGGTAAATGTTCTGCAATAGTTTTCTATTCATCTAAGGTTTTCATTCAGACCAAACTAGTGGTTTTTGGTTCAGTTCCATTTAAAACTCCTGGTTTAAATACGTTAATGACTGGGATCCGTATTCAACCTACACAATGTCTGAACAATTATTTTAGTATTAGATGAACAATATTTTTGCAAAGGTTGTGCTGGATCCAACCAAAGAGTACCAAAACAATGTACAAATAATTTCCTATGGCTGCAAGTATTTATACAACTCTAGAAGTTTAAAATATGACAATTTTTTTTCATTTATTAGTTTAGCCTTGTGACTTCTTAAACTTGAAGAGCGGCATGCGGGCCACCATTTGGCCTCCATTGTTATAGAGTTTAAATGATTATCAAAGAAATTCAGTAAGCAACCTGGAACTGAAGTAGAAAGTATAATCTGAATTAATACAAACTAGGCAGCTTACAACTGAAAGAGAAGAGTATGAGTATCTGAGGCAATATAATTCACTAAAATTGCCAAATAAATTTTTTTAATTAGAACTGAAGGTGAAAGTATGATTATCTGAGGCAATGGAATTCATTAAGCATGCCAAATAAGATATTTTAAATTGAACAGAAAGAGAAAGTTAGGCTTAGCAGGAATCAACACATGGAATAAATCTGAACAGTAAAAATATCAATAAAATGAATGAAAAATGTCAACAGGCACTCTAAAATACAAAAACAAATAAAGTGTAATCATAATTTTTGTAAGTTTTAATATGGTATTAATTCAACATTTGCACTTGTCATCATATCAAAACAGAAAACAGTTGGCAAACAAAAAAATAACTTTACCAAAGAATTTTTTTCATACTTTTTCAAATAATATTCTTTTCATACTTTTTCAAATAATATTCTTTTGAGACGATGATTAGTATGTAAAACAATCGTAATTATTTTAAAAATAACTAAAGGAATAATAATTCTTTTTGAAAGAAAAAAATTATTAAAAAAAATCTAAATTAAATGAATTGTCTAAAAAAGATACTATATTACGTCATACTTGATGTATATGAAATTTAATGTAAAACTTCGTAAAATCTAAGTTTAATTAAAAAATGAAATTGGCTAAAAAGAGCTACTTTGGATTGAGTCTGAAATGTGTCTTCATATATTGACCTAAAATTTACCATTGTTGTGTAACAATATGGTGATATATGTCTAGCTACTATTTCAGTTTTTATTTCTTTTTCTCCATCATATATTTGAATTTTTATCCATTTAGTTTTTTTTTTAAATTAAAGTGTTATTTGTTTAAAATAAAACTCTTAAATGACCTTTTAGTATCAACTAATTTTATTTTTACAACTTTCTCTAAAAAATTATTAAGTAACTTGTACTGCCTATTCCAGTCATCTTATTCTTTTCCTGTAATGAAAATAGACTGTTGATACATCTTGCCTCCTGATTTTGCTGATGTAATTATTGTGTTATAAGTATCTTAAATTTTTTTTCTAAAAAATCTCATTTTAATTTATTGAAATGCCTATTACCATCTGTGAGTGTATATATTTCCTTTTGGAAAATTATTAATTTTTTTTTATGTTTAAAACAGCTTAAAGTATTTTTTAATGGTACATATACAAATAAGCATACTGTTCTGTGATTCCTGAACTTCTTCATGATTATCAATAGATTTTTGAGTGGCATAGTGATATACTCAATCAACAAGAACACATAGAACATGTATTGTTTTGAAATTGTTTTTAAAACTATGAATAATTCTTTATGTTTTCTGCTATTGTTTTCATTTGAATTATTTGCATGATATTTCAGTTTTTTTTATACCGCTGTATTCCTTCAAAAAAATTTTTAAATCATATTTATGAAATTTAATAACAAATGAAAGAAATCTTTATTTGGAAGTTGAGGTAAAGTGTTTTAATTATATTTTGAAAGAATACTGTAAAACATTTGATTTCATTTCTAGTGAATTTATATTCTACAAAAAATATTTGATCTGTATAGTCAGTTAACTTTTTATTCAATCAATAATTTATATAATTTTGATAGAAATTTTCATTTAAAATATCCAAGACAACTGATCATTGAATTTAGGTCCTGTGTAAAACAATTTTATAGAATAAAAGATTATGTTAGAAATCTTCTGATGCTTGAGACTGTTAAGAGTATGATGCACATGTTGAAATCAGGTTACTGAAAAAAAAAATTCTAGCAAATATTACATTATTTAAGATATTTATATCTATTCTATTTAATATGAATATTATACAAAGCAGAACATTTTATGACAATTTAGCTTCACAATTTTTAATCTCCATAATTGTGTGTGATTTCTTTAAAATTAATATTTTCATACAATGATTAACATTGTGGTTCACATCCTATTTTCTTTCTCTATACTTTTAATATATTTAAAATGAATTTTTAATATTTAACAATTTAGTTATCTTTACTTGTTTATTTACTTAGAATTTTATAATTAGTATCTTCATTTTTTACACTTCAGTATTGTCATGTGATGTCTGTGTTATTTTGTTGCAGGTTTCAATATGGCTAAGATATTTTTTTCAAGCAGAAATAAATAATATCGATAATTATTATATATATATGTGAAAACATTGAATATAGAGAACAACTAATATTGAATTTCAATTTTATTTTTAGGTGCTGGGTCGGTTGTTGCTTAATTCCATGTTGTGCTCCTGAATGCCAAGATATTGAGCATCGTTGTCCAAATTGTAAGCAACATTTAGGCACATTTCGGCGAATCAATATTTAAGTGCAAACAACAATGAAAAATGTATGCTTGTGTGTGTTTTCAAATTTAATATGAAACTTTGACTGTAACTGCAAGCAATATGAGTGTGTTACATGAAAAGAGTATTTTGTACCTATATTTTCTGCTAGTGTTTTGAAAATGTTTGTATGTCTTAACTTGTACATATAATTTATTCTTATCCTTAGACTTACATGTGATATCATATTATTATTCATCATTGAATTTTGTTTTTATGGTTTATATCAACCATGTACTATTTATTGATTTTATCCGTGTGAATGTGAGAGTTGTAAATGAAGATTTTTCAGAATTATAATCTGTATCTAAATCTTTCTAGCATGTGGTTTGCTTTTAATTTTCATTAGCCTTGGATGAAACTTAAAAATCGAATCAATTCAATAACAGTATTTTTTGATCGCTTTGTATTATGTATATATTCTGGTAGCATATTTTAATCAATTATGATGTATGAAATGTAAAGATAGTTTTCAATATAACTGTTCTACTCTTACCTAAATAAATTTAATTGAAAATGTAAAATTTAAAGTATTTTACTATTTTTGAGATTTTTTGTGTGAATTTTATGCAGACATATCGTGCATTTAGGGATTTGTGATAAAATGTTTTTTGAACATGAGTGTATTAAAGCACAGTACTGGTATTGAAATCTATCTGACTCTCAACTTCATTAAATTTTCTAACTACCATTTCTGATGAGTAAATTTTTTATTTGTATTCTTCATTCATAAATTAATAGAATTAAAAAAAAATTGTTGAATGATTATATATTGTAGAATTTGATAAATTTGTGTAGTAAAAAGTAGCATATTTTCATAAAATTGTGTTAACTTAAAAACTTTTGTTAAATTATCTGCCCAGCTCTCATCAAATATGTTTCAGAATGAATATAATCTTATGCATCTATATCTGTAAAATTAGGTTTATTTGATTTGGAGTGTGTGTGTGTATATATATATATATATATATATATACTCTAGTCGATCCAAAGAGTGGGCACTGTGACTCATGCGCGCTCCCTTCCCATTCATAATTTCATTTATAAACAAAATAACATACTTGGACAAGAAATCACAACCAAATTGTCTCAACTAAATTTAAAAGTATTTATTTTGTTGTTAACTTCAAATATTTTGACCCAGCACAGTACCAAACTATCTCTACTGTACATATCTTGAGTTAATATTTAGTTTGTTTTAGAGTTAAGGCAACATATTAAAGGATAAACCATTTAAGTCATGAATTTTTAAAGTAAATAATATACCTGATGTTTGTATGTTGATTTTTTTTGGATCTGCCACTGTGCTTTATATGTATAAAAACATAAGCTGGTAACTTTGTTTGAAACTAGGTCACAAACTATATGACCCAAACAACAAAACACTTTTTTCAGGTAGAAAAATGCTCCAAGGTATTCTAACAAACAATGACAGCAGTCTATTTTAATATGCTACTCATTTTTGTTTGAATCATTCTAAATATATTAAATTTTTCATCCAATATTTTAAATATGTATACTAAAGGAATTTACTTCATGTAAGTGAAAAATTGCTTAGTAATTTCTAAATTTTATGTACACAGTTTGAGTGGATTTATATGTCTAAAATTACATGAAATATTAGTATTAGGGCACTTTTCTATTAAAAAAAAGGGTTTTGAATTTTGGCCTTGTTTTTAAATATCAGAAGAAAACAGCACAATGTTAGATAGAATGAGTATTTTCATCATTTTTAGGTGCATTTTTTCCATCTGTTTCTAAAGTGTAATTTGATTTTTGGTTGCTTTTATCATCATGTATTACATAGTTTTTCTATTAATTATGAAATCCTCATTTTATCTTGAATCAAATGTATTGAAATGTCACGACTGAAATGTGCTGAAGCATATGTATATTTGACACATTATTATAAAAATTAAGAATTTTGGATTTAACTTTCAACTTATGGACTTTTCATCCCGCTGCACTTCACGGTGGCTGGACTTTTAAATGACTGCAAATGTTTGTGATGACAGGCTTTAACAATAATAAAAAAGCCTTTTTTCTATTAATAATAGAGCAATTAAATAAAAATTGATTTAAATGTATTTAATTTTTTTTAATTGTGAAAATATGTATAAATATTTTAGAAGGAAAATAATTTACTGCAATTTTGTGATAAACTGAAATATATATTCTTAATATCTTAAATTATGTGATTGAATGATTTATTTACTCTGCAAACTGGAGAAGTGGTAATGTTTTGGAACTTCATCTTATTTACACACTAAATTTTTACAAATACTTTTTATTAAGTGCACACTCCAGTATGAATGTATCACTGTCATTCATAATTTTACACGAATGTGCCACTTCTCAAAGCAGTCCTAGCATGCAATGAGAATGAACTAAAAGTAGTGCAATAATTCAATGACATTGCAACACTGTTGAAAATCTAATTATAAGCTTTGTCTGTACATAGATTGTTGATATTTATTACTTCTTGGCAATGTTTAGAATTAAAGAGCCCAACTCTTCCTTGGTAGAAGTGTAAAACATCAGATTACTCATTCAACTGAGTTCCAATTGCAAATAAAAACTTTTATCTTTCTTTTGTTTTCTAAACAGTATCCTTCTTCTAATTAATGAAATCAATAACATCATTGCTAAAGCTTCTGAATGTGGTTTATCCTGTAGTACATGTATTTAATGTTCATCCTTTAAGGGTTAAATAATGCTTAATTGATATTCTGAGTAATGTGCATTTTTCTCTTGTCATTTATGCACTGTTTTTGTGATATCTTTTAAGTTTCTTTTTATTGAATTTATTATTAAAGTGCATAAAGTAAGATACTTTGTGATTTTTCATAGGTTAATGAAAGCACTTTATCGTAAAGGTAAATTGAGATTATGGACCTTTCCTATGGACGTACTCATTAGTATTCTAAGAAAATGCATTTGAGCAAATAACTTTTATAAAAAAAAATTCGAAAGAAAAGATTTACTGTACAATTTTTTTAAAACGGTTTAGAACAACCTGTTCTTTATTATTATTTTTTATTTTTTGGCAAATGTTTTATGTTAATACATTATAAAATGTATGTCTTTTAAATTTTTTTTTATTTATTTATTTAGGCTTGACGTGTTTACTTAATTTTTTATGTTAGTGAGAATCTGCTGGACAATCTCCTACATAAAATGTTAAGCAGCAAAATGAATATTTGAATTATTTTGATTGTTCTTCATTTTTAATGAACTTATTTTACACTTTCCATTACATTGTATAAAATACGCATGAATCCCATAATGCTGGAATCTCAGAAAGCTGTATTTTATTTTTATAGTGCCATAACCTTTTTTATGGAATGTATTAATCAAATATACATAATTGTGTGGAATGGTTTCAATTTAAGTTTTTTTTTTCCTTTTCTGTGATATTTTATATTGTTAAATATTGTTTTAGTTGTATGTTACTCAAATTTTAGGGTCTCTCTTTTTATTAAATTTATGATTATGTTTATATGTACAGTAACTGAAAGTGATAAATGGTACTTTTTTTTTAAAAATTACAAACAAATATATTATTCAATATTATTTTTCTACTGTAAAAGATGTTCATAAAATAAAAAAGTGAAAATTGATAATATATACTTATTTGTGTTATTCAAGTAAAAAATGTTTTGAATTTTAGTTAAGCTTTTCATTTTGTGTGCACATTTTGATCATTTTATGTAAAATACAATTACCAAAAATTTTGATGAGATTTATGCTGATGTGATGGATCTTATTATCTATATTTTATTAATTTTGCCCATTATTCCATAATTTCTAACACATCAATCAATAACTCCCGAGACTAACATTGAAAACAACATTTTTTTTGCAATATTTTTTTTTATTCATCAACATAACACCTTTTGTTAATCACCTTTTAGGGTGATACAATCGTTGCAACGCTTTTCCAAATCTTTTTTTTTTTTCCCGCAAGAAATCTTTTTTGTTGCGAGTACATAGTGATAAACAGTTTTCTGAATCATCGACTCGTTGCTGTTTTTGTTCCATCGAAAGCAATCGCGGCACCCACTTGGAAAAAACCTTTTTCACTTCACTTCAAAAAACCTTTTTCGGTAAATACACTTCCATATGATATCTGTGTCATCTCAGCAATCTCACGGAGCTTCACTTTACGATCTTTCATTATAATTTTTGTCACTTCACTCACATTTTCCGGTGTAACGGCTTCCACAGGTCTAAACGAGCGTTCCGCGTCATTTGTGTCGGTACGACCACGTTTAAACTCGGCAAACCACCGACAAATCGTTGCTTTTGATGGACAAGAGTCCGGGTAACATTTTTCAATCCATTGTTTCGCTTGCACGGTGTTTTTACCCATTAAAAAACAATGTTTTATCAGAACACGAAACTCTGTTTTTTCCATCAAACTACAAAACGACTTTACTCCAACTTCGATAACTCAGCGGTTTCTGGTCCGATCGACTTAAAAGTTTGACATGTTTCAAGCAAAGGTTAGTACTCTAGAAAGACCTGGTTACTGGTTTACTACGAGCGCCATCTCTGGGTTAGTCTCGGGAGTTATTGATTGATGTGTTGGAGCAGTTAAAATTAAAATACTCAGATTACATTTTTTATTGAAGCTTAATTGAAAGTGAGAGAGAGAATATGTATAAATTTATAAAACTGCTGTGATTACCTGGTGAATGTTAGAAGATTAATGAATTGATATTTTTCTGTTTCATGGGAATTTTCATAGAAGAAAAGATCTTGCTGCCAAAAGCTTTCTTAATTTACAAGAAATAGATATAAAATCTATTTTCATTTGCTAGATTCTACAAGTGTTCATCTTCAATATATTTTGAATGTGAAATACAGATGTTTTATTTCAATGTTGTGTATATGCTTGATAGATCCACAAATATTTGTGAATTTTTATGTGTTTTAATGTATGATAGATTGTGTGCAATTTATATTCAAGTATTTGAAATATTTTTATCTATATGAACTGCTATTGCAAACAGGTAATTTTTCTTATTTGACACATTTTTGTTTTTCATATAGTGTGTTACTGAAATTTTTTTTTTCTATATTTTTAAAGTAACAAAATGGTTTTTAAATATTCCAATCTTAAAAAAAAAAAAAAAAAAGAAAGAAAGAAAAGAAATGATACTCTCAGTTAAATGGGATTAAAAAAAAAAACACATTGTGTACTTGTGAAATGTCAGGTTTTGTGTAAAACCCTAAATGTGTTTTCTTATTGTTGATAATGAATGCATTTAAGGAAAACACCTGTTTCAATATAACTCTTGAAATAAGGGCCTCTTTTTTTAGCTATGTGTTTAGCTCCCCCAATTTTTTGAACATACTTTTTAATGAATCAGTTTTGTGTCTTTGTTTTCAGTTTTGATTTTTTTAAAAATTGCCAGTCCAAATGAGATGAATGTATTGTAATATTTTTCATTTATGATCTGTTTCATTCTACATATTTCATTAAATTAAATATGTATTCAATCAATTAGATTAAATATGTTTTCAATGTTGGAATCACCTTAATTAAATTAAACTATTACATAGTTGAGAGGAACATTAAATAATAAAAATGCTGACTTGTGATTTTTAAGTCTCTAATTGTACTAAGTGACCGATTGTGTTTTGATATATTGATGGTACAGTTTGCAGAAATATGTTTTGCTATGACATTTACTTTGTACTGAGAATGTTCTTTACTAAGTGTCGCAATTTTTAATTTCAAATATTTCCATGCCTTAATACTGCCATTAGGGAAGGTTAAAGAAAAAATTACCCTGCCTTATCTGTCTACTAGATGCTCTATAGTCATACATCTGTTTTCAGCGAACCTATGATAATTTAAATTAAAAAAAAAAAAAAAAAACTGGAGAAGCAATGATGAATGCATTGTAATATCAGATAAGATTTAAGATATTTAAAATCCTTTAATGGTCCACAGAAAATCTTTTTTTAATATAAATGAATGACATGAAATGGAAACCACTTTCTTGATCTCAATCGACATAAATTATTAATTTAAAGATGTTTCCTTAGAAGTTGATCATTATATTATTCTGATTTTACATCATTCCTTGGTATTAATGAAAAATTTTTTTCTGGAAAGTGCAGATCTGTAATGTTATTGGGAAAATATTGATGTTAATACTTCTAATTGTTATAGCTCAAACTGTGAATTCAATTGTATTTGAATAATGTTAAAAAAAAGAAAGGAAGATATAAAATTCCCGCCAATTGATGGTCATTTCACTGTTGACATTAGTCTGAATTTTTATTAATGTGTAAATTGATATTATGCTGAAAAGAAATGTGTATAACTTTATTTTATACATTTCTGAATGTAGGTCTCCAAACATCTTGTTATCTTATGGTTTTTTTGTCTATGTATATTTCTGGTTTAATATAATTATGAAAATTTAAAAATTGAATTTTTTTTAAAATTCTTATATTCTTAATATCAAATACAATTTCAAAGCAATCATTCTTGACTCTTATTATCTTTCAAGAATATCACATTTGTGAATTAAAACCAGAAACGTACTTTAATTCTATTTTAAAATTCTATCCTTGTCAGTTATGTGAGGACTGCTGCTGCTTTATGGTACAACATATCATTTGGATATTAATGCAGATGATTCATACTCCAATTCCTGTATTTCCTATTCTTGCATTGGTGCATTCATTCCATTGAGTTCAGCCTTTCAATGTTGACCAGTTCTTCCACTTATCAGAAAAAAAGTATATTCTGGTAGCAGATAATCAAAACTTCAAACACACCAAATTTTTAAAGGAAAAAGTGCAATTATACCGATTTGAAGTTTTGAAAAAGACTTGGTATCATATCATGCCACTCCTTAAGAATCTGATGCTCTCAATAACCCATGATTGCCTTTTCTAGAGATTAATTATGATAAAATTATATTTGATGGAAAATCATCTCTTAGATGCCTTATAGAGAAACTGTTTTTTGATTTGTGTAATAGTATGCTCACTTTAGGTGTTCAGATAAATTATATCACTGAAACATTAAGCATTTTTCGCGATTAATATGATGCATTTAAAGTTAATATCACATAAATAAATACAATGAAATATCATTATTGATGAGTAAGCTGGTACCAACATTGAAACATATAATCTTTCAAATTGTTCAATTATGTATTGATATCTTGAAATACAACTATTTTCCCATTTTAACAAATTATACATTATGATGAATTATCGAAATTATGTGGGTTTTGACTATTATTTTGGGGGGAGAGGGGGTGTTTAATAATAAAAACAGTTTGATAACAGATATTAAAGAAAACCATCTTTTTCTGCAGAAATAATGCATATTTTGGTTAAAAGATAATTTATGGTGGTCTTCTCCCATAAGTCACAACTAAGGACATGAATAAAAGCACTGAATAACTGGCCTGCTAGAGAATTCATTCTGGCACAGTGTAAGGCAGAAGTTTATGGGCCTGCAGATAGTCAGATCAAATCTTCCCCAACATAGCTCGAAGCCAACAAACTTTTGCCAAAACTCTTTTTCTAATCTTTGCTGTCTTTGGTAAAGTAAATAGTTCTATAAAGTATATTTAGATAAAAATCCTTTTATATTTATGGCACTTTACCTTCCAGTATTGCTAGTATTTTGAATAATCTGTACAAAATGCTAATTACTTGCTTTTCAGTTTGAAATATACACTCCCATGTATTGAATTGCATTTTAAGTGTAGTACTATAGTCGTGAGGCATTCCTCAAAATATGTTTATAATTTTTTTTTATTGTGTTCAAGTGATATTTTTATTCTAGGAAATAATTTTTGCAAAAAATAGATTTTGATTGATTTAAACATGTTATATATGAGACTATATTTTTCATGTTTTGTATGGGAAAATGTATTGATAAATTTTATGTTACAGATTTATTTTTGAAGGAAAATCTTTTGACTGACAGCACTTTTGTTATGGAGATTATATCCTCCCTCCCTTATTTTCTGCTGTATGAATCTGATAAAGTCTTGTGTTTTGAAATGTAATCTTATTTCCTTCATCCCCTTACAATTTTTTCTGTCTAAATTTTCAGCAGTACTTTTAGAAATAATATCTTCATTTTCCATCTCTTAATTTGATGCTGATTTGTATGGACTATTTCTTACCCCTATAAAATAATGATCTCCCAGCCATCAACTCAAACTTATTTAACTTCAAATGGGTCAGCTAATTGTAGATAATTTAAATGATTAGTTTAGATTTCTTTGGAATGATGCTTTATGTTTAAGCAACACTGTAAGCCAATATTTGAGGAAAATTTCTGCAATACTTAATCTTTCTCTTTAAATTTGAATTTTGTTATTTCTGTTACAATTAATTTCAAAAAAGCAAAAATTCATTATTTGCTTTTTATTGAATGCCCAATTATTGCTATTGCAGTCAACATTTTTACATTAGCGGGCAACAATAATTTTAAATAGCTATTATATACAAATTTTGTTCAATTTTTTAATCAGCTTCTTTACTTCGATATTTTATTATTTCTCTGCTTTATCTTATCCATGTTCAGTGTTAATTCTGATAAAATTGTTTTGAAGAATTTCTTCTTATCTTAGATTATATATCCTAGCTTTCTTTTCCTAAAGCCAAATGCTCTTACAGGAAACTCTACTCCATAGTATTCTGAATTTCCTTTGCATTTAAAAAATTATTCTTGTTTCAATGTTATAAATTTTAAAAAAATCAGGTGTATTTTTACGAATGCATATTTGGTAGATTTTATTGTTTACTCATGAAGAAGAAAATAAAATTTAATTGTAAGCCAATTTATATTTTCTAATTATGATTTTATACAAAAGAGTTGCTTCTTGCTTCATGTAGCTCAAAATATCTCTCTTATATGTATAATTTTCCCTTCTTTTTAAAGAACAATTTTTCTTTGTTTCACAAGTTCATTTATACTCTTTGTTATCCCTTCATTTAATTTTTTACTTATTTAAGTATTTTATTCTTACTATAAATACTTTTGGCTTCATTTTTTCATTTAGTTTTAAATTGTGATTATAGAGGACATTACCAATCTTTTCCTTTCCTTTTGACTATGTACGGGAATTAGATTTCAATAGGCAAGCTGTGTTATTTTATTGATTTTTCTTTTTTCTTTTAAACGTTTCAGTTTTTTTTTTTAAATTTAATTACCATGTCTTATATGAAAATGATATTTCTCTTAATTATTGATAGAATTATTTGTATATATTCTTTTTGGCTCATTTTTCTTGTGTTTTGATTTCATTTTTAAATTTGTTTATTTGGTTTATAATCGTTTTATATAACATGCTGAATGAGGACAGTTGGACCCGTAATTCTAGAAAAACCCTGCTTAACAATCTGAAGCATGTTTTAGTTATGATTTTTCTCTTTACTTTTTGTAGCCACCACATTATTTTGTGATTTAATTACTCTTGCAAAACGAATTTTAAATTTTTAAAGACTTAGTTTTTATTGATTTTTTTTTAAAAAAATTATTAGAGACTTTTTAGTTTAATGAATTTTTTTTTATCGTTTCTTATGTGGGCATTGATTTTTGCTTGTTAGTTCTATTGTATACTCAATAGTATTTGTATCTAATTCCCTTTACTATTTCTTAAAAATCTATATAGTATTTAGTATTTCAGTATTTTTTTTATCTTGAGATTTTTTAAATCTCTATTTGAATTAAATTTCTATTTCATTTTTTAATTTCTTATTTTTTTATTGTTTTATCATTTTTAGTTATTTATTTTTATCCTATATATATATATATATATATATATATATATATATATAATGTGTAACTTACTACTCTGTTAATTTTTCTGGAAAATTAAGAAAAATGCATTTATGTGCCATTTTGTTCCGGAACTCTTACAACAGTATTTATTCCGAGAGCATCTATATTTTTTATACTTCTTTAACTGAGATATTTGTTTGTAAAAGTAATATTGCTCTCAAGAGAAAATTAGGCAGATGAAAATACAAACTTAATTCCAATAATTACTCGAAACAAAATGTAGCTATGAGTAAGCTTTTGCCATATTTTTTCTACTAAAAGTGTGTATTTGATTTATCGTCTGACAGAGCATATTATTTAATGTTTTTAAATTTGATATTTCCTTAGATTATTATATATGTATAATAATCTAAGGAAAAATTCAAAATAACGAACAAAATCAGTAAAGAAGCAAGTATTTAAGCTTAAGAAAAAATAGAAAAAATTAAAAAGAAACATACATTCTTTCTAATTTTTTCTATAATCTAAAATGTATTGTATGTTGAAGACTAATAATTTTTTTTTTATTTGCCAAAATCCTGGAACCAAAGAAAAATTATGTATGTGTATATATTGATTTTTGAATATGTATTCACACAAAAAAAAAGTATACAATTGTCTTCAAAAAGATTGATTTGGTGTGATTTTGTAAATGTGTTTTCTGTTGAATTAATACTCATATGTTACTTTGTTATCATGCAGTTAAAATGAAGTCTTACAATGACAATAAATAATACCCAAAATTATCTAATATTGAATTATATTTCTCTAATTTATTTTATTTTAACTTGTTATATTCACTTACATCGTAAAATATAAAGTTCTGAATTATTTCTTTTATATACATATATATATATATGCTTAGTAATGTTACATTTTTTCTTCAATTTGTAGATTTTATATGTTTGTCAGAAATCTCAATGTCCAATAACTGTGATTTTTATCATGCTTCAGAATTGCATCTCAGTCACGTGAAAAGGTTTTGAAGTGAATAAAAGGATTTATAATGCATTTAAAAGTATTGCTTTCATGTAAATTTTATTTCATTCATTTGTTATTAATCTGAAAAACATATGTTAAACGATACGTCAATATGAAAGGGAGAAAATCGGCTTGAAATTATCTTTTTCTTTAACAAACTTAATGATTGTTACTTTTTTTGAATTCTTCATGAATCCATTTATTAAATGTAGCAGCGGTAAAATATTTTATTTTATCCCATATTATAAAATGTTTCATAATATATATTTATATGTTTGTCTGGATTTTATGGCGCAAATTAATCATTGAAGCACTTTGGCCTAGTGATGAAAATAAGAAATATAAATTATTCACTGTAAAGAAAATACACAAATGATTGTTAAATTTTTTTACACTCTACATGAATCAATTTATTTATTGAAACAGGTAAAATATTTAATTATCTAACATTATATAATGGATAGTATGTATGTATGTATGTAATTTTTGCATAAATTAACCCCTGGTGTGTAATAATGAAAATAAAAATAATTAAATATTCTCTCTAATGAAAATACTCCAATTTTAATATACAATTTAAGTCTTAATTATTTAGTAAAATTATTTCAAAAATGCTTTCAGCCACCCAAGAGGCTATTGTTTTAGGTGAATTACTTTTGACGTGCCAGATCATTTTTGAATTTTTTATCATTTGCTTCAATTTTAATTACTTTTAGCTTAAATGTATTCAATTTAATAATTTATCATTCCCTTTAATTTTAATACCGGAAAAGTTAACTATTGTCCATTTCTCGATATTTCATCGTTTACTTTAATTCTTTTATTTAATTGAGCAATACAATAATAATTATTAAAAAAAAAAGTGCACCTAGGGTGGCTAAATCTGTTCTTTGCAAAACTTAGTATAGAACTTTTTTACAACTTTTTTAAAAATATTTTTAATATAATTTGCACATACAAGTCTACTTAACAAATAAAATGACATTAATTATCTTTCCATTGGCAAATAGTACGAGAATTGACTATATTTTAGTAAATTGAAAGTAGAAAACTGCTAACTCGATATGCATCTAGAACCTTTTCGTTCATCAATTTTTAATTCTGAAGTGAATTCTTTTATCAGGTTTCTTTTAGCCGATTAAACCAAAGTTTCCAAAAGCAATTCGTGTATTTAATTTTAAAGAGTTGGAAATGTTATGTATACTCGCACGCACACAACAGTATGCGTATATATATACACATATTTATATACTGTAATTTTTCTTTCTTTTTTTAGAACATTATAAGCTTCGACAAAAATGTTGAATGGAAGGCAAATCACTCAAATTACCGTATGTCAGTCTATAGCTACATAAAATTGCTGAAAATAAAAATAACATCAGTGGCTCAATATTTTTCAACACATTTTATTCACCATTAAATTTGACAATTTGCATAACATTAAATTTAATATTGTGAATTCCAAAATACAAGCATTAACAATGAGATATAAATGGCTCTAATTCCAAGAACAAGATTAATATATATACGTTTCACTTCACAATTATATATTAAACACGATTAGCTTACAGGTATATTAATATATGTTGCGTTCTCGTCAGAACTTAATTAAATGCTTGTACTAGTATCTCTCATTTTGACTCAAATTTTTGAGGGTAAAAAAAACATTGTGAATTTGTGGAAACGGATTACCTTATGACTGAAAATTCATCTAGGAAACTAATGGAAAAGATATAGGTTTAGTAAATGATTCGTCTCAAATGTCCAGGAATTAAAATCGAATTCATGTAATGGTTCATGAACAATATATCGCTGAGTAATTAGTAAAATGAAGTATATTTTTTGCAGTGACATTTTGAAAAAAAAAATGTTACAGGAAAATACACAAATTTTTTAAAATAAATATTCTGACAGTTATTCAAAGTGTGTTTTAAAAAGTTGCACGATAAGTGAAGTTAACTGTAACTGAACATTTATGTCTTGCATCTTCATTTTTGATTATAATTTTTTCGTTTTCCTGTTCCCTGAGTTCCCATGAATATTATTAATAATTAAAAATTAGATAATCTTTAAGCACTATGTAAATAACGATATTTAACCAAGTACTAAATTAGTAGTAGAGATAAGCAATACTTATTATTTTTCTTTGTTCATCTGTTTTTGCAAGAGAGACTAAGCATTCAGCTAATGTTTAATTTTGATTACCCTTAAATATTAAACTGAATTCACAGTGAGTAGATAGAAATTTCACTCTTTTTGATGGATCCAATGATGTACTGTACTTAGTAATCTACTTAGATAAATTTGATTTTACAGTTTGTGTCAGAAATGTAAAAAAAATTTCCATTGGTAGAAAATGAATAAGTTTTGAGATACCTGTTAAGTTTGATTTTTTGCGATATATTTTTGTTTTGTATTTGGCGATAGGGTTTTATAAAATTGTCCGTTATAAATATAAGAGGCATATATACGCAAATGTTTACTAGTGTTGTTTTATAATAATTGAAAATTTAAAAATTGTGTTTGCATGACGTGATTTCTGTATCAAAGGATGTTTGAGAGTTGGAATATAAAATAAATAATGAATCAGTTATTTTTGCGAAAATCCAATTTCTGCTCGGAAAGTATCAAAACTGAAAAGGGGCCGAAAAATATTGAAATCTATGATAACATCAATGTATTTTTGAAATGTGTGATTGTTGGAAAAATCATACTTCATTCTTTTTGTAAATCTATAGTTTTTTTTTTTTTTTAAATTGGAATTTTGTATTAGAAAAACGTTTAGAAATATATTAAATACTTTAATTTCTTTCATTATAAGAAAAGGAAAATAGCTATATATATCATTGAATAGTTTAATTTTTTTGCTTTTAATTTTAGTAATTTAAATTTATTTTTATACTCTTGAAACTGCTTTATATTTTCTAAGATATTCATTATGCTTGGGTTTCTGGATGAATTGAATTAAGGTTCATATTTATTTACCTTTAAATTAAAGATTTTCATGAGTAGAATGAAATATTTTTTTCATGTATTGATGCTGTTATCATATTTTCTCTAAAGAAATGTAACGTATTGACGAAAAAGAAATTATTCATAAAAATTAGAAAATATACAAAAATAGATGTTATTCTGAAGCCTTTGATCAAATTGGGCCAAAATTCTTTCTTTTTTTGCAACACATAGTTTGAGCCAATAAAAGAGATACAGTTTCAAACACAATCAAATGCTGAGTATTTTTTCTAATATTGACCAAAATTTTTCGTAATTATTTAAATTTCAAAGAAACATGTTTAACCATCTAACATTTTGAAATACTGCACATTGCACTACGTGTCAAAGCTTAAAAGCTATATGCTTTGATGACACAACAAGAGAAAAGCATAATATACCTAGATAATGCATTGCACAGACAAACATTTTACAATTCTCAGTTACCATAGAGATTCATCAATAAATTAAAACTATCTAAATTTCATTATTTGAGTACTTAATTATATTTTAAGTGATATGGCAAAATTTTAAATTACATTTTATGGAAATTATATTGAACAATCTCGTGACAAAGGATCATACATATTTATTAGCACTTCTGCTGTCCAAGTAACACAAACGTATAGGTGTATATTGCTTTGATGGTTTTTACCTAATTCATTATACATGCGACATTGTTTTACAATCGTTTCCTTTATTCTTATGCTATTTGGACAATCCCGTTTTCAGAAGTACCAATAATTGCAGATGGATATTCAGATTCCATTAGACTTGTTTTGTTAATGTATTTGAATTCCATCTTAAGTGCAAAAGAAAATATTTATAAGGTGGACGAGATGTGTTCTCGCAGTGGTTACATTTACTTTTTGCAATAATTGAAGAAGAATCATAAGTGACAAACATTATATTATACATTACAAATACAATTATACATTAACAAGAACTTGTTAACCTTATCAATCATCTCACATACTGATAAAAATTCAATCTAACAGAATTCCTTCATCTGGAGGTACATATTTATAGCACAGACGAGATATCACGTTTTTACTATGGTTTTACATGTTACAAAACAACTGCAGAACAATTATTCATGAAAAAAATATACATCGACACAAGCATAATTATATTTTTACATTAATTAACATTTGACAATCATATTAATCATCTTACATCTGATCAAAATTCAGGTTGTAATCTGATTAATCATTGCATCTGATGGAAAATCAGTTTCCGTCTAAACTGAATTCTCCATCTACTGAAGGTACAAGAGTATAGCGCAGACGAGTTATCACTTTCTCGAAATGGTAACACTTTTTTTATACAATTATTGCAGAACAGTTATAAGTGACAAAATGTACATTGACAAGTATAACAACACATTAACATCTGACAGTCACCAACAATCTCACATGCTAATAGAAAATCAAATTCGATTAATATAACTCAATTCCATCTACTGAAGGCTTATAGAAAACCACCGACAAATCACGTTCTAGCAAAAGTTACATTTACTTCTTACAGTAATTGCAGAATAATAGTACATGACAAAACAAAGGTATACAAACATAATTATTTATTAATAAGCCTTTGGCAGTCATATCAATCATCTTACACACACAAAAATCACAAAATCACTTTACATAAAATCAGATTTTGTCATTATGTCTGAATTCCATCTAATGAAAACGCTTATCTATTACCACACGAGACAAATTTTCGAAATAGATACACTTACTTTTTATAAGAACTGCAGAACAATGACAAAATTTACATTCACAAGCATAAATATGAATTACCAAATACAGCAGCCATACCAGTTATCTTTCATACTTTGTGAAAATTAGATTTGATCAGTCTATTACAGTTTCATCTACTGAAAGTATATAGAGTAGCGCAAAAGAGGTATTGCGTTCCCTTGTCACATTTACTTCTTACAGTAACTGTAAAATAGATAATACTTAACAAAACATAAATTTACTAACACATCAATAAGCGTCTAAGTCAGTTCATTTTGCATACTTAATGCATACAGATTCTGTCGGATCTACTCATGTACCTGGAACTACTAAAAAGGACATACTTATTATGCAGACGGGGTATACTTTCACAATAATTAAACTTCTTACAATTATCATACACGATGAAATACATATTTACAAGTACAGTTACGTTTTATCAAGCATTTGAAAATCATATCAATCTTCTAGCAAACTGCTGCTAAATCAGATTTTGTTCTGTCAGGTTATATTTGAAAACTCTGTATCAATTAAAAAAAAAAAATCAATCGTAGTAAAGCCAAAACATCATGTTCTCTCGATAATTTTCACAGTTCTTGGAAATCAATATATGATTACATATTCATTTATATAAACAAAGCTATTTATCGAGTAGAAAGCAACTGACAGTCATATCATTCATAGAATATTAGGATGGAAAATCTGATTTAGAATAGACGAATTTTCTTGATTTTACCGAAATTCTATCGACTGCAGGTACATAATTAATTAGCAGACGAACTATTTTGTACTCACAGAATGATTACATTTACTTTTTGCAACATGTTATTTAGAGTTATATATTAATATGTTCTCTTAGACATGTTTCAAAGACGAATTCAATCAGATAAATTTCATTGTATATCTGAGGTTCTTTCTGCTTAAAAGTGTTTCATTCTTTGACTTAAGAAATATCATGTACTTGCAATGATCGCATTTTCATGAATATTCGAAAGCTTTGTATGAAGACATATAATTTTCGTGTACTCGAAAATCATCTTAAGACCTCGAAATGTGAAAGGTAAATAACAATTAGTCTTATGATTTTTTTTTTATGTACCTGAGTTCTGTTTGATTAGAATCAATTATTTTCAATGAGATATCAAGCATGCGAAGCTCTTACAATGACTTTTTATAGTTAATATCAGTGGTGGTGATTGGGGACAGAAGGTTGGTGAGGGAGGGTAGCTTCCCCACCTTCTTTGGCAAAATTTAAATTTTAATCCCATTTTAGGCACCTAAAACAAGGTATGAACAAAACATTTGAATTAAAACTGTTGTTTTATCCAAAATGCAAGGTCATGTATCGCGACTAACAGTTTCGTAAAGCACCACAGCAAATAGTGGAGACTTCGGTAGCACTTGTGGTGTGAGACAGGGTAGCCACAGTGAATGAATGTGTGGAAATCTACGCCAGGCGAATCAGAGACACTTAGCGTTGTTTTAAAACAGAAAGACTAAATGCATGACTCTGAGAAACTTATTTTACATTGTGTATATTTCTTTTTGTAATGTTATTAGTAGTATTGTTTGAAGCACTTAATAATTAAATATTATTTAGCGCAAGCAATTAATAAGAGTACTTTTTATATATCCTTGCATATTTTATAGAGTAATGAGGGGAGGGGGTAAAACAAGACCTTAAGTAAACTCATTGGCTGAATTTAGGTAATTTATCCTTTTTTGGTGTTTATTTTAAGTAAGTCATAATTTTTTAATGATATTATCACCGATAGTTTTTGATTTCTCGAAATACTTTTATTTAATTGTAATATATGTATAATATTATTCCTTTGATAAAAATTATATAGTTTAGTTTTAATCAAAGAAAACTGAACATTTTGTAGCAAACTTAACCTTTTAAATTTTGTGCGGGTGTTGCGTTTATCCCCCTCTCCCCTCATAATCCATGAATATCTCGTAATATTTTGCTGCCTATACAGTTTTTATCCCCTTTCCCACTTCTAATTCCCAATCGCCGCCACTGGTTGATACTATATATTCACATATCATACACTTTTAAATATTTGACAATTACATAAAACTTTAAAATAGTTTTAATCGAATGGACAATTGATCATTAATTGATGGTTCGTAATTTTGGCACAAATTGGATATTATGCACATTTTCTCAGAATTATTTCAATAGCTTTTTGGCTCCAAGTGTCAAAATATTACACTCGATGTGACATCTTCTCTTTAAAATAATTATTTAGACAGCAATTGTATTTTGACATTAAGTCAATTTCCTTTTATCTGTTTTTTTTAAAACATTTATTATTCGGATATCTTAGATGCACGAAATATTATGAATGTGTGAATTGTTCTCAAAAATAGTTTTTATAATATTGTGACATAATATTTTTCAATTAAATTTTAATGTAGTAGGTAAAATTATATTTTAAATTAATTTCTGCTCTGCCATTTTAGCAGATGATATACTTCTTTTAAAAACTTTTTGAATCAAAACAGTTTTCTTTGCAATAGAAATTTAAATTTCTACTAATAACAGAAATAATATGCAAAAAATTAACTAGTAATTATTTTGTTCAGACTTTTATTTAATATTTAAATCCTTCATGTTTACACTCATGATATGAAAAATAAATGGAAGTGTATGAAGTTGTGATCGAGTCAATATCAACTGCAAAACTTATTTTTTATCGATGCTTTGTCTTAATATACGTCTGATATCCCTTGGCAACATTATCTGCAATGTAGTTTTGGGAAATCAAAAGGTATCAGTTATTATCAAAATAAGATGATTATCATTCAGGTAGTAGGAGTTAGCAATATTTGATAAAGTTAATTGCTAATCAGGCGTTAGAATGTCTCTGCATGTTCACTCAATATCAGAAAGCCCTGTTGGCCTCTAATAAGTATTTCAAATTCTCTGAATTGCTTTCCATGGTTTTTGTAAAATTTCTATTTAAAAAAAGGCAAAACTTTGGTTTCAGTTAATACAATATAATTCATTCTGTCTCTCTCAAATTAAAACTAACTATAAAATTTATAAAATGCATAATTGCTTTATCTTAATACTAAAGCAATTATATAAGTTTATAAAAGCAATTATTCTTTCTTCTAAAATTTTGATTATTAATTTATGAAACATTAAACTGTTGATATAATCATTATAGAACTGCGTATATCTCTGTTATTGTAGTTTTTTGCATCTTTCTGTTGAAAAAACTTTCAGAATGCGTTTATTAAGCTAAAACAGAGAGAGACACTTTGAATTTAAATAAATTAGAGAACTAAGGAACTCCGAGAACTAAGTAACTAGAAATCGCGTGTTTTTATTTCAGTTACATGTCAGAAAGAATTTATTCCATGGAAAAATTATTTTCATTAAATATGCTGTTCATCATCAACGCATTTTCATTTACTGATTATTGAAACACTGTTGCTGTTTCATACACAGTAACGTCGGTCACAAATATCGACAAAAATATTAAGTACTGTAAGAAGTAGTTTTCTTGTCAAGTTACATTTGCTCGTTTCTTATTGGTAGCCTTGATATTGTAAGGACTACGAGGATTATTGTATCCTAAAGAGACCAATCAATTAACAGTATAGTAAAAACATATACTCTGAAACAATACTTATGAGACATGAACCATATATATCCATATCTTTGAGGAATCTGTAACATCCCCTCCCCCCAACTAACTTTGGATACTTTCAAAAACGTTTTAACATTTTTTTCTGTATTATTCTCTGACAATTTAACACAATTTTCTGGCCATGTTTTTCTTTTCAACTTACGTTAACTTTATCAGATGTGTATTTTCAGAGGTAGTTGGAAAAAGTTTGTTTTTAAAAGGCAAGTAATGATTTTACTTAAATCCTGATGATTTAAAGTAACAAGTTCATGACAGATTTAGTTTCTGAGTAATTAAACACAACTTGGTAGTTCTATAAATTATCTTTGTACTTAGTTTTATGCAAACATCAAGGGTATGGATCAGTTATACAAAACAAAACCTTTATTGGAATGTGTGCACGTAAACGATATCGACTGCTGAAAAACGTTTCCGGTTGGGGTTTATTGATTAATGTCAAATGTTGGGTTTTTTTTTATTATCTCCCTCTGACTTCTTCCAATATGATTACTGCAAAAACCTTACGAAGTAAGTCTTTATACCATCTCACACAGATCTCGTTGTTAAAGGTATCAAGGTACTTTGTGTGTCGCGCAGAAGAGAGTGGCAATTTTGAATATATTCACAATCAATCTGTCGAATTATGAGGCATGCTCAACAGGTACCCTAATATGGTAAATAATTATTATAGACGTTTTTACTATAATTACTAATAGTTGTCACTTCTAATGAGCCAGTTTTACTCTATTCATATCGGTATTTAATATTTACGTACGTACACGCACACACATAGATTTATTTAATTTTATTTCGCAATTATTTTTCTGCAAATATTTATTTCTTAGTATCAATCTATCAATTATTTATTTTGGCGGTTTTAGCATAGTGTTGTAGACAAGTTAGTTTTAGCACCATTTTGAATTATGTGTGAACAACAATTAGCACCATTTTGAATTATGTGTGAACAACAATTAAGTTATAAAGGTAAAAGTTTTTAACTTTTTTAGTTTAAAAATATTTTTTATGTGTGTGTATTAATGGTGTGTATTACCCCCCCCCCATTTTTTTTAATTTTTTTTTGTACGCCTGATCTCTTGAATTTTGTCTAAAATCTTTTGAATAGTTTTTTTTTTAAGTTTATTTTTAATCGAGGTGGATTAAAGGGTTGTCACATGAATCTGGACAATCAGCCTTATGAATTTAGTTTTGGGATCCTTGATTCCTTGAAGAAAGTTAAGAATGCTTTTTACTAGACACGATTGTCAATCGATTCTTCAGTACTTCAAGGATAAATTGCAAATTAAGGAATTATATTCCTATGTATTATTATTATTATCGATATTTTCTTTATAAATAAAAATATTATAATGTATGCAAAAAAAATTTTTTTCCAAAAGTTTCAAAGGGCATTATTGTTAACGAAAATTTTAGTGATCAAGATCTTTATTGCAGTGTGAAGAAATTGCAATGATTATTTTCTTAGGATTTCAGTTGAGATTTCACAAAAATTTAACGTAATCTGTTATAAATGCTGTAATTAAATTCCGAATGAGAGTTTTAATTTCAGTTATTTCAAAAGATCCCTTGAAAAAAAATTTAATTTAAAAGTTTGAATCTAAAACTTTAGGTCTCAAATTTAATTCAAAATGTAATATAGTTAAATAAAAAATATTATTTATAAGCCAATTAACTTTCAATTATCAAACCTATTAATCAATCGAGTGATTTAAATAAACTTATTGTATTTATCTTTTGAACCAAGTAACATATAATTTATAATCTAATTATATTACATTTAAATTTGTAGCTTCATCCGTTCCCCCAACATATTTTGATCTCACTAATAAAAATTCTTAATAATATATGAGATATATTAAAATAAGACTTATAAGCGAATTTCATTTTCTCGTATTTTAGGTGGGTAATACATGTAAAATATAAGTAGTGCTGAAACAATAACATGTGTAGAATATATCGAAAGAATCGAAAGATTTTTCAATTATATTTTAGACGAGATATCAGAAACATGTGTAAAGTTTTGATTACATTATATATTATTTATTTAATAATTTACTAATTATAATAGTTATTTTCAATAAAAGCAATGGAACTTGCTATTCAAGGAATATTTATTACATTATTTTTTTGCATCTTTGTTATTCAACAACAGGAGCTCAAATTAATACCTGTATGATTTAAATTTTCTATTAAAAATTTTATTAATATATTCGAAATGTACGTTAATCCTAACTCTGAAAACAGTTTCTGATAAAGTTATTTTGAATCAGTGTAAGATTAATTCAAGTTATTGATAATATTTACATTCATTTATTGAAATCTATCTGTCTAGAAAGGAACTATAACGAGACATAATAATAATTATAAAAAAAAGTACGTGTTAAAGCTACTATATATATGATTGATAAATAAGTCATCATATTTGGATAAGTTCAAATAAGGGTTTTTTAAGTAGATTACGAAATATTTGGTTTCAATTAGAATATGTTCATCCTTGAGAAGACTATTTTAATTACAGATTTTATTTAAGTCTAAAGCATTTAAATTGTTCTTTTCTATTTTATGAGGACAATCAATTAGAGAACTGAGAAACTCTTTAAATAATATAATATTTTACCCATGAAGCAAACAATGTTTTATTGCTCATTGGTAAGACGTAAAAGTGTGCAATCCACAGAATAAGTATTCGGATACGCAGGTAGTATTCCCCATTCCTTACCTTTTAAATTTTATAAAAGTTTTGAAGAAATTTAGAAAAAAAAACTTTTTTCCCAGTTCAAAACAAAATAAACAATACTTTAGAATATCAGGAATATAATAATTGTTTTTAGATTAAACTATGCAAATTTTTTAAAAAACATGCATTATTCTATAATTATCGTCTTCTGAAATTTAAAGTGCAATAAAAAAGAATCTGAATGGGTTTATATGGTCACGAATTTATTTATGTGATATTATTTGTCGTAATATATTCATTTTGTTTCTTGTTTAAGAGCGCCATAATTATAAATTTTTATTGATAGTAAAAGAACTTATAATGTGACTTATACAGGTTATATGTATATATATATATATTACTTCCTATAATTCTACTTCTACTTACAAATCTACTCGGAGTAAATTGCAGTACTGGTTCCTGAAAGCGAATATTTCCCCCCCCCCCCCTTTTTTTTTTTTTATTTCTGAGTGAACTACGAATTCGATCAACAGGTTGCAACTTCAGAGAAAATCTTTTTTTTAAAAAAAAAAAAAAAACCCACAAACGGTCTCTTTAGGATATCAATAGTTAACTGATTGGTTTCATATCGTCAGATCTTAAAAATTTATATAATATAATTTTCTCCGAATCCTTAAGTTGCAAGCCAGGGATGCTAGATAATCTATTGCTTATCGGGAGTAGCATCTTCCTGAACGGATTTCGGAGAAAAAAGACGCTGTCACATGGTGTAAGTCCGATCCTGCCGGTTTTGCTCGCATGCTGAGCTGGATCTTGGTCGACGCCACCAGTGAGACAAAGCGGAATTGCCCGCACTGTGTCTTCTAGGACTTGGAGACTTGCTAACAGTCAAGTGGTTTGGAGTCAGACGTTTCTTGGAATCCTTGCTTTTTGCAACCTATTTGAAGACAGATTATTTCTTAATTTCAATAATTCTAAAATTTATTTTTCTTGTACCCTATTTAAAATATGTCAAAAACCTGTGAACCCCCGATGAATTTTGACTGACATGAGCTTGCTAAAGGGATGGGAAATCTTTTTTTATTGGAAATTAATAACATTATAAATAAGATCTCTATCAGTAAGCTACATTGCAAATTCTTATTACTATACCCACTCATTTGAAAATTCTTCATTTCTTACGAGCTTTACACATTGTGATACCAAATGAACAGAGAAATCAGAAAACGTTATAATTACATTATAGATGTATTACTTTCGCTATAGAAATGATTCTTTGTGTATGTGTAAATTTCAATAGGAAGGAATATTTGATTAACTGTATTTGATAACTAGGTAGTTTTTATTTTTGACAAATTAAAAATTATAAAAATATATGAATAATAATGGAAAGATTTTTCTACCGTACGAGAACTTTTTGTAAGAGACTGTATTTGATAGTCTAAGAAGTTCTAAGTTTTCTGCGTCTGGCTCATATTCTTAGTCAAATGCATATCACGTTTCTTTTCAACAAGAAATGAGCAACTAGAAATAATATAATTGGCTTCTACATTTATCCTTTTAATAACTTTAAAATTTTTACACGATAAACTTTTTTAGCTCCTCTCTTTTTTTTTCCAATGGTATTTATCAAAAAATTATCTTTCTAGTGATTGTGAGTGTTTGATTTGCTAAAATTAAGATTTTAACAATTTGAAGTTAATTGTCTTTTAAGATTCCACTTAAGTTAAAATCAACTCAAATTCTCTTTCAAAGTTCATTTTCAAAACCTAGTTGCTTAGTAAACCTTTCAACTTTATCTTTCAAAACTTTTTTTTTACAAAACCCCTTTCCTGCAATTGGATTAACCGAAAGTTTTTTTTTCTTCTTTTCATTGAGAAAAATGGACTAGAAAACTTTTGGATTTAATTGCGGTGTATTCATTCGGATGCGTGTTATGAAAATTCCCTTACATAACTTTTTTCTGCAAAAGTGTTTTCTAAATTTTTTTCAATCAACGTTGCAATAGCTTTCTCCGTGCATAAATGTCTCATTGTTTTGCATTTCTTTTCCGAAGAAACTTCAAGTAAATACTAAGACGAGAAAAGATGTTTCAACAAAAAGTAGAAAAAGAGTCAGAAGCAGTTACTAATAAAAACTATATATGTGAAAGAGATAAGGAAAAAAAACCCAAGAAAACTTTCAATTCTGAAAAATTAGCTTAGTTTTTGAAGATAATGTTCAAAGAGAAAGAAAAACTGTTAGATGGTTTTTGCAGTTTCAAGTATTTGTTGCGTGTTTTAGAAGCAAAGCGGTACGCGTTATATGAAATGAATCTGAAATACGTTCACATGCTCTGACTCAGATAAAGGATGCAAGTGTATATAAATTTATAGCAATTTTTTAAAATTTCTTCTTCATTCTTCTTTTTTTTAAAAATGTTTTTATTGTCTTATTGTAAGGGTTGAGCCTGATTAAAATTTTAATATAGCTTAGAATACAACGTTTTATCCATTTCGATGCATACCTTTATATATATTTATTGGTTTGTAGTTGTTTACGATAGTATCGTTTTAGGACTATATAACTTGTGAGCTTTGGTGACGATTCAGGACGGGAAAATCCCCAACTCTTTTGATTTTGTGGGAAGTAAATGCGACGTCAATGTTTTCATGTACTTTTAAACCGTAAATAGTTAAATTGAAGTTCAGTGCTAAAAATCTTGAATTGATGATACAATTGTTTTAAGTAGTGTGGGCACTAATGATAGTTTTCTTTAAAAATTTTGTTATGTAGAAAGTATTAATTTTGTTTGGTTTTATTAACGACACTCTAGAAGTAACACGAGGGCTATTGGTGATGGGCCTCGTAATTTTGAACCTCGGTCAAGTGACGAGGACGACACCTGAGCTGGATCCCCATCTTCTAACTTCCACACCACGCCAACGGGAGGACATTCGATCCCAACAGATTTAACGTGCATCAGCCCCGGCTACACAGCGGGTGTTTGGTGGCATCAAGGGTGGAAAGTATTAAAAGTACTGATAGTATTTTAATTATTTATAAATAATCTGTTTATATTAGTATCTAAGCACGATTAGAATTACTGAATTGAATTTAAGATTAAAAAAATTATTTGAATATGTTCTTTTTTCAAAATCTTGGGAGCAGTAGTGTCGTATACAGTCATTTGAGTATATTAATATGTATGTGAAAAATTCTTCTTACATAATGATTTCGTAATGTTTTATTTAGTTATATGACTTTTTACGCTTAATGTACAGAGATCATTGTGAGTTAATTTATATAAGTTTATTAGACTTGCATTATATATTTTTTCCTGACTTTATGATATTTATTTATTTTGATGACACTATTAGTAAAATTAAAAAAAACCTAAAATCGAATTTGTAAATAGTATTGTTTCATGTAACCAAGTTACCTTTGTGAAATTTAAAAATGCACTTAAACATACAAAACATATAAATTAACTTTTACATAACTAGCTTTAATGTTTAATATAAATTTTGTACATCTTCTCGAACGAATTTTGGTCACTTTTTTTTGGATAGCTGTCTACCCTGTAAACATATCAGCAATTCTAAAATCCTTGTTATGAAATAAATTGAAATAAATAGTGGGAATATAAGTGTGGATAAATAATAGAACAGTAAAACCTCGTTATGACGGATTAATCGGGACCAAAGTATCCGAGTTAACTTCATAATACGAAAAAATGATATAAATAAAACATACCTAGAGGAAATCATCTTTATATAATTATAATCGAGTATGAGTCATATTTACATAAGATAAAGAATCTGCTCTATGAACAATAGAAATGCGACTAGAATTGTTTTGTTGTACTTTCTATTTAGACAATGCAGCGACTTGTACCATTTGTCACTGGTGATAAGACATGTATTTAAGTTTTGTTAACTTTGCGCAGAATATTTGTAAAGCTCCCCTTCTTCCCCCTTATCCTTTCATACATTCATACCTGTTACAAGATTTCAGTAATTTTTCAGAATACGAGATTAACAAATAAATGTTAATATGGAAAATCGCAGATCACTCCTCAAGTTAAAAAATAAAATTCTTTCTGTGGACCGATCCAAGTTATCACGAGATCCCAGTTTTATGGATCTTATTTAACAGGCTGTACTGTATATGCATTTGAATCATTATTTGTGGACATACATTTATATATTTCTATGTTCTTATCTTTACTGTTCAGGTAATTGATCCATAAGAATTTAGCCCCTGTGTAGTTTTTTAGTACGATGTTGATAAACAATCAGTCAATACATGATCCATAGGTTTGTTTGTATCATTGCCTGCTGTAGGGAAGAATTACATACAAATATTAAGACGAACATGTTTTTATGAGTTTAACGAGCGACTGTTTCGTAGAGAAATATCACTGAAAATTTTTCTGCAATTTTTGTTTGGATATTTTTAATTCTTTAATTAAAATATTTGTGCCAATTTAAATTTAGAAATAACGTTTGCGTATAAGTAATTATTATTTATGAACATTTTTTTTCTATTTTGTGCATTTCTTTTATCTCTTTCTCTTGTCAGCTAGGAAATACATTCCTTCTTTGATTATATATAGTATAAATACACTTTTGTCTATTAAATTGCAATACCGTGAAGGAAAGCAAATAAAAAAAGATATTTACTGTACATAAACAGTATGGAATGAAGACTAAATTTGTAAATAATTTGGGAGGTTACAGGGGTACGAAATTAGTAGAAAAAGCTACCACTCCTGTCAGCTGAAACGACCCTTAACCGGCTTGGCATGGAGTCGAACTGGACCTAGATGACATAAACGGGCAACTCATTCCATGCTGCTTCAAGTCTCTGCCACACTTCATCAACCGAATTAACTGAGAAAGGGTGGTGGGTCACCCTCTCAGCAACCCATGATAAGATGTTTTCATTGGGTGACAGATCTGGAGACCATGCATGCCAGGGCAACAATCGAATACTCTGTGTATTGAGAAAGATCAGAACACGACGTGCTACATGTGGTCTTGCATTATCTTGCTTGAAGATGGTGTTTAGAAGACCTCGAAGATAGGACACAACTACTGGATGTACGATGTTAGAAATGAACAGATTTGCGTTCGAATTACCGTCGATCCGAACAAGAGATGTGCATGCTGTGTACCCAATGGCTATCCAAACCATTACACCAGGTGCAGGACCCCTATGCTAATATCGAATGCAAGCAGGCAACGAGAGGTCTCCTTGGAGCCTCCAGACATGTATGCGGCCATCAAAATACTGCACACAGAACTGGAACTCGTCTGAAAAGATGACATTGTATCCAGCTTTGTCGTTCGGCTCACCAGAGTTGTCGTCTTTCTCTTTACTGCATTGTCAAGGGAAACCAAAGTAATGGTCTCCGTGCTGACAGTCTACGCTGTTGCAAACGTCATCGCAACGTAGGAGCGGATACTGGGTGTGCTGGAAACATGCCCCTTTCCTGACTAATGGTCCATGATATGGTTGTATGGTTTTGCAGGGCCGATCTTACAATATGTCTTGTCCTCTCTGGCGTTAGTCATAGGAGAGAGTGGAGATCCTGCATGTCATTCAGTATGATCCTCTGCAACCCATTGATTCCATATTCGCATGGCAGTGGTTGGAATTTGACCAATGCGACGGGTGATATTACGGAACTATTATCGACACTTTCGATAGGCAACGATCCTGCCTCTATCGAATTCCGACACTTACAGGTAAGCATTTGTTCTTATTCGAGATATAACACGATATTCTGAGAAAACTATGACCGTACAAAGCGCTTTCCGAATGAGAAATCCACTAAACAACTTTTCTTTTATGTAGTGCTTTAGTTGTCGCTTCTCCCTCCTGCGCCGTCTAAATGTGCTGAAATACTAATCATTTGCATTTCCTAACCTCTTCTTCCTTTCATGTGATTTTGATGTTCGTTTGATCATTCCTTCCTGTTGTTGTTATTTGAATGGCCAGCAGCATATCATAAATTCTAATGATTTCGTTGTAATTAATGTTTCTAAATGACTTTCATTAATATCTTTATTTAGATTTTCTATTTTACATTCCTTATTTTCTTTTATAAGAGATATTATGGCTTATAAGCAATTAACTTTTCTAGAACTTCTTATTTTATAAAATGATCCTCCTTTGACATTTTTTGGGGAGATTTTTTTGTAAAAATGTTTTTGATTCTTATATAATTCATATCACGTGAACGGGAATTAAAAATATAATTTTTTTCATACTGAATAATCAAAAACTTTGTATACGTAATGTTTCTCGGCGATTTATGATAAAATATTTCTGGGTTCTAATTAGATAAAAACTATTTTGGTTTTGATGAGGTCTCTAATCAAAAACTAGGTGAAATTTAGATGAATATTCATAAAATATATAAAATAAGACTTAGAGTTTTTTTTTTCAGTTTTTCTTTATAAGGGAAGGGAATATTACAAAAAATAATATACTTCGAGATACCATTATCTTTGTAAAGAATGCTGAAAAAAATGAATTTTGGTAGAGTTTTTTTTTGTTTTTTGTTATAATAAGAACGATTTCAAGAAGTTTTCTCAAGGCTATTTTTTGTTGAGTTTATTAGTGTAAATTTTGATAAAAATCCCTAATTTAATTTAAAATCAAATTTGGAAAATGATAAAAATAAAAAAAAAAAAAACATCCACAAAAAAAGGCATTTTTAAACTTAAATTTGAAATTTTTTAAATGTTTCATTGTTACAGTAAAACATTTTATGGTTTATTTTGTGAGAAATATTAATTTTTTCACATTAACATTCTTTCCATTTTAAAGTTTTATGGCCATTATTTAAAGTTTGGCTAACTAACATCCATCTTTATACGCAGATCACAGGTACCAAGCCTGAATGTTTTGAAGCGAATACTTTCCTTCATAATTCTACTCGTCTTCAAACAAAACAGTATCTGTTGAAGGGTATTGAGCTTCAAGAAGTCGTAAATCAATTTTGAAGCGCTAAAGTTTTTAATTGAATACTCATTCATCACTCACTAAATGCCAATAGAAAAGCCCTTAAATGTATGGGATGTACTGTTTTCTTTTCTTTCTATCCTATAACACTTTGAAAACTCAGTAAAAGCCTAAAAGTTTTGGAATTTTATTGCGGTAGAAAGTTTGGAAACTTATATAGTGCAATCCATCTTTATTTTATAGATCTTTTAATTTTAAAACATTTATTATTAGCCTTTGTTATCTATTCATTTGTACAATAAACTAGTTCTGAATAAGATGAATTATATAATTTGATACGAAGGAATTTATTTTAAGACTGTATATTATTCATACTGCTGATGAATCTCTGAAAGCAATTTTGAGTTAAACAAAACAAAAAAAGAAGTTGGAATATAATTACTCAAGATCAGTGTTTGGTTGAGGTTTTGATTTCAATTAATAACATACCGCAAGTCATAATTAAAAAAGTTATATAATACTGTTACATTATTGTCAATAATATTGAAAGTTTAGAGAAACATCCAAATAAGAGAGAAGCAATTTTGAATTTTAATACACCTTATTTAATGAAAAGCTAAGAATTTTAATACACCTTATTTAATGATTATTTTTCTAAATATTCTAAAATTCGATTTATATGTTAGATTCAAAAGAGAGAGATTGACATTATATAACACATTATAATAATTACATTTAGTTTGTTTTTGGTAGATTTACATTTTTAAGATATATTTAATTTAATACTTTATTGTCTGTTTTTACTTTAATAATCGAACAGAATATTTAATTTATTTTATGGTAGAATTGTCTGTTTTTATTCTTTTTATTGTTAATATTGGCAAAGTTTTTGTACTTTAGAATGCTTTTGCTTGTGCAAATAAAGAATGCATTAGGAACTTGAAAAATGGTACTTTTTTTCCTTCTTGATAGTAATTACTTCTGTGGAGCCTGAAATTCCGAAGTAAATTACTTTATGCAAATTATTATTCATTTAAAATAATTTTACTTTTTTGAGAACTTAATAGTTATTACTTTTAGCAGATATTTCGGTGAAATTTTGATTTTCTCTAACATTATATTAGTCTTAACTTCTGTATGGTAAACGCACCACATATTATAAAATAGCAGAAAAGCACTTTATAAACTATAGTATTATGGGGGTTTATAAATTAGGATAAGACAACTTGTAAGATATTATATTACAAATGCATATTTTTTTTTTACAAATATTGCAAATATTAATAACCCCAGAAATAGCGCCTGTAAACAGCGAGGACGAGCAAAAGAACGGGACGAATCTACTAAATGCATAAGTGCGATAAAGTAAGCTAGAGAATGTGGATGGATTGGGGAATAATTTTTATCCCACCAAATTCGAATGTTCTGGAAAATTCAAAGCACTTAAATATAGCTAACTTCGTGCGCCATTACACTTTCTGGTGATTTCGAACAAAGTTCGAATTAAATAGATTTTTTTTCAGCTGAATCTTTTTTGAAAAAGGCATATGCGCTTTTAGAAAAGCAACAGTTCTTTTTAGTGCTATCTGAGGAGGTTAAAGGTCAAGTTGGAAATCGGATATGGGCGAAATGTGATGACAAATTTCGAACGTTGAATAATTTGTTGAAGTACTACAATGATTCTCATGTAGATATATTAAGCTTTTATTATGAATATACAATTTCTTGAATTAAGCACGTTGTGATAATTATGTGAGAGAAAAATTTACATATTTAAGCTGATATCTAAGCAATGTGAGTTCGGTTGCCATTTTAACATTACAGAAAATCTTAAATATACACCTTAGTAAAATATTATATGTAAGGGACCTTTAGTTAATTTATCAGAAGTGTGTATGTGTAAAGTAACAGTCAATATTAATTGAAACAACTAAATATATTTTAGAACTAAATATTTTGAAAATTTCTAATCTAATAAAAATTTTGAGGTAGTAAAATGACAACTAATTTTGCTGGTAAATAATTTTTCAGTTATAGTGTCTCGTATTATTATGAGTTAATTTGTGTCTATTTTTCAATAAATAAATTTATACCTTTGATACATTTGACACTAATATAATTGCAATCGTAAAAGAGTATGTTGTGATATCAGAACAAATCATAGAAGCATTGAAGTTACTCGAATTCTACTTAGATTCTAGTTTATTTATTACAAAAATTTAAGTCTCTGGCTTATAACGACAAGATAGGGTTTCAAGAATTTTAGCTCGGTACATATGCAAATCCACAAATAGATATTTCGTTTGATACAAACAGTTCAGTATTTTTTTCGATGATAGGCTTCAGTTTCTATATATGTGTGTTCTAATATATTCTAGAGTATATTTTAATCCATAAACAGAACTCGTTCACAGTAGATAACGTAATAGACAGTTCACAGTAGATAACGTAATAGACAGTTCACAGTAGATAACGTA
>BMAW01063278.1:1443309-1469188 GCA_019974015.1 Nephila pilipes
GTTCACAGTAGATAACGTAATAGACAGTTCACAGTAGATAACGTAATAGACAGTTCACAGTAGATAACGTAGTCACAATAACGTATAATATATCTTTTTATGTTAGATTTGGGCTTTCTATTGCAAACCATTTTGTTGTAAAACTATTTAAGATTTTATTTTCTGCCGGGATTTTAAATTTGGAGTAATCTACATCAATCTCTATTTCAGAATTATAGCCTCTCATTATCAGTAATTATTTTTGTTTCCCGACATTGTCAAAATAGTATGAAAATAGCTCTGATTATTTTATATGATAAAATAATTTTTTGGAAGTATTGTGTAAAACATTTCGAATAATAATACAAATAAAATCGATTCACAAAAAAGTCTAACAAAATGGAACTGTAAAAATACAAAAATGCATAATTTCTAAAAGGATCAGAGAGTAAAAAGAACGGTTTGTTACCAGTATTTAGACCACTCCTGTTTGAATACTATAGAGTTCACGAGGATAAAAATATTTTCAATTTGTCGTTTTTCTCTTGGTTATAAGAACTGTAAAGTTAAGGTCATAATAGAAAGGGGAAAAATACATCATTGAAATTTTTGATAGTGGTGTCACTTACATACACAAATACACAAATATAAAATCAATCGAAAAATATCTACAAATTCATGAGAATCTTGTACTTGTTCGTTTCGGTTATTGAACAAAAATTATAAAATATCAAAAATAAATTTTTGTTTGTAACTTTTAGCTAAAAAAGGAATTTATATGCCTTTCAATATGATACCATCGGGTGAACTAATGTCACAATAAAGAAATGGAAAGAGACATTGTATAGAAAAACCTATTTGAAATTTTTTTTACAGAATTTTCTTATAACAAGCAGAGTAAGAAAATAAGAAAGTACTAATGAAAGTTAGGAAGCACACATCTGGAGTGAAAACCATATAAGTCTTATTGCAAATGAGTTAGAAATTGGGCTTTCTGTGACAGAGAAAATCGTGTTAGCGGAAGTGTCTTATAAAAATAGGCACAATATATATGGAAATCACACTCTAAGATTTAACTGCCAGGATTCTAAAAATAAGCACGGTATTAGGTATTCCATTACTTTCTCAACAAGACTTTTTATTTTCAGTTAAGGACATGGGGCTTTAATGGGGTTTTTGGAAACTAAACATTTTAATTATGATATAGTTATAATACATAGTGTTACAATAAACAATTTTTTTTTCATCTACAATTAGATATTATCTTATTTATGTCCAAAAACATAAGACTTTAGCTTATAAATTTTTACGAATTGTGTAATACAGATTCGTAAAAATTTATAAGCTGAGTAATAAGATAAAATAAGCCCTACAGCAAAAAAAAAAAAAAAAAAAAAGGAAGAAACGAGTGAATAACAATTAAATTCTTTTTGGTTGATAATAAGAATATTATCGTGTTTTATTGCAAAAAATAATGAATTAATGAATACTGATAATTAATGAATTATTTGATAACAAGTGTAATGACCTATAGAAGAGACTAATAATTACATAAATAATTAATACTCATAACATAAATATTTTCTACTTTGTATAAATTTTGTATGAGTGGTATTCTGAATTTATTCTCCTGAAAACCATATACTTCGGTTAAAAACGTAAATGCAATATTATTAGAGTAAAAATGACTTGAAAACCTTAGGGATGCTAAGAGGCAATCAGAATACATAGTCTTTCAAGAGTTATTAACTCTCTATAAGAACAGCTGTTAATAATAATTGCAATTAATTAATTTTACTACAGTTTGATTTATTTTAGAATTACCATTATCAGGAAATCTCAAAACAGTTCTGCAGAAATAGTTATTTTCAGATAAATTGTACGCAAAAATTTTAAGCAAGTCCCAGTAATTAATATTTTTTATATATATTTAGCAGTTTAAGATATAATTTTTCTAATAATCAGTAAAAAACATTTAATCTGATGCGGATAAGGTGTAAGATGAAATCGAAAGCGCAAAATTAATATATTAACCTTATCGAAATTCTAATCTAGATCCATTTCACAAAACGAATGTCTTAGAATTAGTTGTATGAAGATGATTAAGTAATCTACTATAAACTCCAAAATACCAAAAAAATATATTCATTTAAGCGAGATGGTATTACATGAAACACTTCGAATGCTGGAATCTTTTTCATATTAAATCTGCATTAAGTTAATTATCCTGTAACGAAATCCTATATTAAGTTAACCGTCATCCAGTGAGAGGCCACAGTAAATTTTGAGACATCTAACAAGGTCACATTCAAGGAATTATTTTAAAATGCATTTATTTATTAAAAATCTGGTCATTATACTTTCAAAGCTTAAATTAACTCACTCCACCAGTGAATCTTGTTGAACCTATAAAGAGCCAGTATTAAGTGGGAAAATAAAAACACATTTTTCTCGAAGAGAAATAAAGTCATTTAGCGTAGTAAAAAACAAAATAGCTCATATGACTTTTGATGCATCAACTGATATCGTAACTCGGTCACTATTCACTATTTTTTTTTTTTTTTTTTTTTTGCTTTTTGAAATTGAATGTCTCAATTCTAAAAGATTAAAATAAAAATAATAAAATGAGGAACAAAAATAAAAATAAAAAATACCTATTCGGTTAAATTTAAATTCATTCGAAAAATCACACATTCTCTAATTCCATAATTAGTAAGTATTACTACTTAGTGTTTGAGAACTAACTTAGTTTCAAATATGTTATATAAACTACATGGATCAATTTAACATAAGAAAAAATTACGTTACATTTAACGGGATATAGTTGATTTTTGTGATGTAAATTCAACGTATATAGCTAAATGTCTATTATTTGAGAAATGATTTATGTAATAAATCAGAGCTAATAAATATGATACCTGTATTATTTACTATCTCTGACAGAAGGCTGATTTGATTAAAAGTACAAATATATCTGTCTTTTACATTATCATGCAAGGTTTAGGGTTACAATTTAAATTAATTTCAATAAAATGTCTTAGAAAGATTCTATTCGCAGTAGATACTCACGCAACCTATTCACTAAGTTCGGAATTTTCTTTTTAAGAGTTTGGATTCTCTTTTTTTGTCAACCAATTTATAAAGTGCTCCCAGGTAAGCTGATATTACAGGTGTTTTGGGTATATGTATATCTTACATAATCATGTGAAATTATTTTATATTATAACGTACATATTATGCGGTGGACCGAAAAAGCGAAAGTATGCATCAATAATATTATATTTTGATTTCTTTTTAAATTTCATCCCATTAAGGCTCTTTTATTTAAAATCAAATTTGCGTAAGAAACTTATCCATGGAGCAAGACTCATGTCTGTTCCTTTAGAAAGAATTCCAGTGGTTATAATTTGGGATGAATGATCCTTTTGAATGATTTGTTCTTGAATCATCTCTGCATATCGAAAAATAATATTCACATGAAACTTTCTATAGTTAATATGTTAACCCCTTTTAAACGAGGCAAAAACTTCATTTTGTTTATAAATACTATTCTTTAGAAAAAAAAAAAATAGTATTTAAGAAAGGAATTAAAAAAGTTACAAGCTTTTGATCGATTAACTAAAATAATATCATAAAACGAACTTTTGATTTTCATTTTACTAGATACTTACTGTTTTCAGAAACTCGTTGAATGCAACTTCAACGCTATGAACTCCTTCTGCAGCTGAGCATTCTCTGAACTCAACATTTGGATAGTACTTAGAAGCGCTTTCGCCTTCTTCTTGACTTACTTTCCTGGAAAAGAAAATACGCTTGTAATAAACCTTATTACTTTCTTTCATTTATTATTGCAAGCAGAAGCTTTAAATAAAAAGATATATTTGAATTTAAGAGTACCTTACGTATGTTAAAATCCAAAAATTTATAAAACATGATCTGTGAAAAAATGTGATTCTAAAAGGTGCATATACACTTGCAAGACGAACGGCTCGCAAGGTGCTCGTAAACTTCTCAACGAAACTATTTTTACCTCAAACTTCCAGCTATCAAAGGGATAAAAAGAACCACCCTCGAACCGCCAAGGTCACAAGATAACATAGATGATGGAGTCTGGAAATTCGCGAGCAGAAAATAAATCCATGATTGAAACTGCGAACTCCCTTTGTGTTCATCGAAAAACCGGTAGAGCGGTTCGCAAACAGCTCCTTTAGTGCGTCAAACGCTTCGGCTTACAAATGTATACGTAACTTATAACTGAGGATACAATTTTTTTCTCGGTTATAACTTCAAAAATATAATATAATGAGTATAATTTAGAGTCAAGTTTTTTTTATGATTTACAAGGGTGTGAGTCAAAAATAATCATAAAATTTTGACAAAACTTTTCGTATATTGTACATACTGACTGTTGCTTTCGCTTATTTTGTTGTTATATAGTGGTAATGCTATGAAAGTTTGATCCTAATTCCACGATTTTTCTTCCTTCCATTGCAGATAGATCACGGACATTCTTTTAGAAGTGTGCACTAATTAGGAACAATGAGCAGTGTTTCAATTCTTTTGGTCGGAGGGTGTCAAAGATTCAGAAATTCATCAAAGACTATCAGCGAGCCAAGGTGGAAATGCATTATCACGAAGAACCGTGTTTTTGTAGGTTGAAAATTTTAAAAGTGGCCGATCAAGTGTAATGCATGAAGATAAGCAAGGCGGCAATCAACCTCCATTACAGATGCAACATTCAGCAAGCTCGAGAGATGGTTTTGAAGAATAAGAGAATTACTATCGATAAGGAAGCGTCTGATTAGAACAACAATCGTGGTTTTCCTCATCAAATCATCCACTATGAGCTCGGATTTCATAAAGTCTACGCACGGTGGTAAACAAGAAAATTTACTGCAGAACTCAAACTCACTCGTGTTAAGGGTCTGTCACTACTGACTTAATCACTTCAACAATGAAAGTGATGCATTTTAAAGCAGAATAGTCCCAGGAGATGAAGCATGCGTTCATCACTATGAGATATAATCAAAATGCCATAGTATGGAGAGGAAACATCCTGGATCTGCGACGAAGAAAAAAAACCAAGACTGGGCCAACGGCGGAAAGATTATATTAAAAGTTTTTGAGCGCACAGGAGCCCATAATGGAAAGCTTTACAGAAAAGGAAACTACGATCATCAATAAGAGTTACATTGGAATGTTGGAATAGAAACTGAAGATAGTAATTTTCAACAAATGCAAAAAAAAAAAAAATTATTGTCAAAGAATATTTTGCTATTGCATGACAATGCACGGCTCGTCACACTGTTGAAACCATCAACAAGATAAAATTTGAATAAGTGGAACACTCTCCCTACAGTCCAAACCTAACTCCACTTGTTTGTTTCGTTCAAGAATGCTTTGTGAGATCGATAGTTTCCCTCAGACTTAGACGTGCAAAATGTGACCCGAAAGTGGCTTCACGGACAACCGAAAACCTTTATTTTGAAGGAATACGTAAGATTGTTGACTGTTGGGCAAATTGCATTGATAAGGAGGGAGATAGCGTAGAAAAATAATACGCACAGTGAACCCCAGCGTCATGTAAATAAATTGTAGAATGAAAAGAGCACATAACTTTTGACTTTTTCATATTTCACAGATAAAAAATTTAATCACTATGCTAAAATTTTAAAAAAGCTTTTTTTTTATGTATTGATTTCCTTTACAACTTTTCTGGTAAGTATTGATAATGTACATATGATTGATTATTTGCCATATCCTTTACAGATTTGAGCATATAATATAATATTTTTAACATTGAAATAATCAGTCGTGTATCAAAGTTTTAATCATTAAATGCACTTTCATATTTTGATATGATTCTGGATAAATAAGACACTTGAATTTTCTGATATATTATATTTAGATAAAATAAGAACATATTTTTAAGTTAGTTTATTTCAAATCAACCAAGTAAAAAAAAAGAATTCATAATTCGATGTGAAAGAAGTCACTTTAATCAAACTTTCTGGAGCGACATATGTTAGGATAGTCCCACTGAAATTTCTTACAACTATCTGCCTCCGTGTGCGTATCTCAACTTCCCTAGTGCCTTATTTCCCCAGCCTTTATGTCTTGGTGAAATTGTTTTTTCTTGTTCTATGTTTAAATCACGAATGTTTTCTTACAAGTTATCTAAATAGTTAAGCAAATTATAAACATTTCGAATCACAAACTAATTAAAATACCTTCTATTAACTAGAGCATTTACTCGTATTTTGTTCAAGAAGAAACTTATAGCAAAAGGGAATAAATATTGAAAAAGGACTAAACTCAATTTATTTACATTGAATTTTTTTTCCTGGCCTTTTAAAAAAAATCTTACGAAGTTGTTTATTAACATCGCACTGAGAAGCAACACGAGAGCCATTGATGACAGACCACCTAATTTTGAACCTCGATCAAGTAACGAGGACAATACCTGAGCTGACGCCTCCCTCTCAAAACTTTCACACTATGACAACAAGAGGACTTATGACCTCGACAAGATATAACATGCATCAGCCTCGTTACACGGCGGCATCAGAGTTTGAACCCACGATTTGATAGAAACAACACCGGGCTCGAGTCTGTGATCATGACCACTAGGTTACTGTGTTCATTTTTAAAATCTTAATTTAAACAATTCTGAATCAGTTATGAATTTTTGAGCCCTTAATAAAATAAAACTTTTGAATAGTTATGATTATGTTAGTAGCAATGGTAAGTTTAAGTGATATAACATTTCTTATTGAGGTTATGAAATGCCTTTTAGCCTACAAAACCCTGTTATATATGTTATTTCCTTTTTCTTGTTATTTAGGGAGTGCGAGTGACACTAATTTTTGAATAATCTTCTAAATTGTTAACAGAATTTCCAATTGGGGGAGGGGGTCTCTATACGGTTGATTAAAATATAATAAATTAATTACTTTTAATCGAAATTCGCACAAAATTACAGTTGCGCAAAATTTGGTAATATTTCAAAGTAAAGAAAGTCTAAATATGTAATGTTTATACTGCTTATAAATTTATTGCATAAAATTAATGTAATAAAGAAGTTTTACATTTTGGGGGTGTACAGCCTTTAGATTATTCGAAGAAAGGTTGCACTTTAGTAATTTGTACATTATTAACGTTTTGACACTAACGTATTTTTAGTAATATAAATTTTTTCCACTTTAAGCAATGTCTTAATTTTACTGCACAATGTCTTCGCTTTGGTCCATTAATTTACTGTTGAAAAATTCCAACAAACTTGGTTTAATTTTCGTAATTTTAGGTTATAAAGTTTTAACTTTCAAATCTTGAGTTTGATTGACATAGGCTTTCATAATTTTTTAAAACGCTGCCATTAAAAAATGCGACTTTTTTCTTTTGTTGTGTAACTTAATTTCAGAAGCAATTGAATCGAAATTGCGGAAAACATTGTGCTCATCACTGAGACTGGTATATCTGTATTTAAAACAAAATTACCGCACAGTCTTTCAAAAAAAGGAACACACTTAATATCTTTCCCCCTTTTTATCGCAGTTAGAGGAAATTGGTGTTTATGTTAGTGGCTTGGTGGTAACTTAATAAAGTATAAATCAATAAACTTAGTCGACATAGTTAATTAACTTCTAAATTTTTTTTTTCTCATAAAGGGGCTTAATTTTTTACAGAATTAGGTAGATAATTGTCATAGTAGACTATGTTTCCAACTTCATTTTAATCCTATAATTTTTTTCAGAGATATGAGAAGAAACCGTTACAGGGGTTAGTTCTGGATCACTTCGAGGAAACATAATTTATGTTGCTCTCCCTGATTTTGAATGCAGCCAATAGTTAAGATTTATAAACAAGTATACTTCCCCTTAATGCTCCTCGATTTCTGATCGTAATTTCAGAATTGAACATTTTCTGAACAGTTGGGGGGAAATAGCATGGAATTTTAGATTTAAATGTTTCATGACAAGATAAATTCCTATATGTAAAAAAAAATTGATAAAATACAATTTTTTTCTATAACTGTATTCAATAATTTATTTTTTTAATAGTAATACTTTCTTCCAATTTGTTTTATGTTTTTAGAATTGGAAAGAAGTAACTATCGTTTGGTGCAAAAAACTTCGCAAAATATTGAGAAGATTTTCTTTTATCTTCAAATGTTTCAGACGCTCTTTCAACATTAGGGATCCAATTTTTTAAGCCTTCTTTAGCTTAGAAACTTCAAGCAGAATTCTTCAAAATTAGAAATTTACGCTTTTTTCTTGATGGGAAATTAAATTTGTTAAGCACATCGGCATCTATAATGGGGAGGGGACACCTCTATTATTTTTCGAAGTCAATTAGCTATGTTAATTAAGTTAATTAATTATTATATTAACATCTTGACTTATTTGTCTAAGATCCATTAACATGGATACTCATTTAGTCCTAATGCAATGAAAAGTATGAAAGTTATTAATCTCTCCTCTTTTGGCAGAACTAAATTTTATTGAAATTTAATCACACAAAAGTACATAATCAGTATTTAATACAATTACAACTCAAAATTAATAATATTACATTTTGTATTTAATTATAGAATAGTGTGTTCTTATGTGAAATTGATAGTACTAACAATTGCATATGGTATATTGAATTTTCCTTGAAATTCTAGGATCCCAAGTGGTATTACTTTCCGGTCTAATTTCTTAGCAGTACAGATGTCTACTTGTTTGTCTCCGAAAGTTTGCTTTGTTTAAATAGCTATATCACTTCTTATTGAGAAATGCTTCAAAACTCTTTGTTATTAAAGTCATATTTTAAAGTTGGTAAGATTTAAATAATTTTATACATTATAATATGAGTAAGTCATAAAATGCTTTTATTTTTTAGAGGACTAATGCGTTTTATTTTTATTTAAAAAACAAACATACTTCTATTTATATGAATTGAGTAATTGAAAAGTACAATTCAATCTAATTAAATAACGAAATCTTGATATTAATCAAACATACACAATCTCATATTCTCTATTCTAATTCACTTTACCTTTATAGATCTAATTCAATTACCACGAAACGAACGCTTTATTCAAAGCAACGAATACGCTTTACTCTTTTTAAGGATTTCTTTAAAAAAAATTTAAATCAAAATAATTTGTAAACATTTTACTCAGTATTATTGAAATAAAATAATGCTAAAAAATTCATCACATGTTTTCGGAAACGCTTTTCAAAATGCTTGTCAAGAATCTGTGAAGTACTTCATCATCTTGACAAATAGGTAAAAAGTTATGAAAGGAAATGCAGTAATTAATTAAATTTAAGAATAAGTATTCAACAAGCCTTATATCATACAACCATTAGGAAAACGGATGTAAGGAGAAGGAAAAGCTATTTTGAACAGTCATCTATCTTCTATGCATGCCCATTCAAGACCTCTCGCTACATATATATTTGATTAAATTTTTTTCCAATCTTTCCTTGCGACTGACATCGTTATTTAACTTATAACACTGTAAATATGAATTTTACTATGATGCGATGTATGATATTTAAGAACGAATAATATTTCCCTTTTAAATATTTTATCCACGTTAATTCATGAAAATTGTTATAACACTGCTTTGAAATTAAAAAATTTTTAAAAAATTTTTTCGTTATATTTACCTCAACATTTTTCTTTTTTACTACATATATTAAATGTAACTAAAATTGTTGATTTTAGTTTTACTCAAGTTTTAAGAGTAACCGATGGCAGACGGATTATAATTAGGCAGTGATTTTCAGCCCAAGATGTGTGATTTTTTTACTCACAATTTTTGAAAAAATTTATCTCTTGCAATGCTGTTGCTAAATTTGTTGAGAGTTATGCACATTTAAATTTATATTTTCAGATCCATATAGCTTTCTATATGAGTACTTCAAAGAATTTTCTTTTTGAATTCATAAAAATTAGAGATGAATAAGAACAGAAGCATATAGACAGGTAAATTGGATGTAATTTCTCCATAAAAATATAGTACATCTTAGTTTTGAGCATAAGTCTTAATTACGGGAAATCTCCATGTTATAAAGTGTAAAAAATACTCTCTTTATGTTGAATATATAATTAGAATAAATAAGACTTAAAAAGCTTCTCTCTCTTTCTCTGTCTTTTATGATGAATTTTCACCCTGTTAATTAAAATGCTCTTATTTACTAAATAACGCAGTCGTAGAGAAAATCATTTTGGAAAAGGTTGCTTAATGCTATTGGAAGAAAATGTTATTCACAGAAGATATATAGACTCGTTGTTTCTATTTCTCCATGTATCCCTATTATCTTATTAGAAACTATAATGATACGCCTAACATATTATAATTTGATGAGCCTTGATATATGTTTATATATAATTAATCTAAGGACATAATGGGTTTGTTGCTAACATTTCGGTGGATACATAATGTAGTGATGCATTATTATATGATTAAGTATCCTCTTAATTGTATATAATAAATGTTAAACATCCGAATAGTATCTAAAAATGACTAAGCTGTTTTTAATCCAACAAAATATTCTTTATTCATAATAAAAGTGAATGGTTAATTTTTGACCCTATACGTATTTTATAATTCTAATCTGTTTACTTTATGTGATAGAATACACTGGTCTACGAAAATTAAAGTCATTTTTTAAACTCTCAACATTAAAAATGAAAATAAAACTGAAAAATAGCTTTTATTGGAATACTTTAAAGTTGTGACGGGTCTATTCACGATCTTGTCACTAACAGTCCTTCGGGGGAATTTTCGGGCCTTAGAAATTATTTTTATTAGAAAGTTTCCTCCGAAGAAGAGAACGTGATCATGCAAATTAAGACTGATATATATATAGCTTTCAAGAAGGAGAAAAAAAAAGGGGGGAGGGAGATAGGATAGATTTCTCGCTGAATTGTTCTGTAGGTTGATAGATTGATAAATAAATTAAGTGTTTTGGAATATGTCGAGTCTTTCTTCCGTCTGACCCACAACCCTTACAAAGTGATTTGAATAAACCTATGAAACAATTATACACACCATTATTTTCTTAAAAAATCGGGCATTTGTATAGTAATCAGAAGAAATTGCGAGTACATTGGTAATTTGATTTACAATTGCTGGTATTGCGATATTGTTGCCCATGTCCAGAAAATGTCATTTACCTGATCCGTCAAATGGCGGGCTATCGGATCGGCGGAAATGGGATTATCACAAACGTTATGCTAAACGTCTTAACCTCCTCAGTCTCAGCGCCGTCTGTAGGAGACACTAAACAACACTTTCAAAAAATTCCGCCAAGTTAAATAAAATGCGTCATAGGTACCCAGAATTAGTTAATTGTCTTGTTAAAAGATGGTAGTTATGAAAAAAAAAAAAGATTTTTAGTGTACATTTTGCATTCATATCTTATTTATGGTAAAAGGAAAAAGGTGTTTTCCGAGAGAAAGAAAATTATACGCTTGCTTATCGCTAAATGTTCATATTTTTTATTATTTGTGTAACAAAAAAAATATTAAACACAATGTTGAATTCCTTAAACTTGCTGTTTATATATAACATTATTAAATTCTTACTCAAATCTTCCCACTTCTGATTTAGAATGAGGTGTCGTCTGTAGGAGACATTGGGCCAATGGCTATCAAAATCACTCCCTTTGAAGCTATAATTATGGAATTTATTTCAGCTCGGAATGGCATTCTTTAATTGCTAACTGAATTCCCCAAATGCAGATATTTAAAGGATACAGGAAAGAATCTGTATCTGTCAGAAAATGAAATGAAATATAATTATTCATCACTGTAATTGTGACTAATTTAAAATTTCCCAGAATTCGAATGTATTGGACAGAAAAAACTATAACTCTCGTACTCGCAGACAACATTTCTTGGAAATCATGAGTTTTCAATAATAAACAACTTAAAATTGAGAAATTATTTAATAGTGTAAGATAAAGAAAGAGAGAAAAAAATGAATGTGTGATAATTTTTGTAAATTAGGATTCTTCTGCGAACAGTTTGGACAGGAATATTTTGTGATTCAAATTTTAGATTATGCTAATTATTATGAATTAATCATTAAATTAAGATTAAAGAAATATTTTAAATTAACATTATGTCACTTTGTCCCAGTGTATCCTCCAAAAGACACTTAATTTCTCAAAAATAAAAATTAAAATAACTTTTTTAACATTTTTTCATGTATTTAGAACCGATTGATACAAATTATTCTAAAATTTATGGTTCAAAGTTGATCTTGGGTCTAAGGAGGTTAATATGGCTCAAGAGTCTAAAGACTCTGTTGTGGATTAAAATCCGAGATTCAATGCTAAGAAAACCCACCTCAGGCAATTCATGGGATACAACCCTTGCACAAGATCTTTTTTAAGTTTTTTCGACCCGAAGGAGTAGGAACTTCAACACATTTCAGAATCTCATACCTCAATAAGGTCTATAATATTCGCGCTATAGAGATAAACGTCTTCACTATCCAAAACTCTAAGCATGATAACCCTTTTTGTGTATCCCTTTTAATTGACGACACAGCCCGTTTACTTTGGGGAAGAGAGTATGTTACCTGGGCTACCCACAGCAATAACTTTCTGTTCCCTTTTCAGATGAATCTCGGTTTATTTTGAAGAATGATTCAGATCGAGTGCTTATCCGGAGAGAAGAAAGCTCAAGAGATTACCAATCTAGTATTGTTGAAAGACGCAATTATATAGAAGACTGAATCAGGGTTTGGGTTGGACACTCTCTGGGTAGACACACTGACCTACGTATGTTCCATGGGAAACTGTGTGCTCTGTTAAATATCGGGAGGAGATTCTTGCTCCAAATCCCGATTATATGCTCGTTCTATTGGGAATAAACGCCTTCTAGTATATCGCAATGTCCGAACTCACCGAGACTTATTGATGAATATCTTGAGGATGAATGATTGAAGCGAATGGAATTTGAAGCTCAATCTTTGGCCAATAATCCGATAAGTATGTTTGAGACTACTTCAGCAGACAAGAGGCTTTTTTTTTATTCTTCCTTCGAATCCAGGGTTTCTAGAAAAAAATCCAAAAAGGTTCAACTGCTGATCTTATATGCTGTTGATGTGCCGCGGCAACAGGAAAATCAGAAGCATCAATTATTAATAACTGAGCACTTACTGCGAGGAATATTAGTGCAGTTCTATCTATAAAAAGTTTTTTTGGAGAAGTCGAAAACGACTTTAGCTACCTCAGTCCATGCAATAAGTGTTTTGTCGGTTTTACTTTTATTTTTAACTAAATCATGCAAGCTCGCTTGTTTCTTTTGCAGCACATTTTAAAAATGGTGATAAAAATTAAGTGTAACTAAAACAGACATAATTCTTGCACATGTATCGTTAATGGAAATTTGACTAAGTATTGAGCTTTTTCAGGGAGAGATGAAATTCCTTGAGAAGAAAGAATCGAACAAAAATCCTTGAAAGTTTTAATTCCTATTGACCATACACGCATTTTCGGGGCTTTGCAACTATTACATGATGATTAAGTCTGAGAAAAAAGAGTTGAAGATCCTTTCTGTGACATTCTGCATCAGTCGAGGTAATGAGTAGATCATCTACTTAAGCATAATGGCAAGGAATATCTTTGATGATACTATCAATGTACCTCTGCATGATTTGGACCACATTTCTAAGGCCAAAAGTCACGTACACGTATTCGAAAAGTCCACTGAGAGTAATCTGAGCCATTTTAAGGATATCTTGACTTTGCTTGGGGATTTGATGATAAGCTTGAGACGAAATAATATTCCTATTCACCTCTTGAGCCATAGCTAAACTCAATATACTAACACTAAGAGTCAATAAGTCATTCAAGAAGACGTTAGACCGGTTTCTCTCACTGTATTTATTTGACAACTTACTACTATAACGACAAATGTATACCGACTCTCCCAAAATTCACTAGTTACACTAATATCAAACTAACGGAATCTTAGCAATGGAGTAAACTTGAGGCTGTCTCGACTTCTAAGCTTCACTATGCCGTCGATAATATGTAGCAATTCTCGACTCTGTCTTCAATTATAGATCAACTGTTAAACGCTGGAGTCACTCGACCTCCCTCATGTGTCTCAAGCTTAGCTTATATACTTCCTATCTACCCCGCTTTATTTTATTTCTACCTGCCTGTAATTTAAATACTCACGTTTCATTTTTGGTTGGGAAAAGGTTGTTTACTTATAGTAATAAATTTTAATTAAAAGTCCCCAAGGTTAGTGAAGAGAAAACCGCGAATAGCCTAACGTCACAAGCTTTGACCAGATGGAGTTTTGAAAAAATTATTTTTCCTCTCTATCCATGAACAAAATCATGAATGTGAGGGAGAGGATAGCGATTGAAATTACGCCCAATCGTCTGAAATCACCACAAATACTCCAAGACTCATTATTTTTATTGACAAAAAGAATCGCTCTAGAATAAGTACTTTTTGAAGGCTTGATAATACTTTCATTCATCAATTCATAAAATTCCTTTCTTAATAAAGAAAGTTTTTTGGGATTTAGACCTTGAGCTTTAGCATCCACAGGAGGTCCTCTTGTTTCAATGCAGTGTGTAACTATACCCTTGAATTTGGGGTTAAATTGTTAAAAAGAGAATTTTGGATATTTTGCTAACAACGCATAAAAAGGTGAAATACTCATTACCGGCGTTAAAACTAAAGATTTGGCTTGGTTAAAAGTTCTTTTAATAGATAGAGATGTTTGAATATCAAGAATTCTTCTATTCTTGGCTTCAAAAAGAAGTTCAAAATGTTCCAAAAATTCATAGCGTGGGTAGGATGTTAAACGTGTGCTACTAAAAATGTCCAAAGGAAACTTCGCTTGAGACTAAAATCTAATTCCAGCTTATAGGTACCATAAGTGTATATTTTTGAATTGTTAGCCACGTAAAATACAAGATCCAGCTTTTAAACAAATTTAAGAAATGTTTAGGATAGCAATTAACTGCAGCACCACTATCAACCAAAAATTGCGCCTAGATAGAATATCCAATATAAATAATCAGCTGTTAGACCTGCACTGATCTGCCGCCTACAAAACAGATACGACTCTAATTTTCCGATAAATTATATGGTTTCACGCACTTGGTTGCTCGATTCCCAAACAAATGGTGACACCAGCAAGGACATATAGAAACAATTTTTTTTGTTATTTCTAGGAAGAAAGGAAGTCACAGATTTTGACTTAGAGGTACTCCAACTGCTTGATCTACCCTGAAAGATAAACGTTTTTAAACCATTTCTTTTATTTCGGAATTTTTTTTTATCTAAACCAGCATTGAAATTCAAATCTTTGCGTTCAACATTTGCAACAGTCAAATTATCTCCTAACACTTCCTGAATCGTATCCACAATTTGTGCCAATTCATCCAATAGAGTTTCACAAACCGATAGAATTTTATATAAATTAACAGGCAACATTTTGCAATCCTAAAGTTTTCAGGATGTCGCCCTCCGTGTTTTCAGGAGCTAAATTATCATCTCATTCAACTACAGAGAAGACCATTTGCCACCTAGATGTAAATCTTTTAAACGCGATGAACTTAATCGGGCAAAGTGTTGGATTACTCTATCGTGAAGAGCTTTACATGCTTCAGTGGCTGGGGGATTTTAAACAATATTCTTGACACACGATAGAATGTTTGAGCTTAAGGCAGCAATAACTACTTGGAATTTAGTAAACTCTCTAGTAGTAGCAGCTATAACAAATTAGAATTCAATCAAGTAAAACTAAAGTTCAGGATCATCTTCCAAAATGTTGGTGATTTGACTGCCACTCTTGAAATGGATGCACCCTGCTTAGTATCAAAAAGATAAGCTTCTTGTTCAGAGTTAATTATGTTAACAATAAAAGTTAAATATTTGTGGAAGTGAAGATTTTGAAGATCGAAAATAATTCAATCGCTTGAGAAACTAGGGGTGAGCGAGGAAAATAGGAGTCCATGGCGCAAGAGCTAAATCTAGTCATACTGCGACAAACAAATGAGGTACTTGGAAAAACCAAACAAGAAAAATCAGACACAAGTTTTCAGAGAGCAAAGTTGAAAAACCTCCAAGAAACTAAAAAATATAATTTAAAAACGGTAAAGTTCACTAGTGCGAGGACGGGTCACCGAATGTGGGAATAACCCAATTGACTCCGGATCGGATCGCTTTTAAATATCACCCAAGAAGATCGGCAACCACACATTTTAACAAGAATAGCATTTTATTGATATTATTAAAATATTTAAAAGAAGTTTAAATCAAGGAAATATAAGCTAATGACCTGACCAGCTATCAAAATAATAAAGATGAAGAAAGTTCGAAATAGAAGAGAGAACCAGGTAACTTCTCCGGCGATTCTTCTGAATCTTTGCTTTCCAGCGCTATCTTATACAGAGGTAGCAGATGGACTTCAATTCACTTCGAATGGTTGTTCATTCTCATAATGGTAAGATTGGCGGTAAGTGTGACTGATAAACAATTAGAAGTCGCCACAGAATTGGGAAAAAAAAAAGGAATTACTTAAGCTAACGAAAAAGCTACAATGTTAAGAAATCGAAAATATACTAGATTAGAAATAAAAAAATGAAAGAATAAAAATTAAAAAATAATTAATAAAAAGAAAAATAGAATACTCTATTTATAGTTAGCCTATATATATATATATATATATATATATATATATATATATATATATATAGATTCACTTACAAAGCAGGATGTCTACCTAACTTCATAAAGGACGTTTTTCATCTAAACGATGTACGCAAATGTTTGAATAAACAAGATGTGTGGACTGTATTTTAATTAAATATTTACAGGAATATTTTTTCGTTGCATGCAATCGTACTATATAGGAACATTTAGACTTATAAAATATTCATTAAGAAAAAAAATGCTAATTAAAGAACTGAATTAATCAGGTTAATTTTTTAAAAAAACATACTTCATATACTCACACCTTTGAACTGCGTAATTTGAATATTTTGAAAAACACTAAAAGTGGTACATAAATTTGGAGAGGTCATTTAAAGTTTATAAAAAAACATGAATAAAATACAAAAATTTTTGAAAGGAATTATTGGTAGATATGTTAAATCAGTCTAGACATCACGTTTTATCCATATCCTAAGAGATTGATTTTTCAACTAATTTGAACCATAATTATTGTTAAAAGAATAAAGATTATTTTTAATGTCTGATACATATTTTTTCTTTTGATTTCAATACAACCAATGATTCTTTTAGAAAAAAGCGTGTATTTTGAAATTTGTTTACAAATTTATTTACCTAGAGGTTATAAGCGATTAAAACTTCATGACCAATGAATATTAATTTTAATCCTTACTAACATTTCTATTTCTCAAGTGGAATACCACAAAAAACTAGCAATTACGGAGTGTTATAATTTTTCTTTTTACAGTTCCCTGGAGACATTATTAGTCACGAGAAAGGTCATTACGACTCACTTGAATACCTTAAAGTAAATTGGACTTACTAGCTGGTGAATAGTTGGGAAGTGTGAAGTAAGCTAGTGATTTCGAGCTATTTATACGCGTTCAGGCTTAAACCTTGTTCCAACGGTGTGCGGCTAGTAAGTCTGGTCTGAAGTTTGTCATACCTCGCTCTGTGAGAATATAAAGATTCGTTATTATTTAAGGTGACTTGAAATGGCTTGATATTTCCGTGAAATGTCGGTAAATTCTTGGTCAACAAGGTCTAGTGGATCGATAGACGACAACAAGGTCCATCACAAAACCTCACAGTATGGGCATGGCGTAACTGTCGTGCTTCGACTCACCACAAGTAAGAACATGAAGAGAATCGAGGTTTGCCAAAACTTTCCATGGAACACAGGGCTTTATATTTGGGCTGCACGGGTATAGTGAAACAAATATATTGATAGAAAAGATTACTACAGAGTAATCATCAGTAAGTGAAGGCTATGAGCTGATTACTATTCTCCCTATATTCTATAATCAGATCATAACCTTCCATTGGTATTCCGTAGTATGTAGGCCTTATTGTTCAACGTACTACGAAATGCAGCTTCTTAACTACTAAGATTGGTATCCTCTACCATTTTATGTCACCATGGCTGAAATACGATTACACTCACGTTTCCTTTTAGACATTTGTCTTTAACTCACTAACATCTATGAAACGTCTGGAGAAAATTAATACCAGATCAGTTGGTTACCGGAAGACTGGTATCATATAATGTTCAAATATAATATGTGATTCAGTCTCGAAACATAATTGTTGTACACTGATGGAGAAGTTCACGTTTTCAAGTAGACTTCATTTTTCCATGATCCACTGCCATTATATGGAATGATTATGTGATGTTCCCTTTCCTACAACAGTACGTTGTCCTTAAATGTTGACTTTAATAGCTCAATGATACATTGATAATATTGCTTGAGATATGACACATCGCGTCATCCTGGGGCCCTTTTCCGTCATGAAATATCCGGCCCTATGTAGCTTGCCATGCTGTTCACTCTTTTGCATTAGCCATCAAGATTGCCTGACTAGAATTATTAAAACACTAATTGAACATACATTGGGGAAAGTTAGAAAACAAAATTCAAACATCTCATCCATTCGAAGTTCTAGAAATATAACTCAGGAATACCTCTTCGGCAAAATCTATTGAGAATGAAATTAGGATTATTTATTTCTTGAGTGGCCTTGTAGAGGAATGTATGGCCCCAGTATAAATTTTGTCATTTACTGTTTGTAATATTCAATTACAAACTATTCTTGTGCTCTACACAGTGGCATTTTAACCATTTTACTATCTATGTATGTGTTTTAGGCATGCTTAATATCTATAAATATGAAAATTTCCTTTATAAGGCTTTTTTTAAGAAAAAAACCCTCTAAAATAGTTCATATTTAAAGTAAGCTCAAATAATTCATATTCTTAAAGGCCAATGTTACTTAAACAGCTAAAAAATTCTTATTTATGATGGAATTCAATTAAGGCTGAAAGTTGGGAATTAGATAATAAAAATACGTTAATGATTATCAAATGTGTTATAAATGAAAATTTAATTCACAACAAAATCCAAAGAAAGTGAATTCTCATTATCACTTAGGATACTCTAAAGGCTTAGTATCTAAATGGTCCTCGGGAAAAACTTATTTTCAGCAAATTATATTAAGTTGATTTAATCAAAGATTTAAATTTTAATCGGCTGGAAGATCAGGGAAACTGTATTTGGCTTAGTGACTTAGTGAGCTCTGCAGGATTGAATTTTATTCATAATGGTTAAATGTTACACACACATAATATTTTTAATATAATTTTTAGCATGGTTTTGGATATATTTGTAACATATGTTTGGATTTTGTTTAAAATTAGATTTTATAAATTTAATTTACTATTTTTTTTAAAAAAAAAAAAAAAAAAGAACTAAGCAGAATTTTATTACTATATCAATTCTTTCGAGAGAGAAAGAATTATTTTTTTAGATTTATTTCCTTAGATTTATTTTTCTTTGTGATTGATAATAAATTATATCTTTTTTTGCGGGAGGGAGGGATTGCAATCAGAAAAAATGACACCTTAGTTAAACATTTTTTTGAATGTGCTTTACTTTTGTAAACTATTTAATTATATTTACTTACACCTTCATATATTATTTTTCATCGAATAAAGAATACAAGTAATTTAAGAGTATGGCGAAAAATAATGCTACTTTTTATATGTTTAGGGAATAAGTTTCAATTTAATTTATGTACATACACATGAAAGGAAAAATGAAATAAAATTTAAGAAATTTAATAGCATACAAATTCTGATGATTACCTTAAAATTTTCAAATGGCAAGGAATGCAAATATATGTTTTATTTAGAATTAAAAACAGAATAAATTTTAACTAAAAGTTATTTTTAAAAGTTTTAAGCAGGTAATTCCATTAAACTTTTCTTTCATAAATTGTTGTCTTTTAAGGATGCAAATATACGACAAAATTTTTGCATTTAAAGTACGGAAAAAATTCTGATAAAAAAAGCTGAAAATGAAGATAAATTTTTAAAGATAAATGTTCACTTTACATAGTAGTAAAAAAAAGCGCATTTTAACTTCAACTCATATACCAAAAGCGTCTGAACTGTCAGGAAAATACAATATCCTCATTTTATTAACTAAGACATTGAGATTTCAACTTACGTCATATGGTTTAAATCCAGTTTGTTTCCAATGAGGCATACAGGGGAGTATCCAACAATCTCAAAACCGTGATTCAGACTTCGCAACATCTCCTTGCTAGTCTTGAAGCTTTTCCTGTCTGTAATGGAATAGACGACCACATATCCATCAACATTTTCCATGATTTCTTGCGACGACAAGGTGGCAAGGGTGTTCTAGCGATGAGAATGAATAAACAGTTCTAGAATTAAATAAAACTCGGAACGTATCAGAATGTAAAAATTGCTATGACTTAAGAACGATTTGTTATTTTTCAGTTTGGAATTCAAAAATTTTCCAGCGTGAAGAGCAAACTGAATTTCCCAGACTCGTATTAAAATTTTTAAGATAATAGTTATATTGAACTGAAAATTTGAAGAAATTTTGCATTCCATTAATATTGAAAAATTTCCAAAACGTATGTATACTTTTTGGAAATATTCCTTTAGTATAAAATGCTTTAATCTACAATTTCTTACTGTTAAAATGTATCTTATTTGAACTGCGTCGAATTTTTTACATTCTTTTTTATATTTTTATCTTGCTTACACAACCAGTAACTGGCGATTCAGCCCGGCTAAATTCTACTGTTATAGAAATGAATGACGTGTTTTGAAAATTTTCTAAAGAAAAACTGATTTATATAGCAGTGTAACACTGTATAAAAAGAACGAAAATTCGAAAATGCAGCTCAATGAATACTCAGAAATTGGTAAAATGTATGTCTATCAAATATTTAAATTATCAGGTGCTTTATAACTATAGATTTTCCTGATAATAATAATTTAGTATTTAAAAATGCATTTTTAATACAGCTAGGCTTTTAGATTTATTCTTGTAAAAGGTTTTGATCTTATGTGAAATTACATTAAAATTGATCAAATTTCAGTTACTCTTTAATGACTTAAATATCATTAAAATTATGTATTACCGTTCCAGGTGTATCGATAAAGAACAAAGAATATTCTTTATCATTCACAGTGACTTTTCTATCGTAGGTCAAAAGCTCCCCTCTAATGTATTCATGTAGAAACTTTTTCGTCAAATACCGAACAATGAGCGCTGAAAAAAAAAAGGATTAAAAAAAATTAAAATATACCAATTAACAAATGAAACTCAAATATAATTTAAAACATTTATTTAAAAATTATCCAACAAAAAGTACATTAAAAACATTTATTTTAATTCATAGAGAAAAGAAAAATAACTTTCATCTATACGAAAAAGACAACTACATAAAAATTCAGTCAGTAACTTCTAATGCCTTTACACATCTACCAAATCTCATAATGAATAGTTATTTCAAATTTCGGGAATACTTAGACTTATTGCATAAAGTTCTATAGTTAGATATTTAGCTAGACATTCCATAAGAAATAAATACCATTATTTGCCAGACAGTCAATGATGTAAAGAGTTAAAGTCAATGATCATCGTAATAATATTTAAGCTTTCCAGTGTAGAGAGTGGACGTAAATTCATAATTTCGAAAAAAACAAATTAGGAATAATTTACTCAAATTTTTTTTTCGTATCTGTTGTTAGAATTCACACACACACACACACACACACACAACAAGATTTAAAAATTAAAAAAAAAGGCATATTTCATTTTCTTTCTATTTATCGCTGAATTTTCTAGCTTTGAATAGTACTTATTCATGTGTTGAATTTTATCTTCTTACCATATTTATAAATTTAGCATTTTTTCTGGCAAATTTGTTTCTTCATTCTTTTGTTATGTAATGTTTACTATCATACTTGTTTTATGTATTTACGCAAATAAAAATAACTTAATAGTTTCTTTTCTATTTAATTTTTTTCTGTAATCTATAAGCAAATAAATTAGTACGCTTTCTTTATGTAACTATTAATTTTTTTTGAAATATGATTTCTGGAATTTAAATTTGACATCTAAAGCTTTTTATACATTATGATAATTTTCTTGCTAAATCTTTATTTTATAAAATTATTTAAATAAATTTTTAATATTCACATCTTGAAGAGTGAGAGTATATTCTATAGTTATTTAGATTTGCAACATTTTGGAAATTGAAGCCTTAAACATAGAGGTTATTAACTTTCAGGACTTTCATGGAATTTTAAAGAACTTTTAATTAAAAAACAAATCACACAACATTAGGATTAAAAAGATAGCTAGTTAGTGGTCTAGCTATGAAGATTTTCTGAATTTTTACACAGTTTACACTTACAGATATATATTTTATTCACAGTATTCAAAAATATTTTAACAACTAAAATTCAGGTTTATGTGTTTTTTTTTACATTTAACTTCTATATGATTGTTCTGATTTTGAGATGTATATTAAAATTCTTATTTCTTAAACTTTTTCTTACTCAACTTAATTAATTATTATTGATATTCACTTCATATTTGACAACAGTGCAAAATTTTGGATACCTTAATTTAAAAGGTTTCTTAAACTTTTTGCACTGTAAATCTTAATCACTTACATATGTCATAGTATCTTATAATTTGGCTTTTGTTTCTGTTTTGAATGGACTTCATTCTTATTAGCTTGGAATTAGGTATGTTTTTGTTTAAAATCTGTATCAAAATTTTTTTAATTAAAAATTTTGATAATTGGAACAATTCTCTCTTGCCTCTTCTTTTCTTGTTTCTTTTGCTTAAAGAATAACATTTTGGATTTGGGAGTGATCCAGTTTTTACCCAAATAGATGCACTGGGGAAAGGTTGGTACCATAGAGCATGTTTAATCCCACAATTCAGCCCCGAGACTGAATGTGTGCGTTTTGTTAGGTATTCAATTCATTCAATTATTTTACTTATTTCAAGAGGTGCTTTCTTCTGTTGTTGTTCTTTGGATTTTATTTGTTCTCTTATTTATTATGTAATTTTTAGGAATAATTTATGTATATACATACATACATATGTATATATATATATATATATATATATATATATATACACATATATACTGGTATGCAAAACTTAAGTAACAGGTGTTTTTTTTTGCCATAACTCCAAGAGAAATCATCTGAGAGACATGCAATTCAGAAATGAGAGACAGCATTTTATACTTAAACGATGACATAAGCATAGTTGAGCGAAAATGAATAAAATGCATATCATGTGGAATCAAACATAAAAAAAGACGTTATTAACTCATAGTATTGTTACACATAACTGTCTGTCCAAGAGGAAGAACAACAATCAGATGTTCCTTAGTATGGAATATGTCCTCTCCTTACTGCAATGGTTGCTTCTCATCATCTCTCCATACTCAGCACTATATTGTCCAATAGTTCTTGAGGTAAGAGTGGCCATTCCGCAATCAGCATCTGTTTCACTTGTTCGGTGTTCCCTGAAGGATGTAATCGTGACACAAGGCGTCTCTCCAAAGCATCCCACATATGTTCTATGAGATTTAAATGGTCAATTCATTCTAAGCTGGTCAATTCATTCGAGTGCTATCTTCACTTTTCAGTAGCTGCTGTACATCAGCAATCCGGTATGGCCGGGTATTGTCATCCATAAAAAAAAGAAGTCTGGTTCAACAGCACCTAGGAACAGACGCACATGGGGAAATATCACCTCCTTACAATAGCGATCTCCAGTTGCAGAACCTCTGTCGAAAACGTGGAGCTCATTCCGCCCGTTCCGCATAATGCCTCTCCAGATAACAACTCCAGGATCACGGTAACGGTCTCTTTCCTTGATGTTACTGGGATGAAACCGATCTCTCTCCAAAAAAAACTGACGTTGAGAATCGCTTGTGGCACTGAAACGACTCTCATCCGTATAGAGGACACGACTCCATTGATGAGATGTCCAGTTTTTGAGCTCCTTATATCACTCTAAACGGTGCCACCGATGGCAACTTTCAAAGGGATGCAGCGTTCAGAACGGTGGGCAAATAGGCCACCTTTGTGAAGCCGTCTGGCCGCAGTAAACCGTAACACTTGTCGCCCTGTTGCTATGCACAGTTGCTGAGTAATGGTACTTCCTGACTGATATCAAGCTCTTTTCGCCTGCAGGACGATATATCGGTCATCCAATGCAGTTGTTTTCCTAGGACGGCCACCATCAACCTTTCTAACAGCTGTACCTATGGTTTCGAAGGCTTTTCAAGTGCGTGAAACGACACTTTCGTTGATTCCGAATTCTTCAGCTACACTGGTCAAACTACGCCCCTCCTCCAGCTTAGCGATCATTCTTCCGCGTATTAAGTCACCCAGGTGATTTCTTCTAGCTATATTTCACGAAAGAATTCACTTGCAGCGAATGTCTTTAATTACGTCTCCATTCTTCATTTTATTGTAGTCTTGAGCTGCGCACGCAGACCACACGCGTTTTACATACACTCACGTCGCCTATGATACTTTGTGCCTGACATTTGCATACGCATCACTTTTCTACTGAATTGCGTGTTCATTGTACTGATCGCAATAACCCCTTTTCTGCAATTTCATGGCTATCTGCATAAAATTATAAAATTTATATTGTTGCTTACATTTTGCCCACCAGTATATATATATATATATATATATATATATATATATATATATATATATAATGTAGATGGCGATATGTATATTATTTTTTAAATTTAATTATTTTATGTTGAGAAATTAGTGAACGATATTATAAAATTTTAAAACTTGTTTAAATCTTTTAAAAAAAATTTGTTCGTAATTTTACTATTTTTATTTTTCGTGAAATTATAACTTTTCTCACAGTTATTTAATTTTTTGCGGGATCATCTAGATTGTATGCCATTAACAATTTATACTTCGGAAAAGAATGTTAGTATTCTTTTTAGATTTTAAATTTAAATTTCTTTCTGTTCTTACTTCTAATATAAGAATTCATGCGAATAATTAAATTACATTATTTAATTTTTTTAAATTTTAAATGAATTTTGTATTTCTTAAGCATTATTATGTGCAATACATTGGAAAGGTTTAATTTCCGTTCAGTCTAGTTTGGTTATACTTTTTCTTGTATTTACTACAAAGTAATTGTTGAGTAAGATAGTTTGAGTCCATTAAAACATGTTTAACTACGCATCTCAGTTTCAAGTTTGAGACATTAAATTTAATTACTTTATATCTTTCCATTGTTTCTTTGTTTTCTTTTTTGATTCCAATTATCAGAATTTTTTTTTCTTATACTTACTTCTTATGTCTTATGCGTTCATATTTGATTCATAATTCATATAATCTAAATAATTGTTTATAAAATGTATAATTCTATTTGTTTTTATTCAAGCACATGATTACACTATGTTTTACATATTAATTTATATACAATTCTAGAATTACTACTATTATATGCCTTTTTACTATACATATGATATTCTTCATATTTAAAACTATTTCAAACTAATAATAATAAATTGGATAATGAGTATTTAGATATTATCTAGAAATTATTGATAATGAAATACATAGTAGTATTTATGAAAATAGAGAAGCTTTAAACTCTTTAATATGAGCAAAGAATATTTCTGGAAAATAATAACGATAATTCTATTTTCAGAAATCTTGTTCTCAATTTTATCATACATAATAAAAATGTGGTGGTGAAAAATCAGATATTTTTGCTAATTTTAATAAGTTTTACACAATATGCATTCAAGCTATATATATATATATATATATATATATATATATATATATATATATA
>BMAW01063278.1:1469288-1482071 GCA_019974015.1 Nephila pilipes
TATATATATATATATATATATATATATATATATATATAACTTTCCTATAATTTTAAAAAAATTAACTGAAGATATTAAAATTTTAATGAAGAATAAAATTTAAAAATACCCTTTAAAACACTGCGGAACTCCGTTAACGCATAGCTCAGTAACACGCAAGTCGTCATTACACGCTCTTTTACTATGACTCCCTCAATAAGAAATCACTTGTGATAGCACTCCAAGATATTGTGGTTTTATAATTCTTGTTTCAATATTTTTTTCTTCTTTCTTTTATTCTTGTTTAATTTTTTTCATAAAATTCAAAATAATCTTTTGTTCGGATGACGTCAAGAGTTCTCGTTAAAAACATACATTAAGCCCTTTTTTTACTATTTTATGTTTCTGATTCACTATATTAAAAAGTGAAATTATTTAATTTGAATTATTTTTGTAAGAGATTATTTCCGTGATCTTACGATCCGTGAGATTAATTGTAAGTTGAATAATTTTATCTTAATGAAATTTAGATCTATAAAGAATTTTTCTTATACATATGTAAATGATTTCTGTGCTTTTTAAAAATAATCTCAAAAGAGTATAAAAGTAAATAAAAGTCTTATAAGATCAAGTAAACACTCAATGTTATCAAAAAATTTGGTAAAAGGACAAGACAAGCAGAAAATGCTAGAGGATTCAATTGACTTTATACTGCATGGATGGTTAAAAGCGAGGATAAATTCTTGATAAATTAAATAATAATAAAATGAATAGAGCTAGAAAAAGACCTAGAACAGAGGAAACAATAATCTTGACTAATGCATCTTTTATTTATTATTTTTCTGCTCAATTTATGTTAATACTTGACTTATTAATTTTATTATTACGTGTTATATCCACTTATCCCGCAGTTTAGTAATCATGGACCTCGACTAGCGAGTGTTAATGGGGTCAGACTGTAGTTAATTTTGCTCTGCTGTAGTACTCATTTCTCTAAAATAAGAAAGCTCTAATAAATAATAATCATATATATATATATATATATATATATATATATATATATATATATATATATATATGAGAGAGGTGGGGCTGTTAAATAAAGAAACTGACGAAATAGAACATTTTAATTTGATGTCATACATATATACTTATTATCACCTTCAATATACACCCCTCCTCTATCCCTACTACTCTATTTGCGAATCTTCCATTGTTTGAAAGAGTGCAGGAAATCTTCTGTCAGCTTCTTTAGAACGCGGGCTGCTTTCTTTTTCACAGCTTCTAAGAATCCAAATCTTGTTCCTTTTAATGCAGATTTCACCTTAGGAGACATACAGACATGGCGCAAGATCCGGCGAATAAGGTGGATGGCCTAACAATGGGATTCTATATTTGGCTAGAAACTGCTTGACAGAGGAGGCGAATTGTAGCTAAAGGGTAGTTTCCACCTTATTCTTTCACAGATTTCAGAAAGAACATAGAGGTAACAATTTTGATTAATATGGCAATATATCTTGTTCCTTTAGCTTGAATAATTACTTTTAATGGATTCAGGAAAATTTAATGCCCCTGAACTAGAAATGTAGTTCCATTCCTAAGTTACATGAAGCCATGTTGATTAAAAATTTGCCTATTTTTTAGAATTTCCTACAAATGTTGAATAATATTAATGTTTATAGACTGAAGAGGAAATTTCATACATTTAGAAGTGTTATGTAACATCAATTACTTCAGATGCATGCATGGGATCATTATGATGCATAAAAACGTAATGAACATGAAACCCATTGTTGTCACACTAAAATTTAAATGATATTTCAAAATGTCTGCATAAACCTGGAGATTCAGGATTCCAACATTGGTATTAAATTGTTGTCCATCGAGGAAATCATACAAACCTAAACAAACCCTCTCCCACCTACAAAAGCCATTGCTGGAAATAAATTCCTTGGATGTATTCCGTGTTCCTTTTTTCCCTCACCATCAGTCTACTGTCCAATCCAAAAACCTTAAACTTAATTTCATCAGAAAAAGCAACTTTTCTCCAGAACTCTGGACCTTTCGCTTACGCATTTTGTACCGAAGGATAATCGTACCTTCCAATTCCTTAAATTCACGAAGAATTTATTCGTGCAACACAGCCGTAAAAACATTGTTGCCTACATATATTTAGAGCTGTACTTACAGATACGGCTATTACAATTTTTTTGAAAAAAACTCTGCTGTAAGCTTAGGAGCCCTTACTTTCGGATTTTTCTACAGCGAACAAAGCAGATTGCCTGTTGATAAAAGTAAGTAGAAATGATCGACTCGAGTGAGGAACGTGATATAATATTTTAGAAGCCTTAAGCCTCTGAATAACTGACTGATCCACAGAACGAGATCTATCACCTTACAATGAAACTTCATTACTTCACTATTTTTATGAAACTTCATAATCCATTTTCTTCCAAAATAAAAGTGTTTTAGACTTATGACCCATATCGAAAATTCTGAATTGTCTGCTACACTTAAATCACAATGTATCATCGTAAATATGCCCCAAAAAGATGAATGATGCGAGTAACAGAAAAAGAACTCACTGATCCAATCACGAAACATTTATAAACATTTGTATTTATTTCAGTGCACGAATACTTTTCACGCTTTTCAAACTTTCTAATCTTTAGGTCTCTTTAAGTTTAAAAAACAATTCAACATTGATTCAATCAATTTCTTTGCAAAACAGTGTTTTATTTGATTTAGCCTTTTGAAATGTATTCTGATCAGTGCACTAAAACCATAGTTCCTTTCTCAGAAACTCTTTTGTAAGAATATTTTCAACACTCACTGTATATATATATATATATATATATATGAAGAATAGTGGTAAGCTTAGCATGAGTATTATAATGTCTTACTTATTCTTAAACAATTTGGTTATGGTAATGATTGTTTTATTTCTTATTTGCATTTTGTTCAAATGGTTTGAATGGTTTTATAATTAGGAATTTCATTGGATGGTAATAGTCTTTAAAAAGTTCCTATATTATTTATGAAGTGTGTTTTTGGTGACTTTTACATTTTGTTTTTTTGAGTGCTTTTGTTAGTTTAAATAAATAGTTTCTTAGAATTTTTGCTTAATTAATATGTTTTTTGATTTTACAATTAGTTAGATATTTATTTATATTTTTTCTGTTTGCTGTTTATATGAATTTGATTATATTGGTACTGTGTTTACTTTCTTCTATTTTATTTGGTTGATTTTTTGAATTTTCTGATTTTTGGTCTGTTATTATTTTTTTTTATTATAACGGAATTCACTGAAATGTGAAGTTTTGATCAGTAATAATGTTGTAGACAATCATTATTCCATTCCAAAGTAGGGAACAGTATAAATAAAAATTTTTCCATTATTCTAAAATTTGCTTTCCTTTCACTGGGCTTTCTCTTATAATTTTTCAGTTACTTAATATATTTTTGCTTTATTTTTAAATTTTTAATTTTAGTATGTTTAATTAATTATAATAATTTCATATGAATTACTAATTTTACTTTATTTTTTTTTATTGATTTCTATAACTATGTAGTCTTTTTGGAATTAATGTATAAATTTATGATTGATATGTTGCATTTGTTTATGATGTGATATTTTGTGAACTATAATTTCAATTTTATATATATATATATATATATATATATATATATATATATATATAAATATTTTATTAATAATATAATAAAATAATTAAAATAAACTAAAAATATTAAAGGAAAAAGAAATAAAATTCAAAAGAATTTTTCTTAAACTACAATTAAATTACAATAAGTTACTATTTTTATTTTAAATTACAAGTTTAGTGCAAGGTAAACTTACATATAAATATTTAGACTGTAGACGAAATAAAAGAAAAAATGAATTTTTTTTAAATTGCTAAATTAGAAAAAAGAAAATTTATCCCACTAAACAATTAGGTAGGGAAAAAATACCTTATAAGAACACAATACAAATTTAGCAAGATAAACTTCAAAACAAGAAAAAGTACAAAATGAGACATGAAATACTATGAAAACAAAGGGGAGAAATACCCCCCCCCCTCAAAAAAAGTTATATAACCATTATAAATACTGAATATGGCTTACGACAAATTAACAGCTTTAATATGTTTTGCATGTCCAACATTTCCTGCAGGAAAATGTTACATAAATATATATACGGAAATTCCATAAAATTCAAACAAACAAATTAAAACAAATTATATTGTAATATAATAAAACAAAATAAAAATAAACAGAGATCAATGGAAGTAACCAAATATTAACCGATGAAAACAGAGAAAGAGCAAACAAATTAATAAATCAGATGAAAATATATTAAAAAACTGTCATAAGACAATTGCTTTGCAACAACAAAATATATATTTACCTCGAACATACCAAGAATTACCTGCCTTGTTAAAATTGGAAGCATGGTAATGCTCTCTATGAGAGAGAAAGAGTACTGTTGCCAAATAATTTTAAAGATTTAAAAACAGAAAATTAGGAAAAAATAGAAAAAAAGGAATAAAATATTTTAAAAACAAAATATAAAAACAGAAAAAACATTTTTAAAAACAATAATATAAATTAAAAATATTTTTAATCTTAATCAAAGGAAAAAAGTAATAGTGCAACTAAATAGTAAAAAGTTTTACATTGAGTTGAGGATTAATATATCATATTCAGGAAAAAAATTCAACCAATATAATTACAATCATGGGCCTCTTAGGGGCTATTATTTTAGGTGGATCACTTTTGGTGTACCAGATCATTTTTCAATTTTTTATCGTTTGCTTCAATTTAGTTTAAATACATTCAATTTAATAATTTATCGCTTGCTTTGATTTTGATCACATGTAGTTGATATAGTATTCAATTTAATAATTTATCGTTTGCATTAATTTTAATTACATTTAGCTTAAATATATTTATTTTAATAATTTATCGTTTCCTTTAATTTTCATATTGGAGAAGCTTACTATTGTCAATTTCTCGATATTTCATCGTTTACTTTACTTCTTATATTTAAATGAATAATTTAATAATAATTATATAAAAAAAGCTCACCTTGGGTGGCTAAATCTTTTCAAAACTTTGCATATAACTTTTTATAATATATTATTATTTTTTGTTTCTACTACATCAATTCGCTTATCAATAATTTTGATTTATAGTGCGCTGTTTTGAGTGGAATGTTGGCTAATTATCTACAAGTATTTAGAGGCATTACTTCGTGTATCTTTAAATGAGGAAGATACTTATCAAAGGGAGTTTATTTATACATGACTTATTCTTTGTTTAATTATATTGTGAGGTCCAGCCTTATTCCCTATAACTTTTGGAATTCTAGAGTTCTTAGGAATGCTGAATGATAAAAAATGAAGTACATAAAAATTCAAATAATTATTTTTATTTAAAATCTACAGACTCTCATATTTGCAGGTTAAGCAAAAGTAAATCTCAGCATAAGAACAATTTAGACAAGAAAAGGTAAAGTTATACCAATAGCAACTAAATAGTAGTTTGCAAAACTGGAAATTATCCCATGTCTACAGTCGCCGTACTCCATGAAAAGACTACAAAACAACTGCTGTGGTGTTGGAAATTTTCATCTTTAAGAAGAAGTGTTATTCAAAACGAGAATTACTCCTTTTGACTGCACCTAAGAATACAGTTTTGTTCAAGAAAATGCTTTTCACTTCAGATCTTTGCATATTTGTTAAAACAATTTCATTAAAGGAACGTAAACGTGCAGGAAAAAGTAGAAGTGATAGAGGAAAATGAAATGCCTTCCGAAATGAAATAATTAAAAATAATATTGTGAAACTGATAATATCATTGAATGAATAGATTAAATTTCCAAAATATGTTTGAAAAATTCTTCATTTGCTTATAATTGCTCTTCGCAAAAATTTAATAAAGGTAGAAATGATATATATCATTATTATATTATATCATACGAGTATTATGTAGAGAATATTTGAAAACCACTGCATTAACTTTATTTTCCCTTACTTCTGTTCATCGAAGTTTTTGACAAGATTAAAAGCAAAATGTAATTTACATAACAATATCATGTCATCATAAAATTAATATTTGAATTCTATAAATAAACAAAAATTTCAATTTTTAGGTCATTTAAAGAAAAGTAAAATAAAAGAATATCGGCTCTCACGGAACGATTCGTTAAAATGAAATTTATTCTCAATTTTGAATAAATGTTTTTATTCCTTTAAACTTAGTCCATTTAATAGCGCGTAATAATCATCGGTAAGAGAACAAAAGATAGCGTTTCTCTGTGTCAGAAGTTAATGATCATGTAATAGCGTCCGTCGTTGTTGTTTGCCTTGGTCATTAAGCTTCAAAATGATGAGATTTGCAATCGAGTTATTCTTTCATTTTAAGAGCTGGAATATTGAAAGTGTGTAGATGTGTGTTAATGGAGGAAGTAAATATTTTTATTTATATGAGAATAACAATCCTTTTGAAACGTTTTAAGATAATATTGATTTGTTTGAAACATAACAATACTCGCCAACACCAAGAGATCCTGGTATGGATTAATTTAAACACAGTTTATTTACTGTTAAAATACATCTTTGTGTAGAGATTTACATAAATTATTTAACAAGAAAAGCCTGAAAATTTCGCAACTAGTCGATATAAGTCTTAAAATAAGTATTTATGATTATTACTTTGAATTCTTTTAGGAAACGTTCTGCATAACTTTTTCATGAATTTATTTATATAAAATTTCCATTATAAGAGAAATGGTATTTAGATTAAATGGTGGCAATTTTAATCATGTTTATCGCGTTTTTTTTATTGTTTCAATAACAAGTGAAATAAAAATATGGCTTATTTTTTATAATATATTTCTTTTAAGATAGATGGGCTTAAAGAATTTTTTAATATAACTTTTCAAAAGGATTTGTGTAATTCCATATTTGTGCTTATATTTCGAAAATCAAAGAAAAACGTTTTGAAGAAATGTTATCTGCAATTTTATCATTTAAAAGATGAACCTATATATATTACACCCAAAATACTATCAATTTTCCTACGAAAGGACTTTTAACATTTAAAACAAATCCCAACTGTATACTTTTTTTACTACCCTTCTTTTACCCCCCGTCTACCTTTCTTTTTATATATCGTGCTCTACATATGAGTTCTGTGTCCGCGGTATCCTAGTAGTCATGGTTTCGAATTTGTGGCCGGCTGTTTTCGTTCAGTCGCGAGTTCGATCCTTGGCCACTAAAGACTCGCAGTGTAGCAGGGGCTGATGCACGTTAAATTTGTCGGGCCCAAAATCCTCCCATTAGAGTGGTGTGGAAATTAGGAGGGGGGGGGGGGCCAGCTCAGGTGTCGTCCTCGCCACCTAACCGAGGCTCAAAATTACGAGGTCCGCCGCCAATAGCCCTCGCGTTGCTTCTAGTGCGACGTTAATAAAAGCTAAACTAAATACATATGAGAGTCCAGGATCGAATATAATTATGTCAATATTATATCATTTAAAATAAAAACAATTCCCTCTTTATTAGTAATGAAAACAATTAAAGATTTTCTTATTGATTTTAAAAGCAAATTTGAGCGAGGAATGGACGAAGACCAGTAATATATCGGATTTTCTAATTTTGTATTTATTTCTGGTGAGGATTTCAAGCAAATTTTAATAATAACAAAATTATGGCTAAGATAATCGAGTGGTCATGGACGCGATCTCGCGGCCAGTGTTGTTTTCGTCAAGAAGTAGGTTCGGAACCTGATCTGATGTCCCAAAGATCACTGCTGCCGGGTTGACCAAGACCCTCTTTTTCACATAGGTATAGTGCGAGAGTTTGGGAAGGGGGATGCAGCTCAGGTGTAGTCCTCGTTACTAAATCGAGGCTCAAAATTCCGAGGTCCGTCATCAGTGGCACTCGTGTTGCTTCTAATGGCGATGTCAATAAACAATCAATAAAACAATTTTAAAATAATTTTTAAACTACTGTAATTTTAAGGAAGTAAAACTATGTTTAATTAAATATTTTTTTTTTTACCATCTTAGGTATTTTTATAAAGATATATTTTTTTAAGATTTGTGATTTTTTTCCAAATTATTGCTTCACACATATATGTGTGTGATCTCAAGAGATGTAACTTTTCTTACCGAAAAATGAAATGTTACAAACGAATGATTTAGTTTATTGACAAACAGTATTATAGAAAATAAGAATTTCCTGAGATTCAAAATGAAAAAAAACCTTTGTCCTATCTATTCGAAAGAAAAGATTCATAGATTGGGTCTCAAAAGATTTTAACTTAAGATGACGAATCGGAGCTTAAGATTTGATGTGTGTCATTTGGAATTGAAAAATAAAGGAGTTTTATAAGGCTTGAAAAGTTAAAGCCCTTCAGAGAAACAATTCAAATGACAAGTGAACACCTACACCCTCCCACTCATAAGAAATGGCACAGATTCTTTTAAGTCCAATGAAACAATATAAAATTCAGTGAAACTAACAGAAAAAGCAAAGTTTTAGTTTACTGGTAAGTTTATTGACATTTTTTAACAATGTTGCTGTTCTGGAATAAAATACTTGAATTGTTGAAAGTAAAAATATATTTAAATAAATTTATTTCAATTCATAAGAAAAATTTAAGAATTGAAGTCAATGCTCTATGTGGAAGTTGGACTTATGAAAACTTTAGGAGTTTTAACAGCTATTATTTTAAAAGTTCGTTTTTTGGTATTTTGGGAACATAGGCCATGGTGGAAGAAAACATAGGAATTTGTTGTAGAATTTTATTCAAGGTAAATTAATCACAAATTATCGAATTATGATACATAAATCTAAATCTGAAGTAACTAAGTTTAATCTAAATCAATATGGAAGATTAAGTGAGGAAAATTTCTTCAAGTTCACAAACAATATATTTTAAAGAACTTTTCAGGCAATTATTTGAGACAATTATTTCTTTTTCCAAAAATCATTAAAGCCTCTTTCACATTTATCAGTTAAAACATATTAATCTTCTGATAATTATGACGATGGGTTATGGGATGGACTTTCATGCGTCTGAATCCTAATCGAATGAAAATCATCAATTTAATTTCTGTCAATAACATATTCAACACATTTCAGATAACACACAAACACATCTACTCGCAGAAACTGTCGTATTTTGCTGGGATTTACGATATTTAATTAAAAGTATCAATGAACACTGTCATCCACTTTGAGATATATGAGGATTTCAATACCGGTAAACAGGTAAAGGGTCGAGTTTTAGCCTTAAATCTGTAACAGTAATTCTTCGTAGTTTTTATCATTGCGTGTGTGATTCGGTAAATTATTTACATAACTACATGTAAATCTACTATATTTTATAAGCAAAATATAAAAAAAGTAGTCAAAATATTTCGATTATCATATATAAGATTATATATTGCTAAAACAAGAAATGGGTATGGAACTGTCCTTAATTCTAGACTGTAAAACACGGTGGAATAGTTTTCTTACTATATCAGAACGTTTTTCTGAGATTCGAAAATATTAGAAAAAGTATATGATAGGTATAAAATTAGATATTAATTTTGACAAGAAACAACGACTATCAATTATTTTCCAAACAATTTTAGCATAACAACCAATAAAAGTTGCTGTTGAATTACTTTGTTCTGAAACAGTTAATTTATATATTGCCAACCTTGCACTAAAATTCATGCTGGAAGAACTAATTGATCAAAATAGGATATTGAATAATGTACTTTAGAAGGTTTTTGATATATCGTATAAAAGATCGACGAAATTTTTATTCAGATATTTTGCAACAACTTTTCGATATTGATTTTAATAAGTGGGGAGATGAAGAGTGCACAGTTTTCATTAAAAAAGTAAAACTAATCCCAAAAAGAAAATCGTAGAATCAAATTAAAAACATAAATATCCATACAGTAAAAGCAATACGCATACTACAGCCATGTTGAACTGGAAATAATAAATGTTGCTGATTCCAAAAATTAGGAATGCACAATCCCTTCGACATCTGCTTTTACGTTATCCATGAATGACCAATTTAACTTAATCATCAAATTAAAAATAGAAATACAACAAAATAATCTGCCTCAGACACAAAATAATAATAAAAAAAATAAATAATAAAGTCGTCAAAAAAGTATTGGGGTGTTTTCAACCGCAAAATATAATGGGGAGGACTTATATTCAGATAATGAACAATTATTTTTTTAATAATTAATAAACCAACAAGTGTGGAATATGAAATAGCTTTTCAACACTGGATTATTTTTTTAAAAAACTTAGATCACAATTAGGGAACTGAAGGTGGCCGCGGTAGCCTAGTGGTAATGGTTTCGGATTTGTGGTCTGCGGTTTTCATTCAGTCGCGAGTTCGAGCCTTGGCAACTAAAGACCCGCCGTGTAACAGGGGCTGATGCACTTTAAATCTGTCGGGTCCCAAAGTCCTCCCGATGGTGTGGTGTGGATGTTAGGAAAGGGGGGGGGCTCGTCACCTGACCGAGGTTCAAAATTATGAGGTCCGTCGCCAATAATCCTCGTGTTGCTTCTATTGCGACGTTAATAAAAAACTAAACTAAACTAAGGGGACTGAAGTGTTAATCAGCATGTGTTTCTTTCGTACTTATTTTCGAAAACATGTTCACAACTAGGTCACTCATTTGATTTAACACTTTATGATTATTTTCACTTCGAAAGGTAATTCACGTATAAGTCATACATATAATTTATATTATAAAAGCAATTAAATTTGTGACTTTGGGATATTCGCGATTTTCTCTTTACTTATATTGGAGATTTTTATCAATTTGGATTACATAAAATTACGATTTTGTCCCAACCAAAATAAAACGTGGTTATGTAAATTAGATGGAGATTGAAGTGAAGTGAATTTATTTAGATATAATGATATGTGAAGGAAATAGAATTGATGGGAAATGAAGGGCAATAGAGGGTAATGAAATGCTGTCAGAGAATTGATATTCAGATTGAAATTCTGCTGTTAGTTTTGTGGATTGAAGAGAGTTCCACTAAAAATATTAAGCTACGTAAGTACTGTTGAAAATATTTGTGGAATTAATAACGAATGAACTAGTAAGATATAATTCTTATTTAAATCATAAATTAGATTGAAAGTTAAATTGGGATTCTAGAGAGAGTGACAATATATATATATATATATATATATATATATATTCTACAGTGATAATAAATAAAGAAATAAGTTTAGTTCTGTCGTGTCTTCATTTGGAGTTTAGTAGCTTTTTAGTAATATATAAAAATAAGATATGGCTCAAGAATTGAGTAATGAAGGAAAGGCATCACAAATTTATTTATATTAGTTTTATGTTCAAAACATAGTTTTTTCTTATTTATCGATATTTGTCACTGTATACAAGGGAAGTTATACAGTGGATTTCTCATTCGGAAAGCACTTTGTGAGGTGGGAGTTTGATCAGAATATCATGTTATACCTCGAATAAGAAGAAGAAAAGAAAAAAAAACGCCTTTTAGCAAGTGTCGGAATTCGATTGAGGCAGGCTCATTACCTATCGAGAGTTTAGATTATCATTCCGTGATATCGCCCATCACATTGGTCGAATTTCAACCACTGTCATGCAGATATAGAGTCACTGGATTGCTGAAAGCATATATATATATATATATATATACATTATTCATGATGGTGTGTTTTAGCGTTTAACTACACTCATGTTTTTATATTACTGTGAGTGTAAAAAACTAGCAACGGGCGTTTGGGGGATGACATAGCTACAAATACTTATCTTTTTTAATTCCTTCACTTTGCTTCTTGATTACATTCTCGTAAATACGTTTCTTTCAATTGTGTTCTTGATTGTTTACTTGTATATTAACGAGTTCTGCCAAATATAGTTCTTGTTATTTATGAAAAGTTACTGAATTTTTTTGTTGTTGTCATTTTCAAATTCAATGAGAGTATACATTAGGTAATCGGAAAGGCTCCAGTTGTGCGTGACAATGTGAAATTCAAATTAGCTCTGTAAAAGGTTGGACATTTATAAACATGCCCGGTGTCAAGGTAGTATCTGGGCAATTTCTACAATTGACATAGGTTCTTGTGCTGTCAGGGTGAATTTATATGCTCCTGTAGTGCTTTGTTCTGAGTTTTATTATTGTGGATGTTATTTATCTGAAACAGTTAATATTTGTAATTAATGTTTTTCTCAGAGGCTGGATGAAAAGTCTACAGAGGATTATTTTTGAGTGCTTTTGCTCCTTTTCTTTTAAAATTTTTATTGAAAGAATCAATCAATTTAAATTTCCAATGCTCTGACTTACTTTTAATGGATCACTGAAATGAAATAATTCAATCATCATCATTTTCCTGTCACACATATTCTGAAGAGAAAGGTTTTTGAAGTTATGTTCAACTTTGGTTGTCTAAGCATTGAGGATGTTTACCTTTAACTCACAGTAAAGAGTTTAATTTCATTTCTTGGTACCATTCTAAATTTCCTTTTAATTTATGCAATCACGTGCACTTAAAATCTGCCAAATCACATTTTCTCACGGATTCAGACATGTAGGGCTAATTCCTATTAGACTTCATGTCTCCAGAAAAAGTCCTTGAAAACCCTTTTATCCAATACCACATGATCTAAATAAATCCCTTCTTATAAATTCGAAAAGAGGTAAAATTCTCTCTCGTTTCTTCTTTCGCTTCAGCTCTCTCTACACACACACACACACACACACACACACACACACACACACACACACA
>BMAW01063278.1:1482081-1505505 GCA_019974015.1 Nephila pilipes
ACACACACACACACACACACACACACACACACACACACACACACACATGTTGAATTGATATGTCAAAAAATTGCAATGTCTACTAACAAACAATTTATCATTTTACATTTAAGTAAGTAAACACAGTTACACAGTTATGATCTTTCCTGAAAAATTTTTTGAATTAATATTAAGTTGTTCATTATTAATTAATTGACATGCATTAAAGTGTTTTTTAAATTAACGTTTTGTAATTGAAATATAAATTTTGTATATGATTATTATCACTAAAGTTGTTACGTAGATAAATATTATAACTATTCTTACATATTTATATTTACTATTCTAAAATATTCACGTTTTATATATCCTTGTAAGTTTGTTTAGCAATCACTTCCTCAGCTATAAATTGTGTTTAGCAGATTTATGACTTAAATTATTGTTGCAAGTAGTTCCATTTCTGCCTTTATCAATAACATCACGCAAATTGCCTCTAAAGAGTTTCTTATTCGTTTCATTATTGCAATTTTTACTTCCATACTCATATTGCTTCTAACTTCTTACAGAAACCAATACTACTATAGTTTTCATTACCACTTATGTCATCAACCCTTTTTTTAATAAAATCTACCAACCATCAACATATAAATTATTCTAAAACTAAAAAATGTTGAACTAATTGTAAATATAACACTTACTTCTTCAAATTATCGACTAACCAAATTAATAAGCCAAATGAGAAAACTAAAGGATAATATCAAATAGTTTTGTAAAAAAACACTCCAACACAAACAGATCAAGCAACAAGTTCTAATCTTCAAAAGGACAAGAAATCAAGCATTTTATAACACAACTCCAAATAAAAGAATTTTTGAAATTCGAAAGAATAACAAAAACACAACCACTAATTACATGATCCTGAGGTAATATACCAATCATCTACCACCAATATATTCATAAACCAATTAAACAAAAAAGCAAATATGACAAAATATTGACGATCTTATATATATCATGAAAATATAATATCGGGCATATAAGCTAAATAAAAATAATAACATGATTGACAGTTACTAAATTTAAATTTAAAAAAAAATCTCATTCATTAAAAACATAATGATAATTCAGACAGAATAAAAACTTACTCAATCCATATTTATAGAAAATAAATATATCATATTATATAAAACATAATATAAAATTTCATAAAATGAAATACTTACAAAGTTAAAAATATATGTAAGATATGCATAAGAGGTAGGTATAAACATGAAACAGAAACCTTTGAATTCACGTAAGGGCATGCACGCAGAAATGACATTTATAAATCTGCATCTACTCCTATATTACCAGAGGCTCTTGCATAATTTTACCAGATTCCTGACATGTATTTTTTTTCTATTAGTTGCAAGATTTCCAAATTGAAATAAGGTGTGCGAGATGTTTTTGGAACTAATACTGTTAAAGAAAGGGCAGCGGTAGAATTTGGGAGGAAAATAAAGTGAGGCATTGTTTTTAATCTATTTTGTTGATGTTTTTGCATTTTTATGTGGAAAAAATTTGCTTTGCATGTTTTCTGAAATAACTATGCATTCAGCTCATTAATATAAAAATCTTGAAGGTATATTTTTGTTTTTGATAACGTTTTATTTATTTTTTGAATACAACTATTGATTTTTATCGCTATTTTTTCAACCAAGAAATATTTTTTTCAGCAGATATTTGCTTTAATTTTACTGTGTTTTTTATTTAAATGGTTTTCTAGCACGCCAACTAGAATTTTAACTGAAACAAATAATCTCATCGGGTTATTCTACAATTGAAACTTTTTATTTTTTGTCTTTCGAGAAAAATTATTTAGTTATCGGCTTAAAGTAGTCATAAAAGAATGTTCTACTTATGGTTATATTAAGTGTTTCTTAATGCACAAACATAAGTGTTATTTTTATTTTGTGTTACTAAATTTCTTCATGTATTGTATATGTAAGCATAACATATATACATGAAAGTAAAACTAAAAAAAAATTTTTAATGAAAAATTTTAACATAACTAATATAGACAGTTATTTAAATTTGAGAATAACATATAAATAAGAAAATAAAATAAGTTTAAAATGATAAAAATATTTAGTTAGAATCTTCACTTGTAACAATTCAGTAGTCTTAATTAGAACTGAAGTTACTATAACAGCAATAAGATGTTATCTCGTCTCTCAGACAAAATTTTTAAACATTTCAGCTTCATATCTTCCAAATAGTTTCTTTCAGAACTCGTCATTGAATTAACTTTCCACATACTTATTGATGAATATATTCTACATTAACAGGAAAATAATTAGATATTATTTAATTCTAAGACATAAATAAGAGAAAAACATGATTCACTTTAGAATAAAAAAACACACTCAATAAGAAGCTAAAACACATCTGAAACACAATTAATCAGTAGGTGAAGTTATTAATTTCGTTAATAAAGTTAAAGATTAAAACAAAAAGCTTAAAATAGAATAAAATTGGTTAACATTTTTTAAATCATTATGATATTAGGCGTTGAAACCTTCAGTAAACGGAAAAACTTTGTATGTTCAATCATTATATCGAATAAAATTATATGCTTCCTGAAATAAATTAGAAACATGCTTTTTTTAAACAAATAGATAAAATTAATTCATTAAATGTTTGTAATATACTTTGTAGTACCCAATGTAAAATTTTACAACTACATATCGAATTTAATTTTTTCAATAAACAGAAAATGACATACTGTTTAACAGATGCACCCATTTCTCTATGTAAATGAAATTTAAAAAAAATCAGGTAACTTTTTTCATATTTTAGTATCTCGTTCAAAAATCATTTGTAGCTAATTATTTTCCAATAATGGAAAGTAGTAGCCATTGGATGTCCCATAATTTGCTATCTGGGATGAAATTAAATAAAAAAAACCACTTTAGTCAAATAAAGTAAAACTTATAAGATAATTATTTATATACCTACATATAACTTATTCCAACCACTTCACTATCAATTTATCAAAACAATTTATTATAAATTCCAATTCTTTTAATTTTCTAAATTTGAAAGAATGATTTATTGAATAACAATTTACAAAATCATTGTGGGCATATTGCGTAGAATTAAGATATTTATAGTTAAGTTTGATTGCCAATGAATATTTTTTTTTCATGATTGTTGTCAATAAGAAAGTTTTTCTGCTTTTCAAAAAATATATGTATTTTTAAACGAGCATCTTAGTGCAGAACATTTTACTTTTAGACCACAGGTTTTTTTTACTATTTGCAAATGATTACTCCTTTCTCCAAAAGTTTATATTTGCAATACATTCCATGAAATCTATTGCAAAAGTATTGAATAAATATAAACTGTAGTTTATTCAAAACTATTAATAATGATTATCTTAGGATAAATCTCTTTAGTTTTTTTTTATGAGAAACCAGGCTACTGAAGGTTTTTTGCCCTATGTGTGTAAAAAATCTTACTTATCTTTGTATATAAAAATTGCTTTTTAATAACAATTTAGAAATAGTGTTTCATTTCTCATATGAATTATGTCCATCATCTTATAATTTAAAATATGAAAAGGTGAAGTTTTCTTTTAGCACTACGCTGTAGATGATAGTTCAAAAATACAATATTTATTTGCAAAATAATATAAAGAACTTAAAAATATTCCCCATATTTTCTTTCATTAATCAAAATTTATTAAGTAAGCGACAATTTGAAAAGAAAGGTATCCTTAACTAAAGCATTTTTTTTTGAAAATTTAAGTAACATGCCTTACAATTTAACAGCGTCTTTCTAAGTATGACTATAAATGTTATACCACTCGGCATACAAAACATAAAGCACCTTAAAATTCTCAGAAAAATGCTATATTTAAATCAGTTTGATCTAATAAACGTGTTTTAATTTTTTATTTTATAAATAAACTCAAATTTTATGTTATGTGAAGTTTCAAAAGTAGACATTCTAAGTTACCGATCAAATCGTTCATAAAAAAGTAGTATTAAAATTAAGCCTTATTAAGGATTATCCGACTACGTTCCGAACCATGATTTTGAAAAAAATGTATAAATGAATAATTCTTTTTGATATTTAGTATCATCTGAATTAGAATGAACGTAAAAAACATTTCAAAAATTTTATTACAGTGAAAAATTTTTTAAAATGCAATTTTTTAGCTTGAAAAAAAAAAAATAATAAAAAAAGCACATTTTCAAAATATTCTCCTTTCATAAATTTTTTTTCTATAACATTGTTATTCAGCATATGTATTGATATGACACCTATACAGAGCCTGAACTAGGATTTTTCAATAATTCGCATTATTTGTAGAGTTATTATGAGTCAAAATAGCAACACGCATTTTTTTTTAAAAAATATTTCTTCACTCTTTTGCATTAAAATGTCAATAAATCCCCTTACATACCATACATTACAATCATCCTAATTCGGGATCTTAAAAATAATATAAAAAACATTTCTACTAAATTATATTAATATATAGAAAAAAATATTTGAGTTATTAACTTTCAAAAATTGTAAACATACTGAAAATTATATTCTTCAGAAAATGGATTTAAAGTTAAAACTTGTTCAAAAAACAAAGGAAATGTCTGATATTAAAATACTTATAACTTGGTTTCTATGTACCATAGCTACCAATGGAAGGTAGCTTTAGAAAGAGAAGATTTCAAATATTTGAATGGATAAATTTAAAAAAATTGGTATTTTCTCCGAAATTCGAGTTTTTAAAGTAGTCAGATACCTTAAAAGCATGCTTAGAGCAAATAATACCAATACCTTTAACCAAAGTATACACTTCAAATCAACTTTAAGCTAGTTTTCATCAGGTAATCTTTTGAAATTCACGGCGAAATTTTCTGAAATCCTTTAATGCTTATTGGAAAGTTTTTTGACTTCACTAGAGCTTATTTGGAACGAGCTATCTATTTTTTCGGAGTTTTTCTAATCGGAACAGAAGTGCCTATACATTTCAAAAACTAAAAAAAAAATATTTAATATAAAGATTTCATTTTAAAAGTCTTATTTGTTGCATTGTAATTTTTTATTTTAATTAAAGGACTTTTAACTTATTTTAAAAACATTTTAATATAAATGTGTATAAAAGTTTGAAAAATGGGCTAAGGAATATTATATCAATAATTCAGACTAAGTAGGTATAAGACGTTAATTACGTCCAAGTTTTTACGAAGTTTGAAGGGCCATAAAATGTTGAAGGGAAGCAATTTAGCTTTAGAAACAGCTTTTTATTAGTTCATTACACCACAAAGTCATGTCTATTTTTTGTACTTAAAAGTTTTCTAGAATTTTAGTAACTCTGTAACGACATATTTAAGTTGCAATTAGTTTGTTAAGTTTTAAAATAGATATAAATGTCTTTGAGTATTTTTCTTTTAAAAAGTTTTATTTGATAAAAATTTTAAAAGATCAAAAAAATTTATGAGGTGGTTTAGAATTAAAAAAATAAGTAATTATAATCATTTCCTAATGATCAACAAAGTAATATTTTTCAACTCAATTTACTTACTTTTTCGAGGCATAATTCTACAAAACGTGAAGATGAAAATAACACTTGTATTTAATACTTATTTACTTATATTAAAAAATATAAAGCAGACTAAAAAAACAGACAGCAACGAAATTTATCAGTGTGTTATGAAATACTTCAAGTAGACTTTTCAATTTTAGTTATTAGCTCCTCGATTCATAATTATTAACAAATTTTCGAAATCTTTAATATTACAAATTGGTTAATCCACCAATTTGGTGAGTTTATCAAGTACTATATTCTTTTAAAACCACAAAAAGTAGTTTTTATATCTGAGAAAATATACAGCAAAATAATTAAAATTCTAAATTTACTTTGATTTTATTATAAATAGCTCTGGCTATGGGAGATATATTGCGATTGAGAGCGTGTTAGATACATTTAAAGGCGTATTATATGTATGAGCTTTCATTATAATTATCACATTCAATCAAAACACGTTAGCTTAAGATAATGTGTCATGAGTGTATCTATATCTAGCCAGATATTGTGACATGATATAATATAATGGATATGAAGGCACTGAGACAACATACAGTTTATTGGGTTGTATCGATTTTCTCGAGGATTTAATAGGAGGGGAAGACTTAGAAAGGTATGTTAACAATTTAGCAGCTACTTTTCTCTCTGTCTGTTCTACGATTTACTACATTTGTGACTGTTGGCTCTTTACGATTTTCCCTTCACCAATCTTTTGGATTGTTCTTATCGAGTTGTTTAAAATAAAATTTCACCCCAAATAAATAAAATGGGATTCATGAAAATTACATCAAAGTTACGAAGTGCAATGAATAGATTTGATGAGATGTATAATATATTAGCGACGAAGAATTGAATACTGAGGTTAGAAGTTGGTAGTTGATGAATGATAAAGGTTATTGTAGTAACAAATAAACCTCGGTAGCTGACAAACTTTGAATAAAGATACATTTTGGAGTAAGTCCATAAGGAAAAGATTTGGATTTTACACTCGAACATTTAATATTAGGGATAATTCTCACTGGAATTCGAGTGAGTTGGTAATGAATAATTTAGTTTATTATTTCAAACCATATTTTAGATGCGTTTAGGAAAAAGCGGACAAAGAAAAAGAATAATTCTGCTTAAATCTTTGAGCATTCATAATTTGAAAATTATTAATAAACTGTTTTATAATTCATCTGACGTTCTCTTCATTTAACTGTGAAATTTTATTGATTCATTACATAAGTTTAATAGAAAGCTCTGAAGTAAATGAAAGAGAAACGTATCACATTATTATATGCAAGTGATCAATTATTTATGCACTCAGTTTTCCAAAAAAAAATGTTATAATGATAACATGTGTTTGAATAATTAAATTTGCTCCGTTTTGTTTCATATGATACAAAATATAATTTTAATAGGAAAATTATTTTTGAAAAAATGTACAGAGGTTCTTTGAGATACGAATTTAAAATGTTCCATGACAGAACTCATAAGTATTTGATGATAAGTATTATTGTATCTGAAATCGAATTTAACCATTGAAAAGGACTAAAACGAGATTGAATCGCCCCAGTCTAAAAAAAACACCCTTTAATTTTCATAATATATTTCTAAAGAACGAATGTTGCATGTAAACAAAATAAAATATTAGACATCTATACATATAAAAGAAGATATAAATAATTTGTAGAAGTATATGGGGTCTGCTGCAACAAAAATCTGTGTAAATACCTCATAACTTCTTAAAAAAGTATAATCTCTATCTCAGTATTTCTTGTGAGCTACTCTGTAAATCGCAGAAACAGATGGCTTTCCATTTTTTCATGGCCACATTTGAAAAGGGTTGAAATAATTTCAATATTCTTAGCCGGAGTTGTACTTCTAATGAGTCTCTTTCTGCATCAGAACAGAAAAAAATAGTGCGATCGCATTGACATTGTTATGTCTATTATTCTTTCTCCTTTCTCATATGTTTAGATGCTTTATGCATCTACGGCTACATATTATCACTTTTTTTCCACTTTTCTCACTATTGTATTCTTTACATTCATCTCGAAACAGAAGATTATACGAAAAAAACTCAACTAAATAAAAATACAAGCGTATAGTTAAAAAATACAAAACTACAAGCGTATAATTAAAATTCAGTTCAATAAAAACGCTTTTTCTGTGTTATAAATACATGAGCTGTACATAATTGTGACTAGTGAATGCTAATTAATTGACTTTTTCTTTTACTGGTAAATTTGTAAAATTTTCAAATAAAACAGGTATACCGGTTAATAATCGGGAATTTTTAAACCATAAATACATCCCTACAACGCTCAAATCTTGTTTCTTTTAATGCAGATTTCACCTGAGGAAACAGATAGAAGTCGCATGGCGCAAGATACGACGAATAAGGCGGATAGTATTTCACTGGGATGCTGTACATGGCTAGAAACCTCTTGACAAACGATGCGAAATGACTGGTCCTTCCACAATTAAAGGTCGTTTCCCCTCACTCTTTCACGGAGCTCAAAACAACGTGAAGGTAGTAATGTTGATTAATAGTTTGACATTCAGGAACCCAGTGAAGGTACGCAATCCTATGAATATCGAAAAAAAATCAATCCTCATTTCTTTAAATTTTGATTTGCTCATTTTTTTTTTTTTTTTTTTTTTTTTTGGGCTCGTGGTGAAGATGATCTCTTCTAACGCATGGATTAGCACTTCGTTTTCTAATCATAAGTAAAACCCACGATTTGTCACACGTTATAATTTTTTCCAATAAATTTGGGTCATTTTCAATGGTAGCCAAAGTATCAGAACAAACATTTTTGTGAGTTTTTTGTTGTTCAAACGTAAGAATTTTAGGCAACTTTTAAGTACACTCTTTTTGCATGTTGAAAGTGTGATGTAAAATTTGCAGAATGGATTCATAAAATATTCCTACAGTCTCAGCGAATGTATGAATGCTTAACTGGTAGTCAGTTTGAACCAGATTACCTATTTTTTTGATATTGTCATGCCTTTTTGACGTGGAAGGGTGACCCGGAGTGAATAATCTTCTGCGTCTTCTCGGCTATATTGAAAACACTTAAAACCCTCAAAAACACGTGCACGCGATAAACATTCATTGCCATTCACTTCTTTCAATGAATAATAAGTTTCAGTGGTGAGTTTTTCCTGGTTACATGGGGAATTTTACAACAATTGGTTGTTCTACTGTTACGGTTATCATTTTTCGACAAATCAAAAAAATAACTCTAATGAGAATGAATGCTATGGCTATACGGATTTGTTTACAGAAGCGAGAGGCAATGCATTCGAAAGCGAAGGCTTCACTCCTAACAACTGTCGGTCACTAGTGTTTGGCGCATGCGTACCTCTTTTGTTGCAGCTCTAGTGTCGTTATTTAATATTCACTCCTCGTAATATTTTTAATAAGTTTTCCAATGATGCAATTATGAAATACATATTTTATTACACGATGTATTTGTAAAAAAGGGCATTGAAAATTTAACACATCTCATCAATAAAAAATTCCCCCTTATATTTTCCTTTTTCAAACTCATCGGTTCTATTAAAAAAAAAAAATTTTTTTTTTTTTTTTTTTTTTTTTTTGTTACTAGTATGAATTATCATGTTGTATTTTTCAAAATTGGATCAACAATTTAAGTTTCTCTTTGACGGATAATATAATTACAGGTATAAAAGGAATTGTGTATTCTACATTTTCGGAATCAACCAAATTAATATTATTTCTGTTCCAAACTCACCGATTGTAGTATGTGTATCATTTTCATTGCAATGATATATCAGTTCAATCGATTTCACGATTTTAACTTTGATTATAGTTTTACTTGCTTTTTTTGAAAATATCATAATTCTCCCATGACATATGATAGCCTCGACAGTGTGTAGGTATGAGTGGCAGGTGGCGTGCGAGCGTAGATTTCGCTCTATCAGCCATCTGTGAATGGTCATGGTGGACACTCGTGTGTGAGTCGCTCCTCTGATTCTTGATAACTATGAACCAGGCGCTGTGACAGCTGATCTGACAATCACTCTGTCCTCCCGATTTGCTTTGGCCCTAGGTCGACTGTTACCCTCATGACTCTGAAATCTCTCACTGTCCACCCATTATCACCAGCATCTTTAATCCCCGAATCGCTTCAACCCATATGACGAGTGATTCTCCGATTTTCCCAACCTGCCGCTTTCAATCCAATGATACGACCCTTTTCAAACTCCTGACAGATGCTCGTAATGAGCTCTAATCTTCCGGCGAGGCATTTTTTCAGTCGTTGAAAGGTACCCTGAATCACAATGCAATAGAAAATTTGACCATCAGATTGAGAATAGCTTCTTATATACACCTGTTGAGTGCGCAGTTCCGATGTGCTGTAGCTCCCGCTACTCATTCAATGGACACCAAATTTTAATCATTTGCATGTTCGGTCCAAATGTCATTCATACGAAATTTCATTACAATCGGGCAACTCCTTTTAAGTGCGTCATTTTTTTTGTTGTAGAGTGTATATACAACACAATTGTCAACATTTAAAAAAAAAAAAAAGAAAAAAAGAAAAAGAAATTGTTATATGTAGAACATTTTGAAACTATATGCTTCAAGAAGAAAGGATATTCCTGATATTCCATATCTACGAATAAGTTACATTGGTATTGGTAAGTTACAATAAGGTTTCAGTAATCATGTAACTTCTTTATTACCATGCACAAGTTAAACAATTATTTTGTAAATGCTAAACAAAATGGATTTATTAAGGCATTTCCGTTAAAATAATAATTTTGAAACATTCCTTAATTTGCCATTTAGAAATGCAGTACTCAAAATTATCATCACGTTAGATAAACATTTTTTTCCTGTTGCTATGGTAAAGGTAGCTATGAGTAACAAAAATATGAACAGCAGTAAAAATAAATAATCATAATAGTAATTTGACACATTGAAAATATTCTAATCAAAATGACAGAAATTAAGAATTTTTTCAGAATTATGAGGTAATGGCTACAGAATGTTTTGAGAATTCCTCATTGTAACAAAATTCAAAAGTTTGTTTTACATCTCTTAGATCGGATTTTACTTGGAAATTTGTAATGACACCAATAATTTTTCGTCGTCTGTTAACTAGACACACTCATGCTAATGGCAAACTAAAAAATTATTCTAGCCAGTTATTTTAGAGTTTTATGTATACAAGGCCTTAACTTTTCATTATCAGTAACATGTAGAATATAAACGAAAAACATTTCAGAAGTCACGAATATGTGTTATTCATAATGTGTTCGTTTTTCAAATACTTGCTATAAATACCTATTCTCTCCTCCTTATCCAGGGCTAGCCAAAAGTCACATTACAATTCAAAATATGAATAACTTTTGTGAAAACTAATTTTTTGGCAACGTAGGAAAATTATCCAACATTACAACTTAAATAAAGTATCTCTTGTTATATGTGATTCATTTAATTTAAGAAGACTTCCTTCTAGGCTTCTAATACAAGTCTTGGTTAAGGGGACTCGGTACCCCTGAACAATTTTTTTTTATTAATGCATTTAAAAATTTGATTTTAGCAAGCTATGAAGTGTTTCTATTCAAGAAAATGATTTTATGTGAAAATTTGAATACACTGTTAACACAATTCTGAAAATTTAAATTTTTTTAAAAAAATTTGAAAAATTTCAAAACCCTACTCCTCCTTTATTTATTAATTTTTTATTATGAAAATTTTTTGTAATACTCTCAAGGATATTTTAAACAAATTTAGGGATCGATTTTGTAATAACTTTTCAAGTTTTGGAGAAAAAAAATAAAATGTTGGTCGACATGCTAAAATTCAGCAAAAACACAGATATCTCTTACATTATTATTTTTTTAAAAAAAAGTATACATTTCTTTGCAAAATGGATCCCTAATTTTGTTACATGTATGATATATAACACATAGAAAAAAAATGGAAGTGATTGATTAATATTTGTGGGAGGAGTAGCATTTTAAACGCAATGATGTATCGAAAAAACACAAACTGAGAAAAACCCTTTTAAAGTTTATAACTCAGAAAAAATAAATATTATATGCTTCAATTAACTTAAAATACCCTTTTATATCATAAGTTATATATTTTTCTTCAAAATAATAGCATTTTCACAAAATGTCATTAGATATTTTTAATAACAGATAATATTTTTCAAAGTATTAATTACAATTGACGAACATGAAAAATGAAGGAAAATGTAACATAATAATAAATAAAACTATTTTTAAAATTTTGTACTTCATATATCACCAATATTATGTTTATATAAAATATATATAATGAATAAAAACACAAATTATGAAAAAAAATTATATTAATATCTTAATTTAAATATTATATATGCACATTTTATAATGAAAAAAATTATGATACATATTTACAATATTATTAACACCTTAAAAGTATCCTGGTCTATATGTAACACCTTCCTTTTTTAGCATTAATGCTTCTCTTTTTAAAATTGCTTTCTTTACTATTTTACGAGCACACTGATATTGGTGGTTTTTGCGTCTCATTCGAAACAATTTTTTTCGTGATTCCAGGATTACACCAAGATCATGTGTGCATTTCCCAAAAGGTACGCGCATAGATTTTTGTGTCTCCTTGACACTTCGTAAAGTCCCTTTATTAAATTCACATATCGCTTCATTTACTCCATGTATGACACGACCTTTATGAACAAATACTTCTTTTGGACACTTTGACCAAATCATGTTATGCAAACTTTCGTTTGCATTTTGCGTACCGCAATTGATGCACCTTTCTAATAGTTCATTAGCAGCAAGTCGTTGGTAAATTGGAAGGATATGTGGCAAAAAGCTTTCTTTTATTGGTGTTCCCACATGAAGTTTGTGAGAACCTGGTTTTTCTCCCTTTGCTATCGCTGATTGGTAAAAACACCAAGAACTAATATCTGTTGGACATTTTGAATGTTGAGGCTTTTTGTCAGTGGAAATGCTGTGATGTAATGTGGCATATATTGCTCTTTTCATGGCAAGAGCATCCCCTTTGTTTTTTATTATGGCCTTCTGATAATAAGTAGTTAATTTCTTAATGGTATTTTCTTTTAAAGTTCCATAACCTTTCCCACCTAACGAGATGCCTCGAGCTCTTGATTCCTTCACAGCATTCCGTAAAGCAGTGCCTAACCTTTTACTAACATGGTTTATGCATTCCTCTTTTTTTATTTTCACATTATCCCCATAAATATTTCTTTCCGATAAGTAATTAAAAGTTTTGCAATCACCATCAGATAATAACGTAGAATAGCGAAATCCCAATGATTGCGATCTTTCCCACAGTATCATTGCTGCCTCCATTTCCATCGAACCCGATGAACCAGTGTGATTGATATCACACTCATCTCTATGTCCTTCAAACCACATATCATATTCTGCAGTTGACTTTCCAAGTTCTCTTTTTGCTATGGAACAACTTCGACATACTTTACACATAACTTCGAAGTCAATGACATAGCCAGTAAGTATATCAATGACACAACCAATGCCAATCAAAGATGTATGGCCTCGTGTCAACCAACTACCATCAAAAGAAACACTTATGTCGACAAATGGGACATTAGCAGGTACTTCATATGCATTTCGTACTTCAGTATGTACTTCTTTTAGCATAGTCTTTGCAGCAACACCATAGGCTTTGTGAAGAACTTTAGTACATTTGTTGTATGTCCTCGATGAAAAAGGCAAAATATTTGTGGCCATACAAAATTTCTCTATGGCTGTATAACCTTTTCCAATGTTGCAGAATGCTTGAGTAACCCGTAAATTGATGTCGGGAACAGTATTTGTTTTCCTTTCATTCGATGTTTCTACGTCACAAACTTTAGAAGCACAAGAACTGCAGATTAAATTTAAAGCATAGGAAAATCCTACCTTTTTTCCGAGTTCTAGCTTTAAGGTTTTTTTGTCGCATTCAGGGCATTTCAGTTTGTCAAACAGCTTACTGATTTGAACAAAATTCACAAACAAAAAATTTCCAGTATCAGAACAATCAGTCTTTTCAACATTTAATAATTGTTCAATTCTGATAGTAGGAACAGCAAATTTTTCTTCGGTAGTATCAACTATATGATCAGTATCACCACACCAACGTTTAGTATTCATTTGTACTGAGTGACAACGTCGTTTTACACGAGGCATTTTTTATCTTCAATCCACAAGAAAATAAACACCAAAAACTTATTAGATTCCAGACAAAGAATAAAGAAAGAAAGTCTTGATAAAGACTGTTTTTTTTTCTCAATATAAAGCGTGTTTATAGATAGCTCGATATAGACACTACAAATTAAACACGAGATATCAACAACAAATCGCTTGTAATGAAAGTTGTAGTTACAAAAAAGGAACGCTAAAATGTTACAGTTATGATTAAAACGAAATAAAATTAATAATAGAAAGGTATTGATAAAAAAATAAAATAAAATTAGTGACATCTCTAAAAAAAGGGGCGTGGTCATGTCACAAAGTTTTTTTGTTTACATTTTTCAATTTCATTTTTTTCAACCTTCTCTTGCTCGTACATACAAAAGTAATATATCAATCGAAAGATAATAATTCAGAGAATATTTCGAAATAAAAATAAAAAAATCGATTTTTTGGTCATTTTGGGGGTATTTTGGGGATTTTGGGGGGGATTCTAGATACAAGGATTACTTAAAGATACTACAAGAACTGGAAAGCTCATCTCAACTCGTAGTCAGACCAATCTTGACTGTGCTGAGGAACGAACTGCTGAAAAACCAAGAACATCGACACGACTGAGTTCGCTAAATCTGGAATTAATCCTCACCTTCCCATGATCTCACAGCATCTGGTTTTTTCTCCAGGGAGAAAAAATGCTTTAAGATCCTGTTCTTACCAATAATCCTAAAACCATTGCTCAGCTTAAATCTAATATCTTTTAAGAAGTTCAAGGTATACGGTTAGAGATAATGTAAGTTGTTATGAAAAATATGATGAAAAGAGTCCGTATTTTCAAACTGGACCATGGTGCTAGTCTACGAGATATTATATTCCATACTTAGTTCCCACATACAAAATTTTTCTATAAAATTCATAACATCATACATATATATAAATGTATATTCCACTACAAAACATTAAAAAAATATACTTATTGATGACATAACGTCAAGTTCGGTCCATCATGTATGTATACACTATATCACAAGCCAGTAAGTCGAAATAGTACCCATTTCATAAATATGCCGATTTAAAAATGTAGTTAAATCGAATATTTTTACTACCAAAGCATTATTTTCCTGTTTTAAACTGCTTTTCTTAATAAAAAAAGATCCTCATGACAGTTTTGCACTGGCCATTGAAGAAATGAAATCTATTATAATAATAATAAGCACATACATTTGATATTTTCAAGTATTAGTTTTCTTATATACTTGTTTTTTTTCAACTTCTTTTTTAAAAAAATTACCATGGAATATAAATATTGCTTAAATGAAAAATGTGATAGTTTAATATAAAATAAAAAACAGACAAGAAAAGAAAGCATAAGGACTATTTAATATCCAGAATAATTTAAAGAAAAAAAGTACAAGTTAAAAAAATTAATTGAAAAAAAGGAAAACATGGCAAAAATTCACATTATATTGTATTAAACGTCGAGTTTAAAATAATATATTGTTATTACTTTGTAACTGAAACTTTAATAAAAAAAAAGTAACTCCACCTATAACAGAAAAGGCAAATAGTAAATGAAAATAGATTAGAGTGAATGCAATTGCTGTTCAATTAAGAAGGCACTAGCTGTATTGAAATGGATACCTGGCAATGTATCTCTACAGACACTATAAAATCAATACTACTAGAATTTACAATGTTCCTACATATTTACGAGCATTTCTATGTTACTATCGTATCAAGATGAGATACATTTTATTACCTTGTTAAGAGAGATTTTTTTCCTAGTTTCATGCATTAGTCGAAATAATTCATGTCTTTATAAGAAAGAATTTTATGTGGTTTCTCTTGTCAATAGCTTACATTAGTAAAAGTGAAGTTCAGTCTCCTTTTTAGTTTTTTTTTTTTCATTTCGTAAGTTTGATTTTATTCTGTTCTATATCAATTCTACTTCTTTTTGCAAGCCTGTAACACCCCCTCTTCATTATAAAGGTTATGAGAACCATTGAGATGTAATAAGTTACCTGGCAAGAAAATCTAATTCAATTTATTCAATCTTTAGGATGAACAAAAATGAAGAGATTTAGATTAAATGTTTACAGTATCACGTTGTAAGCCAAATATTACGACTGAAAATTCTATTTACTTTATTGTCAACAAAATTGGAGTCAATTGCAACGTAATTATATGAATACGATTCAAGTCAAACATCCACTTTTAGAAGATCACTTCACGCTTTCATGCACCTATATTGTGTGCTCAACAATTCCCCTACATCCTCTTATCACTCAAATACCTTCAGTCTAACTACTAATTTAATATTCACTACATTTCTTATATGGTAATACTATTTCACATTAAGTCACGGTTCTTTCACAAGGCGAGGTTCTCAATTCTAATAACGTATTAAAGCAGTCCAAAGGGTTAGTTGAAGGGAAAGTGCTTGAGATCCCATTACACGCCCATGTTCATTTTATGAAGTTATTTATGTAAATATGTAAGGGAAGGAAGCGAATATCTATTTCTGTCTAAGTATAGTACAACTTTTTTGGACTGAAATGAAAGGAGATAATCATGTTTTGAATTATACTACTTACTGATGAGGAGTATTAAGAAATCCTCATTATAGCTGTTACATGGATTTAACTTGGGGTATATCAATTTTAATTTTGGAGCAATTTCTACCTTCGAAAGTTATTTAGCTGTAACTAGTATAATATTACCATTTTCTATCTAAGTTGGATAATTATGGAGTTTGTCTTATGCTGCGAGTTATGCAAAATTATTTAGCTAATAAAATAACCATAGTTAAGTTCTTAACTTGTCTTAAGTGATTTTGGCCTTCTAATAACTCTGCACCTAATCAAATTGTTCAAAATAGGACCAGAACCGTAAAAATAGGATTTGGTAAAAATAGGACTTGGTAAAAAATACTTAAATTTATGCTTATAAGGAAGTCAGATATAAAATATCGTGAATTGATGATATTACGTTATATTTAAAAATGTAAGAGAAGTAGTAATATTTTTCTTTATAACTGTGGAGCATTAGAGGACATTTTTAAATGACACTTGGAAAAAACAGCAATAATTTTACTTTATTTTTTTACTCTTTTGATTAATTGTGTTAAAGAAAATTATCCTATTAATTTTTCAAAACAAATTTAAAGCTAGATGAATATAAATTAAAATAAATGTAGGTCTTTTTGCCGAAAAAATAAGTCATTGAAATAAATTATGGTTATTTTGACAATTTTTTAACAAAACTATTTCATTTTTCAGTCAATAGATGGCGATGCGAGTTATATATCTGTAAATTTTGAGTTTTATTTGCTTATCTTATAAAATTGATTTTTTAATTGGAAAAAAAAATTTAAATGATTTCTAAATTATTTTATAATTTAAGTAATTTTTAATTTTGATATCATGAGTCTAATAATTTTCTTCAATTTTTAGAAGAATTGGTGGGTTAATGTAAGCAATGCAATTTCGTAGATATGCAGAAACTGCAGAGACTTGTGGATTGTTAAATGTTACTTGTTATTATATTTCTCTATATTTATATTTCATGGTAATAGAAAGCGTATATTTGCAGTTTAATGAATTATTTCACGAAAGCTAACAGAGAAATTTATGATTTTTTGGTTTATATCCTTTCTATTTACATTTTGCAATTTTTATCAAATTTTTGAAAGTTATGTCTTTGATACTTTAAATTATGGTTTTTACCAAGTTCTGTTATAAAGTAATTTGCTAAATAGGAAGGTTTATATTCATTAAACTAGTTTATTCACACATTTCTGATCAAAGTGAGAAACATTATTTAAAATTGCTTTATCTCCCTTTTTGACAAATTTTTCTCATTTTTTGTTCTACATTTCTTAGTTTATACTCTTTCTTTTATAACTGGTTAAATTACATTTTTGAAATTATATTTTTGCTTGTATTTGGTCTTATACCATTTGTTGTAAAGTAATTGCTAAAGTGTGATGGTTGGATCCATAATACAAGTATTAACACAAATGCACACATTCCTCAGTCCAAATAGCCAAGACAGCATTTTAAATTACCTTATTTTCATTTTTGACTTTTCTATTTATTTTTCTTTGAATTATACCTTATAGGTTCAGTTGTGTTTTTGTCTACTGATAACCATTGTAGTAATTGTATATTTTTTAATTAAGTATTTTATATTTTTATATATTAAATTTGTAAAATTTTATTGCAATAGTTGGATATTTTAATTCTTTTTACATGCTCATTAGTGTTCTTGTATTTTTTAAATTTCTTCTTACAGCATTTTACATAAAATAATATCTGTAATAGCATGAAGAGATTATTGATTTAGTGATAATATTATTTTTTTTACTTTTTTTAACTCTATATAAAATTTTTAAATTTATTTTTGCTATAGTTATGTAATTTATTAATGGTTTACATATATGTTTATTTCATTTATATATTAACATTACTATAATTAATTTTCACTTATATATATATATATATATAATGTGGCATAATAGCATAATAGCAGCAGGTATATTTTCTACTGTAAATTTTACTTAAGGGCATCAAAACCTAATATGACCAGAATCAAAATAAAAAAATAAATGTAAATAAAATAAAACACTAGAAAGATTTTAAAAAATTTCGAGTGATGGACTAGTAATTTAAAAGCTTTAGAATATTTACTCAGACGATTTTTCTGCAAATCTCAGAGGGTTTTCAAACATTTTACAGCTTTCAATAGTCTCCTTCTATTTCACTTTAAGCTGTTTGTGAGCCAACGAATCGAAATGGAAACGTGTGCGCAATCGTACTTTATGTATGTTTACTGCTCCGCTTCAAATATTTAAGTAATTTATAGTCGTTTCTTCTTTCTCAATATCACGCACTTCTCTTAGATTGAGATATTTCAACTGAGTGAAATTTTCGAGTGCTTTTAAACTCTAAACGTGGTGTTGGAAAAATAGAAAAAATCAAGATTTATTTTTAGCCACCGAGTTTAATGTATCTTACAGTAAAAATGTTTGGAATTTTCGTTTATTATTATTATTTTGTTTTGATATTTGAATCAAGGAAATGTACTCCATGTGGACTTAAGAATTTATTTTATATAAATATTTTGTACAAATATTCAAAAACAAAAAAAGTGAAAAGCATTCTGAATCAAAATGCTTTACCACCAGTATCACATGTTTACAAATAGCTACATTTCAACCCTAAGGATTATTCTTAGATGTGTTCCCCTAAAGTTAGATAGAATATTTTTTATAAAACGTATGCAAGCTTTAAATTAAGCAGTTTTGGCTACTATAAAAATTTGGAGTAATTTCATAAATGAATCTATTTCTTCAGTCCTTGATTTGAAAAGATTGAAATGGGAGTTATTTACAAAATATGGGAATTTAATGATGGAGAGCAACTAAATTTTAACTTTATTCTAACTGAGTTATTTTTGTTTTCATTGAAATTCGAAATAATTTCATTATTTAGTTATCACAAGTAAAAAGTTCAACCATTACATTTTGATAAAGTAATGGTGAATAGTTTTTTAACGCATATTTTATTATCCTTTAGAATGAATAAATTAGATACGCAAATTTTGGGATAATTTATTTGGCTCAAAATTAACTGTAGCGTATATTCTAGGAAGATTTCAAAAAAAGTGAAAAAGCTCGAACACGGAACTTAACTTATACTAATTGAACAATACCTCGATTACATAAAAAAGAATAACTCGAAGAGTTTTATTTCCCCCTCTTTTTAGATTTGAAGAAGTATTTGGGCATATCCTTCAACATATACGTTATTTAGTCTGAGTCTTTTTTAATTTTTAATTACAAATCACTCTCGTTATACGTATACTTAGGTGAATCCCTACCAGCATTACTTGTAGTGACGACTGAAGAGAGAATAATGAAATAATAATTCAGAATTAATTATTGCAATAATTGAAAAGTTGAATACACTTGAATACAACGGTAAAATGATGATTACATATTTCTAATATACTGTTTGTTTACCGTATTTATGAATACCGTATGTTTATCGATTTCTGATGTATTGTGTGTTAAAATTTCTAATGAAATGTACTTTAAACGCATTTATAGCATATAATGCATTGATCACAAATTATCTCACTATATTTAATGCTACTATGAGATGAATGTTGTTACTACCATGCTTCCACTGTTAAAACAAGGGCTAGTAATTTCTCTAACAACTGTAAACAAGAAGGTAATGAAAAAAATTCTTGCTCATCTAAAGCCTTATGACAAGAGCTTGAGAGGTGATTAGTAATAGAAATAAACATCTCCAAAATCAATAATTTATGTTTACTTATAGTGAAAAGGACATTCTATAGAAATATTCGTACTTAAACTGTGATTGTAAAAGATATTTGTGAAAGTCAGAGCAGTTATTATAAAACATATTAACATACCTCTAAAGTTACCTAAATTTGCGCAATCAATAAAATTAAAAGTTTTATTATTATTCGTCAAAATACAATAATCGTATTTCAATGAATTTTTTTCTTAAGCAAAAATCGTACATTTTATTGTTCCAAATATATATATATATATATATATATATATATATATATATACAAACTAGAATAAAAAGAAGATACTTCATCACGAAAAGAATATGTACCCATGAGATAAGAAAACATTTTCTTGAATCAAGAAATAAAAACAATCGTACATAAGGGATTGACAATACAAATACAGTTTACCACATCAAACAATTAACTTCTGAGGAGAAAGGGCAGTTTTTAAAAGAAAGCATAAAAATATACAGTTATGTTGGAAATTACATAAAACACTTCAATATTTAAGATAAAAACATAGTAGAAAGTAAAACTAACTAAGTTAATACTTTCTTTACAATAATAAATCTACTTAACTTACATCGATAGTAATGTTTTTTTTTCCTAATCTGGACAAATTAATAATAATTAAATTGTCTGACTTCCGCAATTTTTTATGTTTAGAAGTAAATAAAGCTGAAGAGAAAGGCATTAAACAATGCGTATCAAATTAATTTTACTCTTCAATGAATACATTTAATGAAGTATTTTCATTCGAAGTCTTAATGTTTGTTTTAAATCTCTTTTTGGCCAAAGATTAAAGGAATTTTTATTTTCACCGACCTTAAGTGTTACAGTGTGTAACATCCTACACTTTTAGTATAATTATAAGCTTTTTCAACTGGATGAATACATTTAAAAGTAAAAAAAGAGTTCCAATTTAGTTTGTTATTTTCGAGCTTGAGAAACTACAATATGAAAGAAGTTTGTTATTTATAAAAACGATAAAAAGTTACATTGTTGATCTCTAGGTATTTGATTTCATATTTGAGTGATTTTGGGGTATTTTAATTTAATTCTGCAATCGTAAAAATTAAAAAAGCAATTTAGAAAAGTATGGAAAAAAATAACGACAGTAAAATGTGTATAAGATTAAAAAGGTTTTTTTTATATATATAATTACACCATTTATTAAAACGGCATTTAAATTTTCCGCTTTCACGAATCCTTCAAAATAAGCTAATTTCAGTCTAATTAATTTATGACTTATTTCAGAAATAAGAACTTAAGAGATTTACCTTGCTCACATATGTGTTGAAACTAATTAAACCACGACTTCTTACAATAAAATGCAATTAAAAGATTTTTCAGGTTCTTTGTAATTTTTTTAAATCCCTGAGAGCCGAGACAGCAATGTTTCCTTTCTAAAGTGAATAATTGCTAAAGAACTAAACAACATTAAAATTCATAGCAGCTCACACAATGCTTTATTTATCTAAATCTGAAATACTTCTATTAAGAAATAGTTGAACCCAAGTGATTTATTCACGTGGGGAAAAATAATGAAAAAAGGATTTATCCTTTGGAGAAAGTTGTTTTATTATTTATGTGACGTAAGTATATTACAACAAACTGCTTAACTTCCTACTATAAGAGTTCGAAGTCTTAATAACTAATTAGATATATTACACTTTTAAACTTCTACTCTATTAGTTCAGTCATCTTCTATTTCAAAGGAAAACGTACCAGGGATAATTTTTTTTCTGTTGTCAGGTATTAGTTATGTCGAATCTTTTGGCCTCTTCCTTGTGAAATTCATACCGAAATATTTTTGCAGAGATATAGTTTTTATTATAAGTAATATCAGTCAAAAAACAGAGGAAAAAAAAAGACATAATCTTACATAAAAGTAATGCGCATAATATTTCTAAATAATAAAGTTTTAAAATTTGGTATTATTAATATAGTTAACGATATTTATTTTTATTCAGTAATCTAGTAATTGTTTTAATTTAATAAAAAACTTATTTTAATTAATTTATTACGTTTTAAAAAGTCCCAATTAAGTTTAGAAAATATGCTCTTTTAATGGCTTTTCTTTTACTACAATTTTTATGGAAGTATATACTTATACCCATGGCAATTCATATCTATTGCTTATTTCTTGATGAGTTTTTATTTATACTCATTCGATCACACACACACACACACACAAGAAATTAAAGTCGAAGATATGGATGAGATATTACATATAAATAATAGATAGCAATTGTTGGTTTAGTGGAAATTAGCCTTTTAAAGATCTTTCTCTTTTTCATTCTCTTCAACTGAATATTTTCACAATTAATTAAATAATTTAAGTTGGGAAGAATATAAAAAGTTAGACTGTATTCAATAATGTTCATGATGACAATTTAAAACAGTTACAAGGGCTGTTTAAAAAGTATCCATGTCGGAAATGGGAATGAGGTAAGTAATTATAGTATTCTCCAGTGATTTCTTCTTTTCTTAAGAAGTCTATGCGTTCGACGTCATTCGCTTACCCAAAAATTGTTGTCATAACTTTTCCGGTCTACAAGGCCGTTTTCCTCTTTTTTGGAGCAGGTTCACTGATCAAACTTTTATTTGACAGCAAATGGTTGTTAAATTAAAATTAAAATATGAATCAATATTAAATCCATTTGGCTCCATTTAATAGTTGGCAGCACACAATTGTAAAACCAAGAAAGCCATCTGTCGTCAAACAGAAGTACTTAGATATATTAAAATTTTGAGATTTAAAAGTAAAGACGTCATACATTAAATACTGATCATTTATTACTGTGAGAAAATATAATGAATTTTTTTTAAAGTATAGGTAACTTAATTACAATTTTTTTGATATTTCAGAAGTTAAATACAGTAGTATCTTGGTTACAAGTCTTTTCAGATTGCTTAGAGGATTGTAGGATTGTATTTGGCTGAAAAATTTCATCAGAATATATTTTTTTGGCTAATTTCATTGATTTAACATTGTATATTTTTTAGATTTCTTTTCATTTTAAAGGAATATTAGTATAATACATATATATAATATTAATAGCATGTTAAAAATATGTGATTTTCTTCAATAACAGTATTAATTTTATTAAAGTTAATTAATTATATTTTATTAAAGTATATTTATTAGTTGATTATATTTAATTTTATTAAAGTTAGTTTTATTAGTTTTTGAATGCAATAATTTGTTTTTGAAAATATTTATTTAATAACTTTTTGATCAACTGTTTTGAGTAAAATATATAGTATTTGTTGTAAATTAAATATTTTTTTCTAAGAGAAAAAAATAATTATTTAAAGTAAGTTCATTTTTTATTCTTAATTATGTTTCGTTC
>BMAW01063278.1:1510481-1556143 GCA_019974015.1 Nephila pilipes
AATTTGATTAAAACTAACATAAATTCTTATGAAACAGTTTAGTAAGATATTAAAAGTTGTAGATAATAGAGTTATTAGTAATCTTTTTGAGAAGATGGATTATTACTTGCTTCTAATTAATAGAGTATTTATCCTTGATAGAAATTTAAGCATAAATACGAATATCCATAGGAATTTCTTATTTAATTTAGTTCTTAGATACATTAAACTAGTTAATATGCTTTTAAATTTTTTTAAAATAATTGAAATCCATTATTTCATATATGTTTTCAGGCTTTTCACCCAATTAATTAAAAAAAAAAATTAAAACATAAAATTATAAAATGGATCCATTTTAAAATTATAAAATAGAATCGTTTTTCTGTTTTTTTTTTTTTTTTTTTTTTTTTTTTTGTATTTTATTGATAGATTTATTTTTATTTTACTTACTTATTTTTATAATTTTTTTATATTTTTTAATCTTGTTTAAAAATATTTTTCAATTTATCGAATTTTTAATTGAATTTTCTCAATTTCAATTCCGCTTTATATACTATCGTGACGTTTAATGTCTTGATTCTTTGGCGGTAATTATATTACTCTAACTAAAACGGCATTATTAAAAATGCTTAAGAATATGGAGTAATGTTCTAGTTTTATTTCTTACGTTTAATTTTTTTTATGTATCTGTTTATGTTGTACCTTGCATTATATTTTGATTTAGATTAGAAGTTATATTCATATTTTTTTGTTTGCTGGTTTCTTTGTTTCTTCATTTTGCTAAATGGCATTTGATTTTTTTAAAATATAGCTTTTGATGATTACGAAGGTTGGATCATTAAAACATGTTTAAACAGAGTCCACTATACTAATCTAATGGCAGTATTATATAGCTTTATTTCCAGTTTGTTCATTTTTTAAAAAAAATCTCTTTTTTCAATTATCTCTTGATATTTTTCTACATTTGTTCTCCCCCCTTATTAAGTTTTTATAATTTCTCATTATATTTTGAGATATACTTTTCTTTTCAAATTTCATAATTAATAATTTTGATTTTTAGTGCATTCAAAATATATCATTATTAATTTTAATTTTAATTCTCTATGCATTTTATAATGTGTTAATGTATTTTTTGCATTTATATATATATATATATATATATATATATATATATATATATATATATATATATATACTGTATATATATATATATATATATATATATATACTCTCTCTCCTATATATATATATATATATATATATATATATATATATATAAGGAAGAATTTTGTAGTCCTTTTCTTTCGAATAATTTATGGAGTAGGAATTGAATACGCATATAATAATCCAAAAATCGCAGATTCTGTTGGCGATGTTTGAGTTGAGTCAAAATTTCAAGAAGAACAGGAAATTGAAAGACAGTTAATAAAACAGCTTATAAACAGATCGAAATAAGCAAAGTAGCTTCCCCACCAAAAGTATTTTGACTTCAAAACAAAAATGCAATGAAAAAGTTTTGAAAAGAGTACAGGATCAGGCTCTTTGAATAGTTTTACATTATACGAAGGAAACGAATTTGAATGGGATTCTGAACACGAATAAAGGTATTTTCCCCCTGAAGTGAAATAAGTTTTGTTATTGAAACTTGAAAACTTATCCCTTCAGTTTTTCGATATTTATGTGTCTTTCAGAAGACTATTCGTTTCTTTTACTTTTGAAAAAAAAGCTGAATATTCGTTATTTCACTTCCTCATTCAAGCAACATTCTCGTCTTTCAATATTTTCCTCAAGAATTATTTTCCTTAAATATTTGATTTTAGTGGAGTTTTCGCCTTTCTTATTCACACCTAGAAAAAGAACACAAGCCAAGTTTGATGCTTAGCCTTTTATTTTGATATCACAGGTTCAGAAAAATAGAAAAACACATTTTCCATCTGTCAGGATCTGCCGTTTTAAATATGATTTATTCTCGTAGGCGGCTTCGAATAACAAAACCAAGATGCTTGGTTTTCTTTGGCTGAAAAATACGAAGGTGTTTTGAAAGAAATAATAATCGATTTACTCGTGTTTACAATATGCCATTACAGACCGTCAGTCGGACATACTCATTTGGTGTATACCAGGAGCATGTAGGAAAAAGATTGCGTAAACAGGACATTCGGATTACAAAACATATTCATGTTCTATTTTGATGGATGGTCTGTTCCTTTTATTTTGGTTGGAGTTGGACATATTATAGTAGGAGGGATCACAAAATTCTGAGAAAAATTATATTTGTATTTATATATCATTTTTATGGCTCAAATAAGCTTTGGTGTGTTATTAGGGCAGAATTTTTTTTAAAATTCAAGCAATATCTGGAAATGAAATAGAGTTCTGTGTTTCACTAGTTTGAAATAACGATATCGAAGACGTTAAGAAATGGAACCATTTTTTTATATTCTCTAACACTTCTTTATTTCATTTGAATGTTTCAGTAAATTGGACATTTCCTAAAATACTACTATAAATAAATTTTAAATGCCTTAAATTTAATGTATTTTCTCTTTGATTATTAAATTGTTACACATAATTTATGAAAATTATCAGAAAAGTTAATTTCAAAATATTCTTAAATTACCTTCTGTAGCAGGTTTTTTTTTTTTTTTTTTTTTTTTCATATGTAATCCGTTTTAATTTAATTTAATGTGAACGTTTCTTCTGTAATTATATTCTTCTCTCTTGATTAGCATCATAAGTAATTTTTAATGTAAGTATTAATCTCGCCATTGGAAATGTTAATTATTTTCTTAAAGAAAATTACATCTAGAATTAGTAACAAAAACTTATATAGATTTCTATGGTTATAAACGGTATGCACTTTGAAATTTCTTATATACATTAATGTTTTGAATAAGACCATGTTTATCTTGAAGTTTTCTGACATCCCGGATTCGCTTCTATTACTCATTTGATTCATCGTAAGTTAAAAAGGTTAATTCACTAATTAGCAATTCCAAATAATCTCATAATCAAGTTCTTAACAATCATTTATTCTTCCTTTAAGAACGATCAAATATGAAGATGCGACACATATGGAGCAAACCCTAATCTGTCCACAATCGATAATCAGAAATAGATACAAATCTAACACTATTAAAGTCGATCTGACTCAGAACTAATCTTGCATCAATCTCAGAGTACGCTGAGAAGTTCGTATCTCAATAATTTCAATATCTGTATCTTACTACTAACTCTCACATTAAACTCTTAGCTGCTTTCAATTGCTATCTCATCAATCTTATTCACCACACTTCAGTATTTCTATTCTAATTTATATATATCAAGTCACCTCCCCCTCAAGAGTTTAAAAGGGAAATACACAAGAGAAACCCGTTGCAGTTTGCGATTGTCCCTAAATGAAAGAATAATTTTCCTTGAATGGGCTAATTTATATTTGTTAAAAATAGACATTTTTGAAACAATTATATTTGAAACGTGCTTTTTATTATTGATTTTTCTGCAAATATCAGTTGTTTGTTGAAATTGTATTTGGAATGTATGAAATTATTTAAGTAAATAGGATATTTTAATTAATTTGATTATACAATTGTTTCTACATGCGTGTTATAATAATAATAATAATTTTTTAATTTCAAAGTTATAAAAAAATGAGTAGCAAGACAACTACTTTATTTTACATGAACACTTCTTTCTATAAGCAATACACACAATTAAAGTAATTCATTTTTTAAAGGAATAAAAATTTTTTTGAGCTATCGTAATGAAACTGAAAATAAATCATATTTATAAAAAATTGTAATTTAAACTACAAAATAAAATCGAAAAACACTCAGGAACATAGATAATAGTTCTTCAAAAAGGAATCATCAGATTGAAATAAAACTTAACATATATATATATATATATATATATATATGAGAGGTTCATTGGAAGACAATTAAACAAATACAGTGTGTATAATTAGATAAATACAGTGCAACTTCAATAGTGCTTCGAACCGCTTCTTGCTGCTATATGTGGCACAACACGGTCCGGCATTGAATTGATTAGATGTCGGACGTTGTTCTGAGGCAGATGTCTCTCAAATCTTGAATAGCCACTTCCAAATCATGTACAAAGTGACACGCGGTGGACACTGGCATTTATGCTGCTGCTCCCTCAAATACTCTACTGGGGACAAGTCCAGGGAGAGTATGGAAGAATCTGAACATGATATAGAAAGTTCTAAACTACTCGAGCGGTACACCGATGAGCAGTATCATGCCCTTGGAAGACCATTTAGGAAAGGTCACAAGTGGGGTCGAAGAATGTCAACAACATAACGCTGGCCCATTAATGTTCAACGTGCCGCAATTAGAGTGAACCTCCAGACCATCACGCCTACTGTGAGGACATTATATTGCACGGCAGCTTGGATGCAATTGTACCGTTCACCAAGGTGCGTCTTCATCCCTACACGATTTTCATCTGTCCCCTAAGCAAACAGGGATTAATCACAAAACACTTTTTGCCAATTTTAGACATTCCACGGCGCTTTGGCTCGGCGCCTCTGCAGACGGAGTTGCCAAAATTTTGGTATTAAAGACAGACCATGAAAAGAGCCCTTAGATTATATATTTGCTTCCATAAGTCGTTTGGAAAGGTTTGTGGAACAACTGGTTGACCTACATCTGATTATACAGAGGAACAAGTCACGGTGGGATCCATGATCGCTTAAATTGCGATCCTTCGATCCTCTTGCCTTATCGTCTTCCTGGTTGCTCCAGACCCGGTTCTCTGCAAGTGTTCATTGCTCCTCAATTGTTTTGTCTGCACAACCCGAACGATCGATCTGGTGAACAACTTGCTGCGTCAACCAGCCTGCAGCTTTCATGCCGATGATGAGGTCCCTCTCAAACTCGCTTAAATGTGCGAAATGTTTTCTCATACGTCTACCTGGCATATTCTTCGCTTACTTAAGTCCTCCTAGACTTGGAATGTTATCTTTACTTCAATGAATCTTCCATTATGCGCCAATTTACATAAGACCCACTGCCTGATTGCAACGCCTCTGCAGAGTGTGTGATCATGCGCATTGACACCAAACTTGTATAATTTTCATATCAGACATCATTCAACTATTTTTCAAAATTTCGCAATTGTAGCTCACTTCCTTCTTTGTGCGCTGTTTTAAATGTTCATGAGTGTACATCCTTTAATATAATAAATCATAGCATTTTAAATAAAGTTATTTCATTTAAAGATGAAGTATTGAAATAAAACTAGAGAATAACAGTAAAAACATAACAAATTGCTTTAAGATTTCTTTTAATACGTATTGGTTAAGTACAAACTACAAGGTATATTTCTTAGAGAAATGGGATGAAGGGTTGATTTTAAGTTAAGTCTAAGAAGTTAAGTGGTCATGGTTGCGAGTCGATGCCGGCGATTTTTTCCCCGAGTCGTATGGAAAGTCGTATAGTTTGGAGTATACCACGTGCATACTCCTAAAACGGAGCTGATACATGTTTAAATATGTCAAGGCTCTAAGTTCTCATGGTGACGTGGTGTTGAAGCTTGGAAAGTAGGGTGCCAGCTCAAGTATTATCCTTGTCCCTTGACCGAGACTCAAAATTACGAAGCCCATTGCCAAAGTCCTCGAGTTGTTTCTAAGAGTGACATCAATAAAAAAAACTAATCATTAAAACTTAGAGCTACATTAGAGCAATTGTGATGACATTTCTAATTTTTTTGCACTCGGAACTGACAAAAATGAATTTCGAGCTGACATCTCATAATTCTAATTTCTACATCACTTCCAGAGAAGGTTTTGAGACTGTATTCCGTTAAACAAGAAGTAATCTCTAAAGTTCTGTAGTTCTAGATGGATCATTGACGGAATAAGGACTCGATTCCACTATTAGACGGGAAAAACATCAGTTCAAAACTCACAACTTTAACCAATGGACTACGATGGTTTTAAAATTGTGGAGGAAAGGATAATGTCGATTTTAATAATATTTATATAAAAATATTAATATTCTCAAGAATCATTCACTGCTTATCAAAATTGTATTAATAAGCAGTGAGTAGATTTTTAAACACACTTTAAATCGTAAATGTTATCTTTAAAAAAACTCCTTTCGTTAATTATTAATTAAAATCAAGAATTTATCAAAATAACATAAAAATTGGGTCTTGGCAAGTGTTATTCTAATTGAGGTATGTTTGCTTGTCTTGTTTCTATTAAGACCAGTCAAGTTGAAGTATAAGGACTGTTGCATTTTAACTGAAACCGGGCTTCTAAGTCATCCCTTGCGGGGGGGGGCTTCAAATTCCATTGAAACACAGAGCCCTCCTCGAACGAGTGAAATTCATGAGGATCACGCTATATATGGGTTTTGGTATTAACCATTCTGATTTTCTGAATTCTCAAAATTTTGAATATTTATTTATTAAAAAGTGAAATTAATTTGTTTCTTTTCTGCTATCGAAAAGCTAATAATAAATCAGATAAAGTAGATAAAATAAACAAAATATCACGAAATTAAAATATATGAAATTTGAAAATTTTTCGAAAAATTTAAAAGAAAAACAATTTTTTTTTAAAAAAGACATGAAAATGGAGAATAATATATTGAATATTGTAACAAACCTTGGACTGCTACACTAAGTTATTCTAAAATTGTAGGCCTAATTACACCCATAAACAAAATGTATTATTAAAAATCGTCATAAAACCAAAAAAATAAATTGAAAAAAAATCCTTAAGACTTAACTCCAAAAAATTAAATTAAAAAGAAAAACATACAAGTAACCAAAATACAAAATATCTTTAAAACGCAAAATTTAAAAAAAATAAAATTTATGAAAATCTCAAATTTTTTCGAGTATAACACTTCATGTATATTAATATTACCTAAACGGTATACAAATATGTGAAAACAAATTTAGAAATTTACTTAAAAGAAACTAATTAAATTTAAAATAAAGATTTACTTACATTCTATTACCCACGAATGCTTTATTTCAAGTCATAAAAATACTTCAAAAAGCATAAAAATGAAATCAAAAATAGGCTCGTGGCAAAACTACATATAACGTTCTCAACGACATTTTACGAATATTAAAATATTGAATTTTGCTTCAATACGACTTTACATATGTAAGGTATGCTCAGTGTTGCGAAGTCTTACGAAATATTCAGAATTCCCTAAATGATCAGCAATTTAGTTTTGTGAGGATTTGGGAAAAATAATATTAATTAATTGAAAATGTTAGATAGAATGATGACTAACAAAGAAGTTGCTCTTTCTGCGTGATACGTAAATAAGATACATGTATATTTATTGCTATGTCCATGGATAATTTTTTATTCTGAAGAAAACTTAGCTAAAAGAACTTCTCTTGGGATGTCCACAACAGTTATATGTACCATATATATAAGAAACAAATAGACAATAGAAATTTATTTCCTTTTACGAGGGGGGAAAAAGACCCAGCTACGTTTCCTAGGTTTGACACAGTCACATATAATAAACTTTACAGTATTTCACTATCACACAAGATTGTAATTTTACCTAGATATACAATATCAATAGAAGGTCATTATCTCAAACGAAAAAAAATCGTACTAGAGTATATTGAGAAGACAGAAAAAATCGAAGATGTGTCGCATAATTTTACTGATGAAGATGGATTAAATTTGGATAGCTGTAGAAATCAAAATGTTATTTGGTATAAAAAGCGTCTTCACAAAACTAAAACGCTTTTAAAAAAAATCAAATTAGAGAAATCTTATTAATAATTAGAATTTGGGTAATAACATATTTCATATTTTAATTCTGGTTGCTACAACAAAAGTTAGGAAATGCCGGGATCTATATCAGAATAATGCATTCCTCTATGCCGGACGAATTCGAAAAAAATGTTTAAAAGAGCGATGGTGGGAAGTGAAAATAATTTAGAAGTTCTAATTCTTTTTGTGACGACAATAATCAATACATTTATTTGTATTCTATAACTAAAATATAATAAAACATTTTCTAATTTTAGAGAAATTATATCAACACTTGTGAACTAGAGATAATTACTTGCACTGAAGAATGATCTCCTTAGTGAAACTACTAAACAAATTTAAATGTCCATTTATGTGGTTGTTCCCCTTAGTTTGCCATTTGTGAAATCGTAAGAGAGCAGTAGAACATGAACGATATTTTATATTCCTTTGTGTTGCTTTTTATTTTCCAGGCCCTTTTGAAGCACACTACTGATTTTATCGATGAAAATAAGACTTTATATCAAATTGAACTATGTGAAAAAACAACAGCTTAATAACGTGATGACTTAAATGTTTTTCATCCTGTTCTATTTATATTAAATATGGAACAGTTATTAATTATTCATTTTTGTTATTAATTTTTTGTTTTCTTTATTTTTTTTAAAATGAGTTTATCTTTTAAAATTTAAATAATTAATATATTTTTTTTTGATTTTTTTTCTTTACTTTGTAAAATATTTGTAACTAAGTAATTTTAAAATTTACTTTCGTGCACTTGGTATTGGATAATGTATTAATTTTAATTTGCATTTATTTTCAATATTATACAATAGCGAATAAAACTTAAGTAACAAATACATTTTTCGACATACAACCATGAAATTGTTGAAAAGGGCATTTTACGACCAGTACAGTGAAAAGGCAGTTCAGCAGAAAGATGATGCATATAGTTACAAATTCAACAATAAGACTTCAGAGGGGATGTCATGGCACTCAAAGCGTGGAAAGGGGATCAACAAGTTTGAAGAGGGGCGTAGTTCGACGAGTGCTGCACAAAAGTTCAGAATTGCTAAAAATGTATTTTAAGAGCTTGGAAAACCTTTCAAAAGACACGTACAACTGTAAGAAAGGTTGGCGGAGGTCGGTCGAGGAAACAATGGCAAGTGATGACAAGTATATCGTTCTGCAAACAAAGAAAGACCAGAACCAAACATCGGGCAATATTACTCAGCAGCTACATACGGCAACCGGATGACAAGTATCATGGTTTATTGTAGCCAGACATCTGCATAAAGGGCGACTATTTCTACCATCGTCTCGAATCCTGCATACCATTAACAGTAGCCTATCGGCGGCCCCGTTAACAGTGATGTAAAAAACACTACGACTGGATATCTCATCATGAATGGAGGTAGGGTCACGGTTTTATCCCACTAACACCAGGGAAAGAGACCGTTAGGATGGTCCTGGAGTGGTTGTGTGGGGAGGCGTTAAGTTGAATGTACGAATGGAGTTCCATATTTTCGACAGCATCTCACTTAAATTCGCCTGTTTATTATTCTTGATCAAGATATTATTCAAGATCGTTACTGCAATGGATTATCTTAGTACACGTGCATCTGTCTAAGATACTTTGGTCCAGACCTTATTTTTGTGGACGTCAATGCACGCTACACAGGACCTATGCTGTTGAGGAGCTTCTAGAAAGTGAGGATATTTGCAGAATGGATTGGCTAGCTGACTTCCCTGATATAAATTCCTTTTGACATGTATGAGATGCTTTAGGGAGATGCCTGGTAGCAATACATATCCTCCGGAGGACACCAGACAGCTAAAACAGATACTCCTTGAAGAGTGGCAACTCTTAACTTAAGAACTGCTGGATAATTTGATATTGAGTATAAATAGACGGTGTAACGTAATCATTACAATTAAGGGAGTTCATATGCCTTATTAAAGGACTTTGGTTTGTTGTTCTTCTTCAAGGCCAGATAATGTTTTTAACTAATTCCAATCTGTCAATAAAGCCTTTTTCTGACTTGTACCATAATGTATGCGTAAAATTCATTTTTTGGCTACTATGATTTCATTGAGCCTTGTAATGTGAATATAATGTCACCCAGTTGATTCTGTTTGTAAGTACTACACGATCTGAAAACCTGCTAAGTTTTTCATTAGGTTGTTAAGTTATTTCACAAGATTGCAAAGTTATTACACTAACGTATTCTCATTTGTATGTTTAATATTCCTCTTAATATAGAAGATTAATCTTAATTAATATCTCTTGCATTTAATTAAAAAATGAGAATAATACAATCAATTTCAATTAAAGCTTAAAAATGATTAAAATTATCAAAATTTAAAAAAAAAAAAAAGTTATTGATTCTTGTTCATTTTCAGATTTTTTATGGACTTTAATGGCATAAAAGTTTAAACTTTACAATGTAAATTCTCACAAAACGTCATTTAAAAACTTTGGAGTCAATGACACTATTGTCAATGTTTCAACCAATCATCTTTGTTTTAGTCGGGGCTCGAACCCATTATCCTCTTATTACGATGCTATCGGTTTGAGCACCTTCCAACTTTCTACCGATAGCAAACGGTGCTATTGGTTGAAAGAGGAAATCAAATACCCTAATTTTGAAAAAGAAAATGACATTTTTTGTTTTCGTTGTCATATTAAGTACTGTTAATGATTTAATTTACTAACTTGAACTTTTTTGATGTTGATATTTTTCATACATTTTATTGCAAACTTTTCTTATTTTGCTCAAATTAATTTTAAAATTATATTAAATGAAAATATGACTTCGTAAATATATTTTGAAACAAGAATATACATTTCTGTATTTGGGGTCCATAAATTTTAGAAAAAAATTTATTCCTCAGTATTATGGCTAGAATTTCATCTATTTATCGTTTGCTTCTAATTATTTGAAATTAATGAGCCATGTTTATTGTTATGAATTCACGATCTTTTTCTATTGAAAGTAAAGTATATATATACAATGCATAGTTTCTGATGTATTTATATGATAAACAACAATTCACTGCTGAGAGCTTACTGCATACAAATTCCGTGTTAAGATCCTAAGGCAGTTATCTCCGATTACGCTTCCTTTCTTATCTTTGGCACCATTTAATGGCGTCAGATTAACGGAGTGGATTATCTCGGAAGAGACAAGAATAGAGTATGTAATTAGAATGCCATGGAAAGGTTGGGTTATGCTCAGATTCTATACTAATGCATATATCTTCAGATAGTTTTCTATGGTTTCACACTAATTTAAACAATTGTATCTTTTTCAGGAATTAGCTCACTTTTAGATTTGTTGAAAATAAGATGGAATGCACGAAATTTGAATGTTACATTCATGTTATTATACTATCATTTTTTTACTACTATTCAATTAATAAAATGTGTTTGTATTTTTCAACGAGTTTAAATAATGGTTGAATTGTTTTATTTTTTTTAATTTAAATTCTTCTATTTTCAATGACTTATGTTTCAGTTTGTAAGTACTCAATTTTTACCAATATAAAACGTTCAGGTAAATGGTAAATTTGGATTTGTTATTTTTCGTATTTATAATTTTATACCTGTTTCTTATTATATTTAGTTAAATCAAGCATTTAAAAACATTTTGCCTTTTTTAAAAAAGTATTCTCGATTTTAATTTTTGAAGACATTGAAGACATTGTCATAAAATTGTAATTGTATGACATTGTGTTAGAGACAAATTTCATTACTCTTAAGAACTAAACATGGATACATTGAAGAATTATGCAACTAATTGGCTTCTAAGCCAAGTATCAGTTTTCATAGCATTCATGTACGAGGGGGTATCATAAAGTTTAAATTATTACAAGAATAATAATCGAGATCAAAACCTAATTTTTATATGTTATTCTTAAGACTTATCTGCATAGTCACCATCTAAAGTTATAAGTTTCTCTCGGCGTTTCTTGACCTTTCGAAGGCCGTCATTGTAAGTCACAGCAGATTGCGTCGAAAATCATTGTTTTTCCTTTTGAATGACGACATTTCTGTTATCAAATCTCTAATACTGCTTTGAGTTTGAGTTCTGGGAATAAAAAAAAAAGTCGCTAGGGGTAAGATCGGGAGAATAGGGTGGTTGTGGCAAAATTTCAAAGCCATATCGCCTTGATTCCTCAACTGCAGTTCGAGATGAGAGAGCAGGAGCATTGACTGAAAGTAGTCGGACACCTTTGATGATCATACCACGTTGTTTCTTTAATAGAACATCTCGTGTATTTTATTCGTCAGTCTGCAGTAATAGGCACTAGAAAAGGTCTGATCCTTTTTCAGACAGTCTGTTTAGATGACTCCACGACTGTCTCAAAAACAGACAGCATGAACTTCCCTCATGATTTCTGCACTTTAGCTTTGTTGGGGGAGGTAAGTTGCTGTGCTACTCCTCCTAGTTGATCATTTTGGTCTCTGGATCGCATTGATAGATCCATGATTCATCGATATATACCAGGGGAATAAAAATCATCTTCGTTTTCCTCCAAAAGATTCAATATCTCCTTTGATAGATCATGCAGTGTTTGCTTCTGAAAAGGAATCAGTTATCGGGGGACCCAGCTTGCTGACACCTTTGACATTTACGTGAACAGTTTTTCAATCATTACCATTATTAAGATCAGTCTCATTCATGGTCATTTGGAGGGTTGCTCTTTGGTATAACAGGATAGTTATATACTTCAAAGTAGCATTGTACGTAAGTGATGGTCTTCCCCTTCTTGGAAAGTCTGTAAGGAAAATGTGGCCAGTTTAAAAACTCTTTTTCCACCTCGCAACATTGTCATATGACGGGTTATCATTTCCGAGCCATAATTTCATCTTTGATTTGTCGGACTCTATAACATTTGAAATGAAAGACCTTAATCACTTTGCGAACCTTTATCTTTTCCTTACTGCGGATTACTTCAATCTACGGTTTCCTGAAACATTAAAAATCAACACTAATAGCTATAATTTACCACTATGCGTACTTTAGGGTCAATTAATATGCAGAACAAATTTTATCCATACAGCTCTGATATTTCTTAGCATTAATCAAAATTTTACCACACTCTCTCGTATATTGCAGATCTTATAAAGCTGTTTTTTGCACTTTTTTACTCTTCATTAAAGAGATATAGTGTTATCTGAAAAAAAAAGTACGAAAATAGTAGATTGAAATCAGTTTTACTTTTTTTTCCAGCTATTTTGTACAGCTTTTTATGTTTGTATTTATTCTTATTTTTTGTTTTTCCTTTTTTTTTTATGCACATGATTTAATTTTTTAAATTTACTTTATCTTCCTCCTCCCCTTTTTCAGAAGAAAAAAATCACTGAAACACGGAAGGCTGATAATGTTTAATTATTTGCAACTTAAAAAATTGCAAAAATTCTGAAGTAATCTTTTTAGTATTCTCAAGTGATAGAACAATATTTACTCGAGAAATTAGTCACAGTATTTTTCCAAAGAGTTTCTTTAGAACTCATTTACCAAAATCACCAAAAGAGTGGCTAGACGATATACGAGTAATGTATAAACATTACAGTACACGAAATGTTCTCCGCATCTTCCCTTAAAATAAAGCAATTAAGCCGTCTGACACTTTAGTTTCAAGTCTTTATAAACGGTTCCAGACACATTACAAAATGACTTGGGGAAAACTTAAAGCGATTCCAATGTTGAAACACTAACCGTGAAAATTATTGATGGTAACATTTTAAGTTTAATTATCAATTCATTTTCTTGACAATAAGAAATTTAATTGCATACTATATCTGAAAATTGGCACGTTTATTAACTATTACAGCGGACTAATAAAATAAACAGCAATTAAAAAAACATTTATTTAAACTTTTTAAACTGAATTATATTAATTTCTACTCCTTTTTTAAGTAAAAATTTGATTATTGATCAATCTAATTACAATTCATCAAAATAACCATTCATTGAAATTCTAAGGGAAAAATAATCTAAAATTGCAGGTATGATTACAGTTTTTGTATTACTGATATTTTGAAACGAGTTAAAATCTCATTCCTATTTATTACAATATATTTTTTTTTCATTTAATCACTTGTAACAAGAGTTTTTAAAACTGATAAAAATAGAGATAATGAGAGTTTTTAAAACTGATAATAAAATATAAGTTTTGAATACTTGAGGAATAAAAAATGTTGCATACATACAATACAAGAGATCGATTTAAATTATCAATAATTTGTGATTATATTGTAGCGCAGATGATGGACAGCGAAAACACTTTTTTGAGAATTATCTCAGACTGAGAATACATATGCCCTTGTATATCACAGAGGAATATTCCAGAACACTGTTTTATAAATGTAAAGAATATTTTGGAAGATATTAAAAATTATACACAATGTAAAACATAGAACATTATAACGAAACTTTTATATAAAATTTCGACGTTGCCGTCACTGAATTTTCAATCCAGGACGTCTCGATCTGGAGACGAGCGATATATCTCGATGCCATCTGTACTTTAGAGCTTTGGGGCAATATTTTATTTTGCTTATTATTTCAAAAAGTCGTTTATTTATTAATGAAGAAAAACAATCGAATGCCATTTTGAATTTACCTTCCTCACCCTTTAAATAAATTATTGAAGATATCAAAAAACATACTTTTGATAATTATTTCTTATTTTAAGAACAATTCAATCGTTAAGGAAAATACAAAAAAAAAATTATGTTTTTTTTTCTCATTAAAATATGTTAATTTTAATTATGCTTAAAATCAATATTAAATAAACAATTATTTACAATTTTTATCTTTCTTATTTTTAATCATAGTAATAATGAAGCATTTTGATATTGAGAATATTTTAACAGTACTTCTTAAAAATATATTATTTTTCAATTCCTAAGATCGAACGTTTCTTTATTTTTGAATATGATAGAGTTTTGGGAAGAAGCTTTTCCCTTCAACTACATTTGGAAAATGCAAGTATAATAAACAATATAAACGAAATTAGAAGATTACTTTTTTCGGTAGCAGCATCATTACATCCTATAAGTTGACAAATTATCAAGCGAAAATGTCAAAAGTCCTTGTAATTTAGATAATACAAAATAATGTTCCCAGAACACATGCCGTAATTTGATAAACGAGGCATATTATAAGACCCGGACAGTGCACTCTTTTCTTTCTGCGTATCAGCAAAATTTTTCCCCCGATTCTCATTTCTTATTCACGAATTCAACCAGGAACATTAAAATCTGCTCAAAAACTTAATGCTTCCTAAAACGACAATGTTCTTTAAACTTCTTTTAAAAAACCCAGTTATTCTGTTCAGTATTTTAACCTTTTAAATTTAAAATTTAGCTTAAAAGAGACGTTTAAATCAATCGGCAATTAAAAAGCGCGCAAGCAAAGGAAAAAAACCCCATTCAAATTTGTTTTTAAAGTAGCATTATAAATTTTTGAGATCTTTTGTAGAATTTAATTATTATGAAGAAGATATTAGTATACACTGACCGACATAGAAAAGATAAAAGCATGAAGATTCAACCTTTTAAATATTAAAATTTCGGGGAAAGTGCAGCTGGGCAATTTTTACTGATGATGTAAAATGAAAGTTGGTCACGTGGTTGTAAGGTGGGATAAAAGGAAATATAGAATGAGTCACAAGTCGCTACTCTCTATCGCCTAAAGAATCCAGAATTTCAAGAAGTTCCATGTTCTGGAAGTCGGACGATTTTATGAGGGGTTAAATTGTAGGCTTAAGTACACCTGATTGGTCTACGATCGTATAGCTTCTGAAATTACCGTATATGTGTCCTCAGTGCATATAATTTTGTTCAAATGGAAGGAAGAACTAAATGAGAATCATCGCAAAAGACCAAGTACATCTAGATAGATCTCAGCAGATCCGTATATACAACAGAAAATATGGTTCGACGCATCCAAAATGATGTAGTGGGGGACCCACAATCAACTACTTTCGACATTCTGCTGAATATGCAGGGAGCTCTTAATACTACAATATATAAGAGAACAATTTCACGACATGAAAAAGAGAATTTCACACAAGTCGCCCTTTACGAAGACTGACATTGACACCAACCACATATGTGAAAATTTTGATGGTGTCTGGACCGAGCCACTTGGACGACTGAAACCTACAAAGTGTGTTCAGTGATGAGACTGAATAGTCCTTGAAACAGCAATAGTCGATGGGTGAGAGTCTGCAGGCGTCGGAGAAATAAAATCAATCCGACACTACTGCTGAACTCTATACTGCTCTATAATGGAGTATAATAGTTTAGGGTGCCATCAGACACAATAACCGGCCACTCCAGGTGAGCATCAGAGACATAATGACTAGCATAATGAAACGTTCACAAGGTGCTGCAGTGGATGTGTTAACTTAGATTCAGAGGCTGCAAATTAATATTTTTCAATAGGTAAACAAATGACCGTACACGGCATTTATTAGCAGACTAGTCTTGCCTGATCAGCCTACAAGTTTGGTCGAATTAAAGGCACGTTTACGGCAACTGTGGAACGAGACATTGCAGGACATCATATGGGACTTATATGAATCAATGTCCGATCGTATGATATGCATTCATGTTAGTAGTGGCCCAACAAGGTACTAAAACCTCCATTCATTTGTAATTTTCCATCAATAAATGGTCATTTTGCTTTGATTTTGTAATCATTTACTTCCATCAACGTTGTACTTATGTATGTAAAATATCGTTTTATTCTGACAACTCTTTCTTGGTGAGCAAATTTTTATGGAAATGAGTGAATATGTTCGTATACGGTGGATTATCACGGCATTAAGGAAATATTAATATAAAAGTAAATAATATTTATTGACAGAAGGTAAACGTTATTTTTCCTGAAATTTCTTCAAAAAGGAAAAAAAAATTGCTAATGGATCATTTGTAACCATATAAATTCAAGGTTAAATTATTGATAGATTCCCTTTTCAGTGTTCTTAACATTTCATTAGGTAAAACAATACGTCATAAGATATAGAAAAAGGGGGGGGGATTAAAAAGTTCCAGTTTTACAACAGTTAGTACTGCTAAGGAAAGGTGATGTTAATATTACATGTTGTTATTATTTATTAAACGGTGAGAAGACAAATGTGACACTGATTCAAAGGTTAGTTTTGATTTTGCAGCCATTTGTTACCTATTCAAAATTTAATTGCTGTCGTGTTGATTCGTCGTCAACACTTTCCGTCAAATTTTCTCCATCAATGAGACTTTAATTCATCATTATATACCAGAAACCAAGCAAAAATCAAGATTAGGTGTAAATGCTCCAAATGAATCGAATACGGTCTAATCTTCCGTAATGGTTGTGGTGACGATTATTTGGGAAGTGAAGGTCATCGTACTCGTGGACTTTTTGAAGAAAGGAAAAACGATCAGAGAACAAAATATTACAGCGAATTACCCCATTCTCAATCATTGTTTCTAACGTCCTATTTCCCATTACCATTCGATTAATTTTTGAATCACCTTCGTATAATTTAGATTATAATACTACAGTAACAGTTTTATCCAATGCTTTGGTGAGAAAGTTATAATTAATATCCATAAAAACAATATATCTCTAAAGTCTTACCATATTACATTTTAGATATTTACAACTGAGCTATAATCACCGTGTAAAAAAAAAGTATGTCTTAGAGAAATAGATGAAAAATTAATTTTTAGTCACCTCTGTATGTTTTAAATAATAAGAATTCTGTAGAATAATATAGGATGTTTTAAATGTGGCTAAATTCAGACACAAAAGCTGAAATTAGGAAAGTAATTTCTACATCAAAAATTTCCTTCCTATGTGTATTTTAATCATGAATCTGTTATAAAATTCAGCTATGAAAATCAAAGTTAATCAAAAGACGCACAGATAGAAATTTATTGTGTCTTTAGAGTGACAATAATACATCTGTCAAATTACAAATTCTTAATAATATTCCATTTTATTATGGATTCCAATACTTCAGTGATTGTTATTTTGAATACCTGAGAATAATTGGTCAATTTGATTTCAGATGGAATGCAAGGCCATTGTAAAAGTTTTGGGAAAGCGGCTTATGCTAATGATTTCCTTTTTTAAGACACCTTACTTAAATTAGAATTATTAATAAGTATTGGGAATTCTTTCTATATTCAAAGAGAAGTATTTCATGCAGATCTTGATGAAAACCGAAAATACCTTTGATAACTTAATTTTTTTTTTATATCTGGAATGATAGATTCCTTATAATATCAATAGCGTGTTGCTCAAATTAGGTAAGATGAAATATTTTTAAATAAGAAACATAACTCATCCAATGTAGAAATCTAATATTCTAATTATATGCATTCATAAACGTAGATACATGATGCCTCAATTACGAGTAGTCATCTAAAACAATGACAAAAATTTTGCGGGAAGCGAAAGAAATATTGGACTGAAATGTAACTTTTATAGAATTCCTATTCTAAAAATGAGACGATAATAAGGGCTAATCACTATAAAAAAAGAAAAGGGAGTGTACATTAAAGAACAACATATGCTCTTCACATTTGTTAATTGTTTTACGGCTTGCTAGTTGCACAGTAGAAAATCAGGCTATAACCGAAATTAATACTCATTAGCCACGAAAATTTAACTATTTGTAGTCCTGAAGAAAATTTATTTGTATAAGAGAATTTTCAACAGATTAAATTACATTTTTAGAATGCTCTTTTAGGTTCAAAGGAGTACTCGTATGTTTTGTTGAATCATATAGTTGCAGAGAATGTTGTTTCATTTAAAAAACGTAGTCCTAGTACCTTTTTATCTAGCCAATATGTCCTGAGACATTTTTCTCAGTGAATTTAAATATATTATATTATTGTAAAAATATATAGAATTTCTGTTGAAGATTTAGCTTTAATCATAATTATAGAAAGACATAAACACAGTCAATTGAAAATTAATCAAAATTTTAAGCAAAAGTTAAATTTAATTCTTAACTTGTTCTGTAATCTTTAAAAGTAAGCTATCTGTCTTAACTTGGTTTAGCTTATAAAATTATAAGGATAGCTATTTTCGATAATTTATAAATATTTTGAAAGCATTAACCAATATTTTTGATTGTGTAATGTATTAATTCTTGGGGAAATTGCATATTCGTATTTAAAAGGAAGATAGAATAAAAGTTTGAATATAAAATGTTATTGTTTTTTCTTTCAAATTCTATATTTCTAACTTTAACTTAGTACAAATTGATAAAATTTGGAATTTTTTCAAGTTTAAATTTACGTGCCCTAAATTACTATCGATTTTTCTTTTCTAATCTTTTATGATTTTACTTCAATCAAACCACTTTTTTTTTATAATTTAGCTGTAGAAAGAAAATATTTTCTTAAGTCCTCCGTTTTTTTAGTTTCATCAAAACTTTCCACTAATAAGGATAATATTCTAATGCAATGTTAGTATATACTTATATAACCTTCATCTAACGTGATAGGCTTTATTCTGTTGGCCTAGTACATTCAATTTTCAAGAAAGACAATTGAATGCAATGAATACTATTACCTAAGTTTTTTTTAAAAAAATTAAGTAACAACTCTGAAATACATATTTGATCATCCAGTTATGAAATTTCGTAAAAATTCACCTTAAGGTTGTTTCTTGATTTTTAAATTTTTTTGTTATTTTTCTGTTTGTTTTATGTCCATTTTTATGTCCAGACACTTTCTACTCCTTTTAAGGCGAATACTCAGAAGCATTTTGATGTTACCTTTAACTAAAAGATGTTTTTCGGGTTTCAGTTTTGTAATTGACTTTCATCAATAGTTCATTCATTTATATCACTTAGAGAGAGGAATATTTAATGCATAATTTTTATTGTTGGAAGTTTTCAAATATGTGTCTTTTGTCACAGGCCGTATAACTAATAAAAATGTATGTCTAGTGAAATTAAAATGGATTTAAATGTATACTTACGAGGGTCATTCAATAAGTCTTTAGAAATTCTAATAGATGGTGGTCATAGCATAGAAAACGGTTTGTTTTTAGTAAGCATCATGACTCACTAGACAGCTATCTAAGTCTCGGTTACTTGTATAAGTGACCATAACTCCTTTCGCACCTCAAAAATCCTTCATCATAATTTTTCCGGCCGATGAGACCCTCATCGCCTTTTTTGAAAAAGAATCCCTGGAACCAACCCAATGTTTTGATTTTTGCCGGATTTCCGGTGCATAATGATGAATCTGGGTCCCACCGACGGTGACGATGCAGACAACTCGACGCGGTGGCAATCAAATTTTGATTTGGTAGCAAACGACTACCGAAACAAAACTAACTTATCAATCAATGTTAAATTTGTTTCAGTTCTGTTTGAAAGAGGGCAGCACCCAAAGTAACAAAGTGTTGTTCTGTTACAACAATTTATCTTAATGATGCTGGAAATAAAATGAAGGGTTAATAAATTCTAATTTTTGGATTTAAATTTCAAAGAAATTAACTATTTGTGAATATAAAATTATTAATAGTAATTTTTTAAATAATTTTACATTCGTAATATTTTGTGTATTATAAATTTGCATCATGTTACTTTCTTTCAAAGTTATTTAGATTTAAAATCAAATGAGATATAATAACAATATACATTCTACTTACATTTGGTTATATATTTTAGTGTATTAAATTACATAAAATAAAAATAAAATTAACAAGACTTCATGTAGGAAATAAAGTATAAGCGAAGATAATAAGTAAAATATTGAAATAAAACACACAAAATAGCTTCTTTATACATAATTATTAAATAAGAATTTTAGCGAAATGTTTTGTAGTTTTTTTGTTACTCTTTTAAATAAATAATAGTTTCAAATCTGCAAAAACTTTTGAAAAAATAAAATTATTACATTACTAACACAATCATAATGCTCGAATTCGGCATAGAAAATCTAAATAAAAATTTGTAATAATTTAAAGGGAAATACATACTTTAAGTGCCTCATCCAAATGATCCATTTTTAACTATTAATTTCTTAATAGTACCGATAAATACACTATAGATTCATTGAATGCTTATACTTAGAAGCAACACGAAGACTATTGGTGACTGTCCTCATAATTTTGAGCACGGTTAAGTGACGAGGACAATACCTGAGCTGGTATCCCTCTTTCCAAACTTCCACATCTCCAAACGTGAAGACATTGAACCTTGCCAGATTTAACGTGCATCATAACTGCTGCAAGATGTGTCCTTACGTTGGGATGGTGTGCAAGTTTGGAGAGTGGGGTGTCATCTCAGGTATTGTTTTAGTCTCCTGACAATGATTTAAAATTACGAGATTCATTACCAACAGTTCTCATATTGCTTTTAAGTACCGTAATACTAAGCACAATCAATCAAGTAACCAACATCATCTACTTTTTCCTGTTTTTTTATTTACATTTAAAGATACGCAATTATATCATGTATTACTTTCTATAAGTATTTAGATGTTCTTTATATAAATCCAGATACTATTATAAATGAGTTTTGAAACAGTGATTACTTATATGCTTAACTAATATTATAAATGCATTTCATAGTTCGAAAATGGGTCTTTAAATCATAAATCGAGAAAATTTATGGTTTCTCAGTGAAATCACTGAAATATGCATTTTTATTTCTTATCTCTCAGTAGTCAGTCATTAGATACAATCTTTAAATACTTTTAGATAAAATATGCCGTGTTTCATATATGTTGCTACCAAGGAAAGGATATAACGACGCTCACATGTCACATAAAAATTTCGAGTTTTCTCTCCGGTCTTGGATTTATACTGATAATTTTCTGATAACCTTCTAAATGTCAGAAATGTTACAGTTGTCATATAATGAACACAGAATCAAACAAAAGAACAATATATTTTTTTCCTATTTTTTTATGGATTTTTATCAAATGTCAGAAACATCGCATTTAGATGAAAACTTATTGTTTGCAAAATCCTCATACATGCTGATGCAATTGTTCTTGCCAATTAAACAGTTAAGTATTTGTTCAAAGTGTTCCTGAACTCAAGGTCTAAACTCTAAGGGAAGGAACAATACACATACAGAAGTATTTAATAGCCCTGTGGGGACGGGGAAAAAAGAAATACTGAGGTGTATCAATGCTGATGCTTGTATCGATGCCGGTTATGGCACATTTGAGCTCTTACTTTGTATAAATATCAATATAAATGAAAAGCTTTTTTTTTTTTTTAAATTTTGCAACGTTTTTTTTTTTTTTCACCAGCAATTTTCCTTTCCGACCCCACATTGCTATACAAAAAAATGTTAATTTATTTGCATCTCACTTTCCCTTAAAGTTTGACCATGAGTTTAGAGACACCCTGTTTAAAGGTATGAGGCACCAAATTTTAGTAAGCGTAAAAAATATGATTAACAAATGTGTTTGTCTAATATAATTGAAACTTAAATAACATTTATTAAATTCTATTCTATTTATAATATACTCGAAAGGCATGTGGTAATCCTTGGCATTTGCTAAAAGTTTTAAAAGTAAAAAAAAAAAAAAAAAAAAAAAATCAAAGAACTCTTTTAAGTAAATTTTGTTTTGTTGATTATGTACTTAGTAGACAAAAAATTCCACTTTTTGAGGGAAATGTTAGACAAATAACAATAAGTAGATAATTTATTTTAATTACATGCTGAAATACCAATAAATTTAGATGTTTCAAACTCTATGTGAATAATTTTAAATAATTTATTCAAACTCTTAAACATATCTTTTACCAAAAAGTTAGATAAATGAAGTAAAATAATTTTTTCATGTAATTTTTCTCAGACACAGTTATAAAATCGTTAATTACGTATTAAGGAATTACTTTGGAAATGAAAACCTGTTACTCTTAATTTTTTTATATTATGAGCCCATGTACATAAAATTTTCTTTTATTAAATTTGTGAGTAGGTTTCACAGTGCGCAAGATATTTTGAACACAAATGGTTCTTATAACTTGAAGTAAGTTGAATTATTAAGTTCAATATCCCTTCTTTAATGTATATATGTTACAAATGAAATATAAGATTTTAAAAATATTTTTAGAAAATAAAATATTTCAAACTTTTAAAAATTTCAAAAAAAAAAAAAAAATTAATTTCCTATTTTTAAAAACATATATGACACTAAATTTAGTACAATTTAAAGAATGTATTGTGCTTATATTATACCTGCAAAATTTTAAGTGCCTGTGTAGAACAGTTTTTGAAATATCCTACGTGAGAGCGAAAAAACTCAAACTGAGGAAAATGCAATTTATGTTTTTAACATTCAATTATAAAATTAAATTTTAGGACTTGAGTGTTAAAATACCACTGAATGATATAATTTTCCTTTCGTTTACTCCACCAATTCTCTTTATTTATCATTTGTTTTCCTCTAAGAGCTTCAATAGTGATTCCACATTCCTTTTTTTAATGTTTGGATTCGATGTTTACTATCTCCTGCCAGTTACAAACCTACTTTTCATAGTATTTTTAGTCCAAATTTCTCTAAAATAGTAATGTATTTGACGTTCATCTCTATAAATGCTTGTGTTCAGACTTGAGGCGGTCTCTAAAAATTGAAGATCAGAACCTATCGACTTTTTGCAAAAAATTTTGAAATTAACAAATATAGACTTTTAATATGATTGTTCGTCTTGCCAAGTTTCCTACTAATTCATCCCGATGATGAACAAATAATGTGGCTTATTAAGCAAAATAAACTGAAACGCATGTCGAATTCAAAAATATGGGAGCGTGGCATGTCCATTTAAATGCTGATTTTACGAAAAATTACTGTGCAATAGTTTGAATAACTTTTGAAGTATTTTGAGTATCGTCAAATGGTTGGTATCAAAATGTTACGTATAAATTGGCAAACAACCCTTTTTTTTTTTCAAAAAATTGAAAAATTTAAAGTCTAACACTCCTGAGACCCCTTAAAATTTTTAGGAACCAAAAAAATATTCCGCCTACTTCATATTTTTCTTGTAAATACCAATCGAGTTTTATTGTTAGTCAGTTTTATGCATCTAGATATCAATTCTCTAGTATGAATTCACGAATAAGACCAAGAATGTGTATCTCATACATACAACACACTCAAGGTTTTATAAAAATCATATACTGTCTCATTTCACTTCTCTCAGGGAAATAAAAATGCACTCATTATTTGTACATAGTGAAATCTGTCAGATTTTGCGTATGTCAGGTTTTGAAAAGAAAACATCTATTTAATTGTTACTCAGCAAATTTCAGAATATTATAAGAAATATTTTGGAATTAGTGGATTCCTCGTTCTGTACGAAAAAAAAGCCATTATTTAGCAAATATTTCATACTTTTTAATTTTAAAAAATAAGCACATATTCTTTGCATGTAGGCTGATTTCTATTTAAGACATCAGGATGAAGTAGTAATTAATATTGTAGCATTAAAGGCCCTTCTGCTGATACTATATTCCTTTTTGCAGATTATTATAGGAAAATAATTGCAATTTTTTGATGATTTGAGTACTAAGGTTTCTATTATAAGTATTATGCATATCGGTATAAACAATGCTGTTTTAAAAATATCTTTAAACATATTGCTAAAATATTATGATTTAAATTTGAATTTTTGTGTTTTTAGAAATAAGTTTTAAGAACATTTTAATATCTAAAATAATGAAATTTTCCGTAAATTTTTTAATCGGATTAAAAATTAAATTATAAAATTCATTTGATTAATAAAAATTTAATATAGTTAATTTTTTAAAGATTTTACTGTAAAACTAAGAGTATTTATTGTTCTTTGTTCTCATGCAAAAGAGTGCTAGGAAAAGTTTCAGATGTGAAATCTCCTGAAAACTCTTTTTTATCACAAGTTTGAAATTTGAAATCTCATGCGAATCTATTTACCAATATTCAATAATGTTTTCTTTCAAACTTTAGAAAATTTTTTTCCTCTTAAAATGTGGCCGATGTAGTAAAGTGGTGATGGTCGCGAACTCGCCTCTGGCGTTGTTTCAATTGAGTCATGGGTTCGAGTCCTGATGTCATTAAAATTTCTAGGATTTGATTTCGTAAAGAATAGAAAGAAAAAAAATAAGAATAAATATGTTTGAGATATATTTCATGTGCATAAGAAATGAAATGATAAAACAAGGCCCTTATTCTATAACCAAAACTAGATTTTAAAATTATATGATACATTTTAAGTATATATCAGTGATCTATCAAATTATAGTACATGGTGAAATGAAAGAAAATTGTTTGAAGATCCTAAGTGATATGTCACTTTTTTTATAACATTTATATCTTTTTAAGATAACATAATAATATTAATTGACATTAAGATTTTAAGTCATTTGTCACTTTTTTCATAACATCTATATCTTTCTAAGGTAATATAATAATATTAAATGTAACTATTTTGGATATCAGTAATTTACAAGTGCCGAAAACTAATGCCTATGAATGGAATAATGGTTATAAAAGGCGAGAATGGAATGTTTGCGAAATGCCTTATGGTTAACTATATGAACGAAATTTATACTACATTAATTTAAAATTAAATATGTCTTACAGATCAAACATTTGGGATATACGATGCATAAAATGAATCACAGAATAAGATCTAAATCGATGAGTTATATCAGACTATAAATCCCTTCATGAATGAAACTCTATATCATTCTTCCTTTTCTTTATTCAAGACGTAATTTATGGATGGTTCCTATTGAAGGCTTTTAAAACTGAGAGTATTTTCCTCTGTATTGGATAATTATATGTTTGTTACCTTTTCACTCTGCTTGGTAAGCATTAATGCACAACTTTTTGCTTGCCATATCTTCCACTTCGCATCATTAGCATGGGAAATTAGCCTGCTGGTTTTCGGTACAGGGATCTTTAAAGCTATCAGCAATTTCCCCTCCTACTTGAATACTTAAATGATTGGAAGAAATAAGCAAGGGTGCAAAGAAAACGCTTCACTGAGTTATTCTGACCTTCTACTTCTGTTGATTTAAACAAAATGGATTATAAGTATTAATCATGTTCCAAACTTATTGTCTAAGCTGCTTTAACGAAACATTTAATTTACAGAAATTGCAAACGCTTTTAAATTTTCGATATAATTTTTAAGATTTTGAATTATTTTGGCATAAAAATTAACTCAGATATAGAGTAACGTATTTTCTGAAAATTCCATAGGTGCGAGTATTTTTCGAAATTTATTTTGATTAAAAAAGGAAGAAAAGGAAGTTAGGAATCATCAGCGCATTAAAAAAGGGGATCCTTTTTAAAAAAAAAGCGTAACGCATCAAAATTAATAATTATTGAAAATATATCTGATATCTTTCCTATCACCATATAAAATTAAATTATGAATATAACTGGGAATATTAATGCGAATGAGAATTTTTACTTCATAATTTTAAATATATCGTATAATGATAGATATTTGCTTGAAGATGAATCTTGTTATTCACTGGAATTGTTCGCAGTTGTTTTTCCATGCATCTAATTAAATAATTAACTTATAAAACTTAGCCTTCTTGTGGCAATGAGTTATAACATGTTTAAAGTATGATTAAAGCAGTCTTTTACAAAGAAAAGGTACTATTAAGAAAATGATTCTTTTCATTGATACTATATATGTTCCAATTTTAAGGCTATAGAACTCATCAATGTGATTGTTTGAGATGACTTATTAACGTCACCCTTAGAAGCAACACGAGCGTTATTGGCGACAGACCTCATAATTTTGATCTTCTGTCAAGAGAAGAGGAGGACACCTGAGCTGGCACCTCCCACTCTTAACAATCACACCACACCAACGGGAAGACTTTGAGACTCGACAGATTTAACGTACATCAGCCAGGCTACATGGTGGGTATTTAGTGGCATCAAGGCTCGAACCCACGACTCGACGAAAACTGCCGACTTCGAATCCGCAACCCTGATCACTAGGCTACCGCTGCCACATAAAACTCATCGAAGGTTAGCAATTGAAACTGAATTATACAATAAGTAATTGTCCAAAAACCTTCACTGGATTCGATATATGCTTGTATATGGTTAGATTCAAAATGAAAGATAGTCCTAATCTGATCCGGTTTTGCTAAAATTTAAATTAATAATTTTTAAGAACTTTTGGTATTTTGCTGTGCTTGAACTTTGTAACTTACTAAACCCATTCAATGGACAAAAAGTTTGGTGACTTTGTTGGCCAAGGAAGAGTTTAATTAGCTCGAAGGTAATCCAGACATTTTTGGGTCACATAGGCCCTGGAATTGTCATACTGTAGAATGCCCACAAGATTAAGTCAGAAGATGTATTTTACAGGTTATTGAGCAAATAAAAGTATACGCAGGACAACTAGGGTTGACGTACTGTTAGAGGAGATAGCCGAGGATATTGCTAGATGAGCCATGATGATTAGGCAATACACCAGTCCACGTGACTTTGTGGATAACAGTGAGTAAAAGACTACTGTATATGGGTGTGTGATGGGATGCCATAGAGAAATTCAGGTGTACAACTAAGTCAGTCGATGTTATCTTGCACTCATGTACTTTCGACCTTTCAAAGTTTTCATTTAGTCGATGCGTACATTGTAGAAATCATCGCTGCCATATTTGATAAGCTATATTCGCACAACTATGATAGTGATACAACCATGGTATTGTAACGATAATGACAAGAAAAATTATTATAACTCACAAATGTTAGACGTTATACAGGATATAATTTTTGAAGCACAAGTGCATGCTAAAATGGAAGTTAATATTCATTGACAACGAATATTTAATCATTTAGTGTATTAAGGAAAATAAATTTACATGCAAAATTTCGAAAAAATCGAATTATTTTTCTGGGCGAATCGTTAATTCTGCGAAAGATTATAGTCCATTTTAGAAAGTTTGAAAATTATATTGAAATAAAATTGTGATAGTACTGTTACTGTTTCTTTCAGAGTCAAGTAAGTAATATTTCTGTTATTAATAGATTTATTAAAATTAATGTCCCTTTCAAAACAGACACATTTTTAATATAATTAATAAAAATAATAATGATTAGAATCATACATGGGATACATGCACGCATACAGACTGCTGCAAATATGTCTTTACGAAATAAGAGAGGGGATCATAATCATCAAGACTAATAATATTTACTAACGAGCCGAGAGTTTCTTTCCATTTTGAATTCCAGATAAGCATAAGGCGAGACGTCGAAATTGAGCTGTAAAATAAGAAAAGACAGAGAAGCATTGAAACTTACACTGTATAAATCCCCTTATTGTCATCAGAAAAAGATTCATAGTAGTTGGTTAAAGCAGCAGCTAAGTGTGGTGTTACACAAGTGACACCAACGAATGAATGATTGATTCTCAAAGATTCATGGTGTTGTGTTTATCCAATCTTTTGCAACAACAATTATCTCTGCGATATCTTCCGCGCTGCTCATAGGGGATTCATATATCAATGCTTTCATGTATGCCTACAAAAATAAGTCTATTGAGCTTATATATGGAGAGCGTAAAGGCCAAGCCTCGGGTCCTCCACATTAAATCTATCGTCTGATATATGTGGTGCATGAGGTATCAAGGAAGTACTGGGCATTGGTGAAAAAGTGAGCTGGTACTTCACCATGTATGAACCACATGTGTGTCTGTGAGGTGTATGGAAAAGGATATAATAAACCAAGAAGCACTTGCTCCAGGAAGACAAGGTATTGTACCCTGTGAAACCATCTAGCAACAAGTAAGGGCCAACCGGTCAAACACCAATGATACCTGTCCAAACGTTAACGGAAAAAATCTCCCGGTATTTATTGGGGCAATTAAGAGGGGATTGCTCTCGGTCCAGATGTGTTCAATACGAGTGGTGAAAATGCATTATCTGGTAAACGAGGCCTTATCAGTAAATAAAACTAAGGAAGCAAATAGAGGATTGTTCGTTTTAATTTGTATCATCCACCTTGTAATGTCTAGACATCCTAGATAATAATCAGCGTTTAAACATTAAGCCCTTGCACGTGGAAGGGATTCATGCTTTACTCACGTAGAGCCTGTCACACCGAAATGTTACATACAACAACGTAGGCTGCCATGACTGGAGTACTTGTGGATTAATCAGCTCCAAATCTGTCCAATACACACTCTTCTGTTTTCAGCATCCACACAGTTCTCGGATATCCTATACCTTTTATGAGATAGGGAATTAGCCTGTTTCTCGTAGTCTTTATTAACACTGGTGAAGGTAGGATGACACGAAAAGCGACTCCTCGGAAATTGCTCATGATACAACCTTCATGCTTCATGTCCATTTCCAGTTGCTTCACCTTACATTAGATGCATATTTGCTATTTATCGAATGTTTAATGTATCGTAACTTCTACGAAGTCGTTCCGGACGATGTTACCACGGTATTCCTCCATCAGTGAAGATGTTCTGCCTTTAAAGAACAATGTTCACTTTGACTTGCATCGTAAAGAAACTTGATAAGTCAATCAGCTGCAACTGTCGATGTTGCTTCTTCTCAATGTACCCTCAATACTTGACGGTGATATTTTTGAGATATACTGCTTCTCCATCAGGAGATAAATAACTTATAAATGACGTGTTTACCGTGTTTACTTGCAGGTCGTGTTCTGAAGTCACTCTTTTCTAAGAGGAATTTGATCATTAAATCCAATGTAAATATTGTCTTATTATATGTTTATGAACTATATTTGACATATTAATTTATATTACACAATTCAAAACCTATACAATAGAGAATTTTAATTGCAGAAAAAAGACAAATGATTGGAACCATAATTAGTTGTTATTTTGATTCAATGCATCATAATTATTTGTAAAAATGTAGCCATATAATCTTCACTCTCTTCTGAGAACTACTAAAAGTAAGCAAATTTCTAGGTACATTTTTCAATACTTTAAAGTACTTCAATTTTTATTTAAGGAAATTATACTTTTTAGTTGCATATTAATGATCTCATGAAAATATATTTCATAACCATTTTCATAAACAAATTATTTATCCTTTTATTATTGTGTTAACGCGTATTCCGTCTTCGTTGTTGTTTATTAGTTTTTGCAAAAAGTCCTCCATTTCTCTCATATATTTTTTATTCCATAAATAAAAATATGAAAATACAGAATAAATTATGAAACTAATGAAAAATGTCAAATTTATTAATATACTTATGTTTATTATAGAATAGAAGAAAAGATATGAGGCTGAATGGATTAAAAATGACATGAACTTCTAAAATATATAAAGCATTTTACTACCTTCTGAATTAATCAAATTAACTTACTTTTTTACTCCTTCTCTTTTCTCTGATAAAGGGAACATAACAATATTGTTTTACACATAATATTTTAATTAGAATCTTCAAAAAAAAAAAAAAAAAAAAAATTCGGATGGATAAGATCAAATTCTTATGCAAATATATCTGAAATAAATTTAATTTGTATTTAAGTAAAATAATTTAAGCATGCTGAAACACTAGAAAAATAACTAATATGCTCATTTGAAATTCAAAACAGCTTCATTTTTATGATATTGAAAATAAGAATTGTTACTTTAAAGCATATATTACAGCATCACAAAACGATAATTTTTATTTTAGTGTTTTACTATTTAATATTTGTACAAGAAAACCTCTAAATAATTTAAAAAAAGAAAAATATTGCAGCATTCCATAGTTAGAAATTTCAATTTTTTTCTACCATAAAACACACGACTTATTTTAAACTGATTTTAGAGTGAAAACGTATATTTTAAAAAATCTATTTAAGTATTTGTAAAATGCTTTTAGCTTCGAACAATATTATTTACAAGGAATATGTATTGTTAGGTTCAAAATTTTATCGAGAAGTAACTGAACATTTTGAAAGGGATCACTTCGTACAAAAAAAATTCTAAGTAGAAATACTCAAGATTAATTAAGTTGATTTCAGAAATTAAAAAATCTTCCGTAATTATTGATAAATTCTTCATTTTATACCAACATATAACATTTTACGTTTTTATCGACTTGAATTAAAAGTCGCATAACCTGCTTATGAATTTAAAATTGTCAAGAATTTTACTGTGTGTATTATATATCTCATGCATTCCAAATTCATTCATTTAAGAGAGTAAAATTATATTATAAAATATAAACTTCAAACTCAAAAATAAAAAATAGTTACATGAAAATTATCTTTATTGTATGATAAAATAATAATTAAAACATTACATATATGGTTAGAAAGAAGAAGTATAGTATATATATATATATATATATATATATATATATATATATATATATATATATATATATATATATATATATATATATATATATATATATATATATATATATATATGAGTATACCGTATTAACAAGAATATAGATGGATACTTTTTTCCAGTTAAAATATTGACTCGTGCTAATTTCGAGGTTTAGGTAATACAATGTAACTATTCTTCTTATTAATTTTATTAATTTATAATAAATATTAATAATTAAAAATAAATAAATAATGAATAAAAATTATAACAGGTGTTATTAATTATTTTATATAAATGCTTATCTGACTAAATTGTATTTCCTTTGAATTCTTTTATGTAAAATGAATGGGTCATATTAAATTCATCATTCCCGTTTTGTTGTCGAGTTACATTCGGGTCAATATGGTACATACACATACAATTTTCATTTGAACTCGAATATGGGTATACACGATTCTTTTAATATTTGGATGAACCATGTACCCTCTTTTTAAATTAGAATTTCTTTTAAATATTTGAGATAAAATTAAGTCTCGATTTATTAATATTTTGAAATATGCATGAACATAGCAGATATTATAAGAGTTAAGATTAACATTTCGATACAAAGATAGCCACTTATCTTCTCAATGAATTACTTTGTTGTACAACTAACTTTTCAGATAATAAAATTTAGAAGAATATATAATCTAACATAATGTGCAAGATATTTAAATTTCCATTTTGTTCTTATATAGTAAAATAAAATTAGAATGTTGGCTCGTGTGTTCACAAAAAAGACGTGGTATTATTTTTTTGCAACAACAAAAACAGTTAGTTTTATAATTACTATAAAAGTAAGTCACGAACTTTTGCATAAAAAAAGGGGGAAAGAAATTTGTAAGATAAAGAACATTGCTGAGGGAATTTAAACTGTGTTTAATTAGTGACTGACAAACAATAAGAATGTTAATTAGAGGATTACTAGGAAGCAAGAATTTTAATTAGATGGTTTTAAATACTTTTTATAAGACAAATTCACTTGTTTAAGAAAGCAGACCTTGATATAATATCTGATTATGATACATGTTGAGAGAAAAATCAAGTGTTTTTTCATTATATTCAATTATTTCATGAATAAATATTGACAATGTTGTTTGTTTCCTGGAAGAATTCACAAAATATTATTTTCGCAATACTCTAATCTTTCATTTTTTCATGAATGTTTAGGAATCAATTTTCGAAAGTTGTTTTTTTATTCAAATGCCCTTGTGTTAAGTTACTAAAAGATTATGCAGATTTCATAGTTTAATACTTTATTATGGTATCTCCGGGGCTTTTAAAATTGCTCGATTAATGTAGTTTAGCTTGTATTTAAACCAGATCATCAATAAGAACAAGGTGTAAGTTGTAGAAGTGTAATTTACATATATATAAATAAATAATTTGTGCGTGCTGTGTTCAGTGATAAACATTTAAAATTTCTCTGATCTGAATATCGAAATATTTATATTGAATGCATAAAAGTATATTTTGGTAAACGGTCGTGGATAATTTTTTGATATGTCTGAGAAATAACTGTAAATTTGTTATAAAATACGGAAATATAATTCTTAGTAAGATAGTATTACTTATCATTTTTCGTGAAACAAGACTTTTCTCACGATTCTTTTTTCAACTAAAGGATTTATGATACTTTTCAAGAAACTAAAGCTGCATATAATTTTATTATAACTATTCAATTTTTTGTGTTCTTTTAGAATCATCTGCTTTTATCAATGATTCTTAGTTTAACGCATGAATATGATAGGAGTCTTTATTGTCACATTGATACAATTTGCAACAAGATATATACACTTTTCCTCTCTCTTAAATAATTGTTGATTTTCACTTAAACATGTGTACAGTAACGTATCTTTTAGATAATTACTTGCTGTTAACTATTGCTATTATTTGTTATTATTTTTCTATTATTTAAAATTATTAGTTGCAAAAGGGAAAATATTTTTCATTTTACTTTAAAAAGTAATGATTTGTTTTTGGAAAAATTATACTTTTGTTTTTGAAATATCTTATTAATCTTCTATGCATATAGAGTACATTTAATGGAAATAACTGAAAACTCTAAAATATACACTGGATCAGTGAAATGATCATAATCACATAATCTGCGTTGAATTCAACAAAACCTTATAAAAGGTTTCGATTGTTGATTAAAAGTTTTTTCATAACCTGTGTGAGAACAGAAAACTTTGTATATTACAATCTACATTTAATTCCTCTCCGAACTCAGACTGATATAGAAAGGAAAACTTTCATGAAAAATTATATTAAAATATAAGTTCTTCAGAAGCCTAGCTTTGGTTTTGCATCAAAAGTTTGGTAATTTCTGAGACTTAACTTAAGACATCTGCACTAAATTATTTTGGTAGTGGCTTTAAGCACTCAGCCAAAACTGGTTAAAGAATATTTATTCAGCGTCTTTGTGTTATAAAAATTTATTTCAATTCGAAGATGGTGCGAAAAAATTCATTATTTCATGCGTTAATTTTTATATTCAATGAAGAAATAAGTAACAACAAAAGTACTTTGTAAACTGTTTTGAAAGGATAGGTAAGATTTTGGGAAAGGAAAAGGGAGTTACAATTGCATTCTCAAAGGTATCTCAAATATTCTCTACAGGATTAAGGTCAGGAGATCTGGATAGTTCTCTCTCTCCTACATGTGTTCTTGCCTTCCAGAAATTCATCTGTCAGATGAAATATATATGGATGAATGTTGTCATCCATGAAAATATAATCAAGCTTCAAGATTTCATCTGTATACTTCCCTTTGCCTCTGTCAAGGACATGGTTGTCTGTGCACCCATCTAATATGATGTGTACCTAGAGCATCGCTGTATACTGGTCTCTTTCTGGGATGTTGGAGGACACGTAACGGTTTCCTGGTTCCTTCAAGATAAAGGAACGCGAATATTAACTGTTAGGCTGCATTTGGATTCATCAGTGAATGGAACGGTCTCTGACAGAATCCTAATCCAATGTCAATGTTTGTTGATTCATACTGAATGGTTCTTTTATGCACAGAAATGAGGCAGACTAGAACAAAAATCTTGAAAACAGACCTCTTACATGTAGCCATCTGAAAACAGTAATAATTGAAACTAGGTTTCCTGTGGTTGCACGAAATTTAAAAGACAGCCGAACAGATGTTACACTCCCTTTACGCCTCGCTTTAATGGATAAATATCAGTCTTCATTGGTCGTCGGGGTTCATGGATTATATTTCTTAGGCCTTCTCTTTACAGATCCAATATCAATTAGCTATTTCCACAAGTTACACCCAAAGCTAGGTATTACATTTAAGTCTATAACAACCTGTACTTGAGAGTTGTCTGCCTCAAGTCTCCAAAAGTTTCGCCATCTCATATCATTATTCAATTGTTGGTGGTTACTCACTTTAACCATATGCTTTAGAGTTTCCCCGCATGTTGAAAAAAAAAAAAAGAAAAAAAAATTATCTTGAAAATCTACAGGTGTACGAACGATCGAAGAGCAAAAACTATTACAAATGTTTCCAAAGTATTTTAATCTAAATATCTAGTTCACACATGCGTGTGCGCTTATGTAACTTATACTAAAAATTTGCATATTTGGAATCATTACAACTTTAACTTTCATTCAGTGCTTTCCGAGAAATTTGTCTGAATAATTGAATCTGAATATTCTTGTAATTTTGAATACAAGTGAAAGTATATTACGAAGTAATTAAAATTTCAAAAACTGTTGGACACAATAGCAATTTAATTTTAAATTCTGGTAATGTAAATAAAAAACACCGTTCCCTTTCTCGATATCAATTTAAAATAAATTCATTGTACTAACAAAAATCTTATTTATTGAGCTTAAAAAGATTTATCGCGGAGTTCTAAAATGGCAGGAACAGTAAAAAATACAAATTCATATTGCTCTTTTTCGACAATAAATACGAAGGAGAAAAACTTTCCATTTGGGAAGGAAAGCCTTCGTAATAAAAATGAAAAGGAAAATAAAGAGCTTTGCCATTCTCATTCCTCACCAGTTAAGCTTACTTTATCCCGTATTTAAGCTTCAGAAAAGCTTGAAGCAAATGAACAATATTAGCCTAATATATATGCGGTGTCACTGAATGAATTACAAGCAATGCGCTACATGATTAAAGAGGTGAGGAATTGGAGCAAACATAATTGCAATTCAATTGCTGTTCTTAATAATTTATTTTCGAACCCTGCTGCTAGTGATTATGAGAAGCAGGGGGGCATCATATGAAGTTCATTATACATCTGGAGCTAATCTGAAGTATGAAAGAACAGATTTCGGAAACATTTGGGTATTTAGCACCAAAGAAGATTGTATTAACCTAAATCAAAATTTATATCATGCATAATGAAATGTAATTATTGTTTAGAATGTATTAGTAAATCCTATTTTGATACATTTACACACACGCACACGCTCTCATATATATAATACAGGTTTATATAAATCAATAAACCAGTGAGGAGAGGTTAAGAGAGTAGAGCTTACGTATGAGATTTGAATAGAATTTTATATACATTTTTAAAATTTTATCAATAGTATAATGCTTGTTTTATTCATTTATTTGTAATTTTCAAAGATTTTTTTATTTGATTAGATAATTCTTTCTTTCTGCAATTGCTTTTGTAGTTTTAAAAAAACATTTCAACATTATTTCTGATGACGTGTCATTAATAATTTTTTATATTACATTTTATTTTAGAATTCTTTTTTTAATTCATTTTTGGTTTAATTAATATTTCTTTTTTTAAGACATTTAATTGGTTTTATAATATTTTAGCTGCTTATTTATGTGTAATTTGGCTGTTTGAAGTTGAATTGAAGATAACTACTATGTTTACCTCCTTCATTCTATGTTTGATTTTCTGAATTTTCTGATTTTTGGTTTGTTACCATATTTTTTTATATTGTAATTCATTGAAGTGTGATAGTTTGGTCAGTAATACAAATAGAAACATACTTTATTCCATTCTAATGTATGGAATAATATTAATTGCCTTATTTCGTAATTTTAAAATTTTGTTTTTCTTTATCTTAGCTTTTTCTTATAAATTCTTTGGTTTGTTGATAGATTCTTTTGATTTTTAGTTTTCAGGTTTTAAATTTTTAGATTGCTTAGTTATTATACAATTTTTTTTTATCTAACTTACACAAATATTAATTTGTTTTTTTAATGTGTTTTTAAGTATGGAATGGAAATCTTTTTATTTATTTATTAATACTATTGATATTGTATTGGCTATTTTTAGATGGTTGATTGTTATATGTTGTAATTTGTGACTTGTACTACTTGTGGTTTGTTCTTATATATATATATATATATATATATATATATATATATATGTGTGTGTGTGTGTGTGTGTGTGTGTGTGTATGTTAAAATTTGCAGTACACATATAGAATGAAAAAAATTAGTAAGATGAAAGTATACCAAATATTTTCAAAACAATTAAATGTTTATTTTTTTCTTTAAAAGAACATAATTGATACTATATCAAAATCACGAAATAAAGCAAGGTTATCATACAGTTAATATTCTGATTTTTTTGTGAGTCTCTAGCATGAAATGCGGAAATATTTACCTTGCAATTTATCATTGAGAATACGAAGGGGTTTTTCAATATTTGTTATCAATTTTAATTAAAGATGTAGGTGAAAAAACACCGTCTTACTAATTCTGCTATTGAATTTTCTGAATTGAACAATTTGTGATATTTGTATGTTTTTATAAGTAAGAGTTTAAATATGAGTAAATTTGTCCGACAAAATTTTATTGTATACTTAAGTATAAAAAGCTTATTTAAGCAGTTTAAAAATTTAATGAAACTATGTATATAAAATTTAAGAAGTACACATATACATTTTAAAAAGTTTTAATTTAAAAATTCTTAAAAATATCCTTTATTCTTAGTAGAAAACTCTCGGAAGCATTCCACATCCGTTTCATTTTTCATTATTCTAAATCTGGAACTGAATTTCATTTTACGAGTAATAGAATTCGAAACATTTCATTTCGAATTTCTGTGCAAATTTTATTTGTCCGAGAAGTATGTGGAATAATAGAATCTAAAACTTTCGGAGACCTGGATGACCTTTTTAGATCAACTAAGAGCTTTCAGTCCCATGAGAGTAATTGTCACTCCTAAATGATCGACGGTCAAATTAGTGAATGGAGAAATTCTATGGGAAAGGAATAACGTTATCTGGATAACTAGTGCTTTCTCTAGTGACGTCATTCCTTCTGATAAAAGAGTATCTCTGGGAATTAACTGCTGAATGTTTGAAATATTCCAGTGTAGAAAATAATGCTTTCGGGATGTCCAGTTGTCATGTATTAGAGATTCTACCATAATTGTCCCAGATTTTTTCATATGAGTTGTCAGGATTAGAATAAGTATTATCTTTGATTTCATCATGAAATAAAATAAACAATTTAATATGGCATGAGCAAGTAAACACAAAATATATATTATCTCAGCAACGAAGATATTATTCTTAACTGTGTTTGGGGGTAGTACACACACACACAAACACACACACACACACACACACATATACGCCATTTTTCAGATGAACTGTAAATATTTCAATGCATTCTACTTCAATTTTGTTCATCTTTTCAAAATATATTTACTGTTTTTTAAATTGGACATATTTTTTTTAAGATTCTATTCAAAATTTATCTATTTCAACCAGTGAAATAATGTTTGAACTCCTTTTTTATTTTTTAATAAGACTAGCAATTCAAAACTGAAAAAGAAAAACGATAATTTTTCTCTAATTTTCCTAGTACTGATAGAATAAATAAATGAATTTTCTAAGCACTCAGAAAACATGTTTTTCAAAACATGTTTTTCGACCGGCAATTCAAATATTACTCTAATTTCTTAGACATTTATTTGAACAAATTAATTATATATTCATGTACTGCTGAATAAAAAGGAAACAAAATAAAAATATCTTTGAGTTTGTTATTCAGAGTATGTGCTTTCCTATTTTTCTAAGAATATGTTTACAAAGTCGAAAATTATTAAGTTATAATTAGTAATTTAAAGAAGTATGAGAACTTTGAAGCAAACTTTTATAAGATCTCTTTATCATGAAAACAGTGATTTTGAATTTACTTAAGAAAATAAATTTTTTAAACGTCCCTTTTACGATAAAAAGATTATGAGAGAAAAATCAATGTTGTCTCTTTTTCGTTAAATAAATTTGGAAACAAAATAGCTTTTGATGATATTAAAGGGATAATCAAGAAATATGCCGTAGGAAATATTAGGTGCGATTAATTTTGAAAATTATTTTGCATGCAATAATAGTGAATTAAATTAACAATCAAATTGTGTTGATGAAATGTTTTTTTTCTTAAATTTGACTGAAAATTTATCCCATGAAGATGCTCAAAAATAAGTTATTATTATTTTTTACTTGAGATATTTTGTTGCTTAAGAAATTTTTTAAAATTTTTTATTAATATAAAAACTCTTAAAAATCATCATGTTTTTTAAATATGATAGCTAATGTGTTGCTTAAAGAACAGAGAAAGGAAAAGTATATTTAAATATAGAACTGATAGGTTCTTTAAAATCTACTGAAGAAACAAGTTCTCTTCGTGAATCACACTATAAATACTTTTCGAAAAATATGAAAAAATGGATAAGAAAACTCCAAAATATTTGTTCTATTTTTTAGAGAAGTTGTAGAGAATAGAAAGAATTAGTAGAGAATTTTTTTTAAGGTTCTTATAAGTAATATAATAATTCTTCATGTTTTATGAGTAACGTTAAGGAAACTAATTATAAAGACCTCTTTGTTTAAAGATCTTATTTGAGACCTGAATTATCTTATCAGACTAGTTGTATTTTTTCTACTCATTCGGATCCCATATGAATAAATCATGAAAATAACTTTGCATTAAGAGAGAAGAATAATATGTAAAAAAGTTTAAAATTTACATTTTTTCCTATTTTTTTTTTTTTTGAAAATTTAATTAGATGTCTACAAAAAACAATTACCATATTTAAAACAGCTTTGTGAATATTAATGGCACTTAAGTTAAAACATAGAATCTACTTTCAATGAAATTAATTTTTGATTTAAATTCAGCTCTTTATCAGTAGAAACTGTATAAGTGTATAATTCTTTTGTTGCCCCTTGAGTTTTATAAATGTTAATAATGAAAGTTCTATATAAATAGGTATAATTAAGGGAATTAACTGCATGACAAGATATTTATATTGAGCTCCAAATCTTCCAACCCAATATAAGCAATACTTCTTAAATGGATAATGAATTATTATCCACTTGTCATGTATTCGTTTATTTATTTTAATTTTTAGGATAAAGGATGACAAAGAATTTAAGTATTGATGCGTATCTTTTTTATATTTTTCACATTAAAACTGAATTCGTAGTATATCGAACTTATACTTTTTTATTGCTTCACTAAATTAATGAATGATTAACTAAATAAGTAATCACTCAGTTCAAAAGTAACTGCTAGAAATACTTGTTAGAATAATACATGAAATAAAGTTCCAAATATTCAATGATGCACTCATTTTTTTTGTCTTTCATGAAATCATTTACATTCTTTTAGAGAGGAGTATCATCTTAGGATGGATGTAAGTGCTTAGAATTCTATATAAACTTCAATTAGAAATATAGAAAGGATTGGGAAGAAAGAGAGAATATTCCGTTCATAGATTTTTCTTCTGAAGCTTTAGCCAATCACCCTTGATCTAAGTAAACACTTTTCTTACTTGCGACGACATCCCTTTCCGTACTTCATTCGGAAAGGATCCCAAACACTCCTAAATGTCCTCGAAAGATTCCTGAGAACGGGATGCCCTGTAAATGTTACTCTTTCAAACACACTAAAGAAATTAAGCTTTTTTTTTTCCTCTTTGCCAAAATTCAAACGTAGAATGAAAGTACATTCATTACACACTCAAAGCATAAAAATTTAATTAAAATTCTTTAAAACTTTAAACCTCGTTTCTTGCTATAAATTCTGTATATAAATAGCTTTTCTTTACTTTTTAAAACTGCTTTTAAATTAATGAAGGTTTAATATCATCGTCAAGTTGTGAAGAGCATTAGTTGATTCATTTATTGCGATTTTATTTCGTTCCTCTTCTTCCTACGATTGTATGCTCATTTCCTGCAGTTGTTTATGCAAACATGCTATGAATGGAAGAGAACTATATATACTAGTTTGTATATAGTGACGTTTTTATGTAAAGTCGCTAAGGAAAATTAATGCTTTTTTAAAGAAATTAATGTAACTTTTCATCCTAAAATGAAAATATCACCATCTGCTATTATAAAGGATGCGGTTTCAAGGTAATTGAGACATTTTTGACAAGACAAAAAGGAGCTTATTTTATGAAAGGTTTAAAAAATAATCTTCACTTTTTAAAAAATTACATTCAATGGAAGTAATATTTTAACATTGGAAAATTTGTTTACATAAAAATATCTTTTTTAAATGCATAACTAATTATGTACTTGCAATTAAAATTCAAAAGCTGTATTTATATTTGTTAGTGTATTTACTTTTAGGTGTATATTACATAAAATCCACTGTATTTATTCCTTTAACAATTTACAGAGCATTTATAAATAAAACATTCTGTACACTGAGTAGATATAATTATAGTTTCAAAATTTCAATTTAATGTAATCCAAAAATTTTAAATTTCATGATTCAAATTTCCCTGAATTTTTATGCAAATGTTATGCAATACCTAAAATTTGTGTGAATGTTATTAGGAAAAAAATTACTTTCACTGCATAGGATATTATAAGTACTTCATTTTATAATGGAAAATATTATCTCAATGAATTAAGCAGCTTTTGAAGAACGTATACTAGAATCGTCAGTCATCACATTTTTTTGAGAAAAATGTAAAACGGATATTTTTCTTTGCGGCGTGGAATATTCATTTATAATTTTAAATTCAATTTTCTAGAATTTTATTTGTTAAGTTCCCCTATATAACACATTTATTGAATAAACAAAGACTTCTTTATTTTTAAACGACAAAATAAGAAGAGACGCAAAGCTTGAAGCCTTTTAGGCCCAGTTACTTTAAATTGGATTCCAACGAATTTAAACTCAAATTTCCTAACTTAGATCTTTCTTAGTGGCCACTTACATTTGCTTCCTGTTTCTGTAAAGCTAATTATTATCCTGTTTATCTAAGTCGAGGCCTACTTCTGTTTTTGCTCCCAGATTGAGAGTTTGTAAATTGATTTGTTAAATAAAAAGAGATGTTGAGTTCTTAGTTCCCCTTGTCTGAGTAAATAGCTCTTTACGAATTTAAGAGCTATTTCTGCTAACCAAATTAGAATTAGAACTTAAAAAGTCTTTTAGAAATATTACTTTACCAGTGAAACAAATATTCTATTCCTTCTCAATTCTTCGGCATCGATTTTCAGTTTTAAAAACATAAAAAAAATAAAATAAAATACCTGAACAATTTTTTTATTCAACAGAATATAAATCTTAACACAATAACTAAAAATATTACTTTGGAGACCTAATGTTAGAGTTTCATTGCTTAATTTACACAATATCGTGTTTTCCTTCCATGAATAAAAATGAATTAAATGAAATGAAGCTCCATATCAGGAAAGGATCTTTACTTTAAATGGCTCGTTTAAATAAACAATGGAATCTAAAAAAAAACATCTAATGCATTAAAGTTTTTGTAAGGAAATTTATTTTTCATTTTCATTAATATTTAAAGCAGCATTTCAAAATAAATGAATCAAGACCATTTACAAATGAGAAAATTTTACATATTTTCTGCATAGTGTAAAAATTAAGAAAGTTTCTTAAAGAATTATTTAAAAATAGAGACAGTAAATCTAATTATATATATTGAATTAATTTCCTCAGTGCATTCGCGACATTTTAATGCAATGCACTTTAACTTTTGCGTTGTTAATTAAGTTCTGTTTCGGAGTGTAAGAGGATTCTGTACGTCATTCGCATTGTTCTCTAAACTGTGTCAGCCTTTAAGGACTCGAGAATTATTGTCATTTACAAACTCAATAATTCTACGTTTTAAACATATTATTAACTTAGAGAAAGTAGTGCTTTCCTCTGTGATACGACAACTGATAATTAAACCATCGACTTCAATATTCTGTGATTACATGGATTGTAAATTATGATGAAGTGATAATGTTGAGAAACAAGGATTTGGGCGTTATTTCGGTGGCATAAACCGAAGTTTTATAACCTCTTTTAATTCTCTAGAATATGAAGGTTGTTTGGTTTGAATTTGTATGTCTCAAGGAAAAAAATCACAATGAAAACAACAAATGTTTTCCTTATCTCCTAACTTACACTCTACATGATGACTGATAAATTTCGAAAGCAACACCAACCCCGTATTGCTTACGACCTATTTGTTTTGAAACTAATTTTTTAATAAATTAGAAAAATCTGTGAGCTAAGTGTTATGTTTATTAAATTACCTTATTATATAAATTTACGAGCAAACGAAACGTATTCAATACGGCTTTCTCCCTTTACCTCAAGAACTAAAAGGCCGTAGTTTCAATTGACGGATACGTGTTTTTTTCTCTGACCTAAGATTTGCTTTAGAGGCAATGGAAAATGATGTATATAATTCCTACCACTCACATTAAAAGTGATCTAGATCAACAACTAGATCAAAAACGAAAATACTGTAACCTTCAGTGAACCGTTACATACATCAGAACAGATGGCAATGAATACTAGCCACGGAGCCACAAAATATGAACCAGACTTCTGTCAACATACTGACTGATTCGAAAGGCATGGCAGGCCATTGTAACCTGGTGATCACGGTCGTGGACTCGTGGCTGGCGTTGTCTCTGTCGAGTCGTGGGTTCGAGTCCTGAGTCCACTAAGGATCCGCTGTGTAGCTGGGTTGATGCACGTTAAATCTGGTCGTGGTACAAAGTCCTTTCATTGGCATGGTGAGGGAATTGGGAGAGGGAACTACCAGCTAAGGTGTCGCCCTCCTCACTTAACCGAGGTTCAACATTATGAGGTCTTTCGCTAACATCTCTTGTATTGCTTCTTAGTGCGACATTAATAAGCAATCACTTCACAAGTGGTTAAGTGCAAACTTTTCAGCTAACCTCAGAAGAAACTTTTAATTACAGACTTTAACTGATCTAGATCAATTACATAATAATAGTGAGATTTAGAACAAATCAATATAAGGCATGAAAATTCCTCCAGACAACACAAGAACCTAAGTCAATTTTAGAAATAATTTGGATGCTCTATTGATACTATAGCCTATTTATAACTCCTCGACCATTTTGCCAAGTCTTTTTAAACTTGACATTACCCTGCAATTTTATTTATCTCCACCGAAATTTTCTTACAGACCTATGGCGTCTGATCTGGCAGCTGCTGTCTTTCAGGCTTTTGAGACCACTATAGACCCACGGTGAAGCCGAGCTGATGCATGTTAAATCTATCGAGGTTCAAAGTCCTCCCTTTGGCATGGTGTAAGGAGAGAGGGATGCAAGATCAGGTGTCGTCCTCGTCACTTGACTGGGGTTCAAAATTATGAGGTCTGTCGCCAATAGCCAATGTGTTGCTGCTAGTGTGACGTTAATAAAACCTATCAATCAAGTTTTGAGACTATCTAATGTACACTTTGCGTTATCTATGGACTCGACAACAACAAAAACAACTCTAAATAAATATTAAAATCAATGTGGGATATTAAAGTCTTCCTCAAAAACACACGATTAAAATAAAATAAGAGTTTAAGTTCTCTTACACAAAATATAAAAATTAAGTGTGGGTGATTCACTTGAAATTATTCATTCTTTAATAGAAAACTAATTGACAAATGAATTCATGGTTTAAAATGATTTGGATCTAAATTGTTTTAATAAATTTTTCCCAGTTCAAAATTTTAGACACTTTTTAGCAGGTTTGATATCTTGATTTAGAAGAAAGTAAAACTTAAATACAGTGTACTTTTTTGAAATAATAATAGATGCTAAATAATAACCGAAATGTATTAAAATATTATTCCGTGCAATCTCATTTGCATTGTGTTTGATTTATTTTGTTAATTCAGTGCCAAACTTAAAAGCTATGCAGAGATGACCTCGCAATTTTGTCAAGTGATTAGGATGACAACTGCACTAACATCAAATTCTTCACATTATCATTCCTCAAGAGAACTTTAAAGATACTGCATTAAATGCGGAAGAAGGGATTCTTCATTCTCGCGGGAGGAAGAGAATACTATAAACTTTTATTTCTACTATCAAGATACTTTAACATTATTTGAAGATTTTACAAAAGAAAGCAATTTTCACGTTATCCGATTTCTCTATTAAAATTATTACAAAACACGGAACTATTGTTTTAATTCAGTGATTGTTATGAATTCGGTTCATGGTAATGTGATTGGTCATGAAATTTTCTATGCTTCTTAGATAAGGCTCTAAGTTTATTTAAACAAATGAAATTTTCCGAAATTGTAAGTTTGTATTAAAAGGAAAACCGAATCTTTTGAAAACAATTAAAAATCTTAAATTAAATTTTAAGAAAGTGTATTTTATAAAGAATTATAAATAATTTGTAATTACTGAAGATACGAATATTATATAACACATTGTATTTTTAATTGAATAAATAATAACATTAGAGGAACATAGAGTAATTTCTCTGAAAAGATTTACTGAGACCAAACTTTTAATTAATAGCATTGGGTAATGTGAAAAGTTCAGGTGAAAGAGTATTTAACAAATATAAAAGAAAAAAATAGCGTTTAAAGTTTAATTTTAATTAATAAAATGATACATTATATGATTATCTTTATTTTTAATTAATCATTAATAAAAATTAAAACCAATTCTTAAAATTAAGGTAAATTTTCTGCTGATTACACAAAAACGTTACTTTTATAAATGTGTTTAGAATTCCTTTGGGAGGGATAAAATGTTTTATTCAATAATTGCAGTTCTTACAATTTCCAAAATTTTGAATTTTTTGCTTATATAGAATAACTGATTGTAGGAATTTGCATTTATGATAATGATTTATATGTCAAAAATAAATTTAATTACTTTATTAAAAATAACGAGCTGAAGTGTATTAATTACTTAAAACACACATTCTATTAATGATTAGGGAAATAAAAATAACAATGGCAAAGTCGCCTTAAAAATAATTTATTTTATTTCCAATTGAGATAAAAATAAAAGTTAAGTCTCATATATAAAAATAATAATTTAAGAATATTTTATAAAATGATATTTTTCAGTAAATTAAACATTTCCGATCTTTATAAATTTATGACAATATATGCATGATAAAATTTTTTGAATGCGTAGTAACTTTGTTCAGCATTTTTTCCTTTTCATTAATGAATAGCTTATCTAAATCCTCTCGCATTTCGAAGAACATAAACACTAATTAACAGGAAATTATAGATAAGCTAATGAAGTAGAAAATTTTTTTACTAAGTGGAGTTATCTAGCAGCAAAAAAAAAAAAAAAAAAAAAAAAAAAAAAAAAAAAAA
>BMAW01063278.1:1556168-1577831 GCA_019974015.1 Nephila pilipes
TAATTCACGTCTCAAATTTTATAACTTCCATCTTGTGTATCTAAATTGCTACCTTTTTTGATTGAATAACTTGTATTGACAATTTCATAATGTTTTATTGAAGATATTTATTTGAGAATGATTATATAAAATTAGAGTTTTTTTAATCAGTATGTATAAGTAACTCAAATCATTTATTTCATCTTTTCCTCTTCCATATTATTAGGCATATAATTAGTTCATTTTATTTGAATATTGCAGAAACATTAGTTAAAAACTTATAAGATAAGAGAGAAAAATAAAATGCGTTTGAGTCAATACTTTAGAATCTAAAAGATTTTTATATCACTTATAAAATGTATTTAAAGTTACTATTTTGTACGGTGTATATAAATATACATACATGGTTGGTGTTCTTACCATTTCAGACCTTCAAATTATTTTTATTCTAATTAAATTATTCAAAAATTTGTAGAGTAAGAGTTTATAAACTACTTGTCCAGAGAATAAACATCAAATCCATCAACTACTTTTCAATAACAGAACTCAGTTGAAGTGCATAATATAGAAATTACAGTGGGATCAGTGAACTGCCGTAACGTCTTTGGTGTTGAATTTGGAAAGAACCAACTAGTTCTTACTCTTTCCTAGTTTTTCTCATTTTACACTTCAGTCACCGAATCCATGTTTTATACATAACCACTAGAACTGGTCAAAACGTATAGAAAGAATGCCTAGACTGAGATAAATAGACATAAATATTCTCTTCTATTTGTCTTTAGCATTTTTGGATACGTTTTTCTATAATTGCCTATCTCATCAGATGGTAAAATTTTATTATTTCTTTTCCTATTTTATGAAATATAAAAAATATGAATTTTTATAGGTAGAGGATGTTAAAACTTCTCTGGGAAAAGCACTATATCTGGAATAAGTTATATAACTTTTGGTCATTCTGATTGAACTAAAATGTTCCTTTACTCAAGATTTTTCTGCTGAATATAACATTCATAACATTCATTCACCTTTATGAACATTATGAATTTCTTTTATGTGTATTTTTTATTCTGTTTATCGACTAATAAATTTATTTCCGTGATGATTATCCATTATATTCTGAGACTAAGTTTCATCATCTGAAATAATAAATTTTCTGAGGCATAATAATTTTCTTATAAGAGTAATACGTAACTGAACGAAGTCATTTCTCAAACCAAAAAACACCTTCACCCCCCCCCCCCCCCCCCCCCCCCCCCCTCAAAATTTTTTTTCAAACCGCTCTTTCCCACCCCAAAAAAAAAAAAAAAAAAAAAAAAAAAATTAATAATTCACGTCTCAAATTTTATAACTTGCTATCTTGTGTATCTAAAATTGCTACCTTTTTTTTGAAGTTGAATAACTTGTATTGAACAAAATTTCAATGTTTTAGAAGATAGTTTATTTGAGTAATTAATTATATATAAAATTAGAGTTTTTTTAATCAAATTTATGTGATAGTAACTCAAATAATTTTATATTTCATCTTTTCCTCTTCCATATTATTAGGCATATAATTAGTTCATTTTTATTTGAATATTGCGAAACCATAGTAAAACTTAATTAAGATAAGAAGAAAAAAAAAATAAAATGCGTTTTGAGTCAATACTTTAGAATCTAAAAGATTTTTATATCATTATTAAAATGCTATTTAAAAGTTATTTTGTGCATGAGTGTATATAAATATACATACATGGTTTGTAAGTTGTTCTTACCATTTCTGACCTTCAAAATTATTTTTTTTTTGAATTCTTTAAAAATTATTCAAAAATTTGTAGAGTAAGGTTTATAAACATATTTGTCAGAGAATAAACATCAAATCCATCCAAAACTACTTTGCAATTCAGAACTCGTTTTAAGTGCATAATATAGAAATTACGGTAGGGATCGAGTGAAACTGCCGTAACGTCTTGTGGTGTGAATTTGAATGGAACCTAAACTAGTTCTTACTCTTTCCTGAGTTTTTTCTCATTTTACACTTCAGTCACGAATCTGGTTACGATTTTTATATACACATAAACCACTAGAACTGGTCAAAAACGTATAAGAAGAATGCCTAGACTGAGATAAAATGACATAAATATTCTCTTCTATTTGTCTTTTAAAGCTTTTTTAAGTAATAGTTTTTCTATAATTGCTTAATCTACTCATCAGATGGTAAAATTTTATTATTTCTTTTCCTATTTTGTGAAATATAAAAAAAATATGAATTTTTATAGGTAGAGGATGTTAAAACTTCTCTAGGAAAGCACTATATCTGGAATAAGTTATATAACTTATTGTATTCTGATTGAACTAAAAATGTTCCTTTTACTCAAGATTTTCTGTGAATATAACATTCATAACATTCATTTCACCTTTATATGAACATTATGAATTTCTTTTATGTGTATTTTTTTATTCTTGTTTATCGACTAATAAATTTATTTCCTGTTAGATGATTCATCCATTATATTCTGAGACAAGTTTCATCATCTGGACTAAATAATAAATTTTCTGAGGCATAATAATTTTCTTATAAGTACCACATTTATTTTGTGAGCCGTGAACACATCAGAAAAATTATTTACTTTGTAATTCAATATGAGTTAATGTGATTTTATCTGTGAATGACACTTTTTCTAAAACTATAAAATATATTTTATTTAAAAGCATCACATTTCTTCTGGTTTCAAACTAACGACAAATTTTAGTAGGTGGTAATTTTAGTAACACGGAAATCACAATAAAAATTCATGAAAAGAGGCTTTCATAATTAACATAGAAAAGTTATGTGAAAAGTCTCTTTTTACATGAATGAAATTTAGATGGTATGAAAAGAAAGTTATGTTACGTAAGACTTCTAAAAAACCATTGTTTCATAAGTGGCTGAAATATAAGAATATTAAATACAGGTAAATAGATTACGTAGAAAATTGTCTACAAATGAGGGTCAAGAAAGTAATTGCTCTTTTAAGACGTATAATATAAGAATTTTAAAAAAATTATTTTGGGTTTGCGTTTTTCCTTTGATTATGTGCTAACATTTTTTCTGTTAAGTTCTCGAAAAGAAGAATTATTCCAACCTATTATTAACTAGAGCAAGGTAGGCGTACTTCAAAGCCCCCGGATCCACAGAAACAATTATTATCAAGAAGAGAAAATAGATTCTTGAAATTTCTAATGTATTTTTATTTTGGCTAGTAAAAAATTCTTAAGTACAAAAACATTGCCAATGTTAGCAATGAAACGAATAAATACAAATCCTTCTGCCTCGAAAATTAATTAATAAATTAAATATTAAAATAAGAGCAAATGATTAATTATTAAAGTATACAGTAATTATTCTATTCGTACTGTAAAATGATAGCGGATGGTAAAATATTAAATTAAATGTATCTTAGCAATGCAAATATATCTCGAAAGCAAACGAAATGTAATTAGTATGATCATAATGTATTATAATGTCAGCCAAACACCCTGTGACGCCATTTTCTCAAAACAACAGCCTTGTTAAAAACATTCTAATTTCCAAGTCTTTTTTTGATGTTAATTATTTATTTATGCGTAATCTGAATACATAAATCGCAACGCAACAATATTTTTTTTTGGTATTTCATGTTTCAACTCTTATTAAATATTTTATAAGCAGTTATGCTCTTAATGTTAAAAAAATTTGTCTGCATAAAATATAGATTTAATGAAATGGTCCTATTTAAAGTAAATAAAATGTATAAAAAATTTTTAATCTCGATACATCAAATTTCAAGTCGAAATTTAAATATACTTTCCTATTTCTTTCATGCTGTTTTCCTCTCCGGACATGTTGCTATCAAGAAATACGATCGAACAAAAAGTCATTTAAGCTCAGGGGCATTATTTTCTTCAAAAAAGTGTTTTATAGCATCAAATTTAAGAAAGCTTTGAAATAGGAGCTGTAGGGGAAAAAGTGTTTTTCTTTTCAAATTAATCGTGATGTTTTTCGATTTTATGAAACTATTTCGATTTCGACAATTGCTGCACTGGAAGTGTAATTAGTTGTAGAAAGGTAACTTGAGAATATGCAGAATTTTCTATATTTTCTTTTTAAAATGTCCATGCTTAATATGTAAAGTGGAAATGATTTACTGATATTTTGTTAAGAAGCGTAGTAAGTAATATGATAGTGATAAAAGTTTCATAAAAATGAAAATTCCTTACAAAATGATCCAATGCAAGGTGTTCTTTTAAAATTAAAAGATGTCTTTAAAAAGATATAAAAATAAATTATATTGAATACATTTTTTTTTCAAATATTTTATAATTGGAAAAATATTTTGCGTATGCTTAAAATAGAAGTTATTAAGATCCAAATTTTTAAAAACTTTCTTAGAAGAATCCTATTTTACAATGAATGATAAAGTATCGAAACCATTTCTTTTCTATGTATGAGCCTAAATATATATGTGTGTAATATATATAACAGAAAATAATGTGATAGTTACATGGTTTTTTCCCCTACTAAATTAAAGTTAATTATAAAAGTATTTCTCTTTATATTTATATCTATATTCTGTAGATCCCTAACCTCATGAATTATTTAATTTTTGAAAGTTATAGAAACTTTTAGTAGCTGAAATATTGTATGATTAATAAAACCCCAATTCACTGAAAGCAGCTTCATAAACTATTAATATGAGTATTGTTTTTTACAAAATGTTAAATTTTTTAAATGGTTAAAGATTTTGATATGATTTCGAAAAGTGACTTTAAAGAATGGTAATGAATTGTTTTGAAATTTTTATCAATCTAAATCCCCTCCCCTCCAACTCTTACAGAATATACAACAAAAGAGATAGTGAGCAAATAAATTGTGGATTTAGAAATCATTTTAAACGTATTTGCAGCATCATTCTGTACTCTCATATATATATACTAGTATCTTTAATACTTAAAACTATTTGATAAAGGAGTATGAAAAATTAGAGGAAATGCAATCAGATATTTGAGTTAGATGTTAAATAAACCGTATATAACCTTGAAGATTCAACTAATGCTTAACTAATACCCTTAACAAATAAAATATTATTTAAATTAAAAGAATATTATAAAAGTACAGCAACACAGTAATATTGGGTTAATTATTCAATATTAATTTGGATTAAGTGATTGCATCACATCAATTCAATAACGCGTATTTTAAAGATAGTAAATAAGAAAGTTGTAGAGCTTGAACGACTGACCTTTTTTTTTTTTTTATTAACGTCGAATTTATAAGAAATACAAGGCTATTGGCGACGGATCTCTTAACCTTGTGTCACGGTCAAGTGACGAGAACTATACTTGAGAGAACTAGATTTGCACTCATCTAACTTCCACACCCTCGCAACGTGATGACTTCAAGCTCCAAAAATTTAAAGGACATCAACTCCGTTACATGACGAATCTTTAAATGTTCCTTGGTCTCGAACCAATGGTATGAAGAAAACAACGCTGGCTTTGAGCTTTTATCTATGACTGCTCAGCTACCGCTTAAGAGCATAAAATTTCCCACATGAATATGTTTGTGCGTATATCTACAAGAATTTTAAAATGAAAACTTTGACAAAGACTCCAGAGAATGGAGAAAGAAAAATCCGCTTTCATTTTCAATCTAAATATTTATTTTTTTAATCATGGCTTTAAATGTTTTCTTCTGCAATTGAAATATCCAGAAAAAAACATCCTGTCAGTAATCGTTATTAAAGCAACCATGGAGATCTTAGGAATATAGCGTCTTTATTTCTTAATGGTCCAAAAGAAAGAATAAAATGAATTTCGACAGTCCCCCCCTCTCTCTCTGTACCAAAAGAAAAATGGGAAAAAAATTAAAGACGAGAAAAAAAAGATAGAAAGCAAACTCTTCTCTTAACACTGAGACTAGGAGAAGAAAAAATCCTACTAAGAGAAATAAAAATTAAAATAAATAAATAAATATTTTTTTAAAAAAATATTGGGTAAGAATAATAAATATAATTTTTCTTCTCATATATACCTCATAGGTATATAAGGAATGGATATTAAAGTAAAAACTAAAACATTTTTCAATGTTTGAATGTCATTTTTGTGGAATGAATTATATGTATTTGAATATAAAATACACAGATCTTTCTAAAATATTCAGTACCTCAATTAATTAATTTGTGATTATTTAATGAAAATTGAGCTTTTTTTAACCCTAAAACTTTCGTGTATAATAATAGGTAGAAAACATAGTACATAAAAACTAAAATAGTAATTTATATTTAATCATGATTTACATGAAAAGAAAATTTATTTATCGGGTATATCAAATTGTTATTTTGATTTAAAAATTTAAGTATATATAAGAAAATTAGTCTCCCCTATATTGTTCTGAATTTAAGGTTGTAATAAATTTTTTGCTAAAATGTGATAACGTGGAGTTTTGCATATGAATTTTTCATATTTTATTTCAGATTTGATAAGTTAAAATATATGTAACATAATAGAACTATATTGGCTATCAAAACAAGAGGATTTAAACATAAAATTCTTAAAATTTGGCATAAGTCATACCTATTTTATGTAAAAATGCTGTTGAAAAAGTATTTTATGAATAAGATTAAAAGAAAAATTAGGAGTGGCAATTACTTATTGTGATTTGGCAATAATTTATTTCTTAAGTAAATGGTAAATATGTGATAATTATAAATACTCTTTCAAAATTAATCATAAGTATTTTTGTTCCTTCTCATCAAGATTCTTTAAGTTCAGAATAAAAAATAACTGTAAAAGAAGAAAGAAAACTAGACGAAGATACCATGACAGGAAAAAAAAAACTAATAAAATATTAAGATACATTATACGCAGCGATGAAGGGATCTTGGTCACAAACTGATAGCCGTCATTTGGGATGTGAGATGGAGTCCCGATTTCACTGAAGACCCTTTGGGCAGTGGGGTTGATGTTCATTAAATTTGTTGGCACTCGTAGTCCCCACATTGGCGTGGTGTGGAAGTTTAGAGAGAGTGGTGCCAGCTCAGAAAACACCTTTGTCACGTAACAGTGGATAAAACTACTCGATAGTAAATAGCCCTATTGCTGTTTCTTACTGCAATGGTATTAAAACAATCAGCCAATCACAACGAGTGAATTGAAAGAAAAAGACAAGTTTTAATAGTAAAGATATTTATTCGACACTGAAAAAAGATTAAGTATTCTTTTTTCTGTGTTTCTTCCGACATTAAATGTATACAATAAAATTGTGTATTTTTATCAAAAAATATTCACAGTTGTATGAAATGTTACAATTTATGATGAAAATGAAATACTATAACTTCTGTTTCGAAATGCTTTCATTTTCTAGAAAATAAATCCACTATTAAATGAAATTTCAATGCATTTGCTTCAAACATCCAACTTCTGTCACTGCCATATATTTTTAATATTTTTTAAGGATCATGAATTATTTATCTGAATAAACAATTTTTTGAGCTTCTTGAATTTCTATTCCCTTATTTACTGGAGCAGATTGCTTCCTAAAATGAGACGTCAGAAGAAGCTGAACATTTCCTTTTTTTATTTGCAATTCTTTTGCTTCAGTAATATAAGTAAGAATTCTATCTTAGGAAGGATAACATTTAAAAATGATGCCTTACTTACATGGATGAAAATGTCATGAAATTCATTTTAAAAGTTATGCTAAAAATAAAAGAAAGTACTAAATATCGATAATTTAGCATTTAATTTGATTAAAATATTTCTCTTCATCAAAACTTATATATGGGAAATGTTATTGATTTTGTTTAGATTGTTCCCAAGTCGATTTTAAATTGTAATAAGACTTTGTTTTTAAAGAAACATTTTATATATGTTTTATACTGAAAGGGTAAAATTGTTAGCAGTAAAAAGTAGTTGAAGAAATGCACCAATGAATAAAAATTAACAGCCGTTTTAATATTTTTTTAAAAAAAAATCATTATTTAATTTCAGTTTTAATAGGAGTTGGATAAATTCTCGTAACCTAATTAATCTTAAAAATGAAAACGAGTGATACTAAAAACTATTAACTTGATACTATAACAAAAACTAATAATTTTATTTAATCATAGTTACTTTAGGGAAATAATAAACATTATGCAATTATACATCTTTAAAAATCATATTTAAATAGAAATATTGTTTAACTCCCCATGTGTATAGCGCGAATTTTTTTTTTTTCAAACAGTGAATAAAGTATTTTTGCATATTAGAGGCTGAAAATTATTTCTATGAAAAAAGTCGCTTTTCAGTAACTTTCTTTTATATCCAAGTAAGAAACACAACTAGTGTTGTTTTGAACTAGACAAGGGATGAGTTGATATTAATTATTTCATATCATATAATGTGTTTTATTCGCAGTAATTATAATTCTTTCGTATTTTTTGCAGAAATACAGTTTTTTTTAAAAAAATTTGGATCTCAAAGGAATATACATTAAATGGAAATATGGTTTTGTTTTCAAATTACAGATAAAGGTCGAGTTAATAAAGTTTGGGTTAAAGGAATAATGGATAAACAAAGTTTTGTGTAAAGAGAGAAAGAAGAGAGACTGCGGCAATATGAATGAATAAATTTTGTTGTAACTAAAGGAAAAAAAAACTAATTCCTAACTTTTCTATAAGTATCAGAAAATATTCATTAAAATGATTTTTCAGATGATTAAATACTTTTATTGTATGTTTTTGAATTTCATTAACTAAAAGCAATGCTATAAGCATGTGTAACACACAGAAATATATAAGGAATCACCCCCGCCTCCCCAACCACCCAAGAAGAGATTTATAGATTCTGCTCCACACTTACATGAGAATAATTCCTTAATTGGAGATAATTATCAAGCTTTTTTCTTTCTGATACATCAGGTAGATTTATTAGATTTGATAAGGCTCACAACGCTTAAGATACATGCAAAAAGCAAAGACCTTTAACGTTTGTTTATTGAATATTTTCTTATGTGAAACTGGGAAGAGGCATACAGTATCGGAAAAGCCATTTTACCTTACCAGTGGTTGATATGGTACTATAAATATCATGTTGATTTACCCGTTAGGATTTGATTCTTTATTAACATCACTCTTAGAAGCAACACGAGGGCTATTGGCGAAGGATCTCCTAATTATGAGCTTCGGTTAAATGACGAGGACGACACCTGATCTAACACCTCTCTTTAAACTTTCATGCTATGCTAACGGAAAGACTTGGAGCCTCGACAGATTTAAAGTGCACAAGGCCAGCTACACAGTGGATCTTTAGTGGCATTAAGGCTCGAATCCACGACTCGATATAAACAACGCCAGCCGCAAGTCCGCAATCATGACCTATTGGCTACCGTGATCACTATCCATTAGTAGAACGGATTCCCTTTTCAATCTGAGGTAGGAAGCCCTCCATATTCCGAGATGGAATATATCTATTGTTGACTATTATTAGGAAACCCCGTCTGATTGATACAGATTCAAGGGAAAACAAATGCCTGATCGCAGTAAAGTGTATCCAGCCGCTACTTTTTATTATATTTATATTATTGACTCTTTTAAAAGCGGTAATTGACATGTAATTTTGTGCAACATTAATCTACTATTACTGGACATGACTTAAGTCCACAATTCGTAATATTCAAATATTTAACTACATGTTTTGATGCGATTCAAGCCAGAAAAGAATCTATCAAAATACATTTCCTGTAAACCCTATAAAATTACGTATCTACAACAGGAAGGACAATAAAACATTATTAAGATAGCTGCATTGATCTTTATTACGATTTTGTGATTAAACAGCTCAAAATCAAAAAGATGATTTCTTTTATTTTGAATTGGAAAATATTTGAGACAAAAGGTGTAACTAGTTAGCATTTCAGATATATTGAACTGAATTCCATTTTTTTTTGCATTGTTAGCACGCAGTTTTTGTACAACCTAAACGTTATTCTAGAAATCATGTTTTGTAATATTTTTAAAGAATTTGTTATATCTAAATTCAGTGCAATCCAGTTTTAAGCTATTATACAGTTAGTAAAGGAAAACAAGCAACTAAACAAACATAAAAGAAATAATCTTAGTGAAATTTGTTACAAAAATGTTAAATAAAGAGAGGTTTGTAAAATCAATTTAATATAAAAATCTAAAGAGATATTTAAAGGTCAAAGAATTGGTAGTATTTCAGTAATATGTCTAAGATTCGAGTATTTAATGAATACAATACAATTAGAAATTGAAGTGGCATAGTCCTACAAGCAAAATAAATTTAAGAAAGTGATGTTATAGTATTTAATTGACCTAAAACATTCTTTTTATAAATCGTTCCAATTTTAATTCCAGCCTGAGTAGCTGACTAATACTAATAGACCACTGAGAGCAAGAAACTCCATCAGTGTCATAAAAACATAAACTAAAAAATTATTGGGTTATTATTATAAATGATACACAAAATAAAACCTTATATGATATATATCTTGCCTTGTAAGGCCTGACACAGAAATTTCAACGTTTTTGATGTTAAAGATACATAATATATAAAATAAAATCCTCTAAGAAATTAGCCAATAAATAGAAAATTTTTGAAATGATAGGATTAAGTATTTTAATATAGTGATTTATTTATTAAATTATGATCATATATTTATATTTATATATTATGTAATGTTCTTCAAATATTATAAGAACTTTTCCTCAAAAAAATAAGCAAATAAAACATATCTTTTCTTTTATTACGTTAATTACAAAAGAAACATATGATTTGCTATACGTTGCGATATTTTAGCAAAATTTTATTGTTTATGTTTTATTACAGATAGATTTTAGTAAATAGTACAAATAAAAGTTAAGTGATAAAAACTAAAAGTTCTAATATTAAAATTCTAAAAATTACTCCTGAGCTTTTCATTTATAATTACGGACATCTATCTAAGTTTTAAATTATACATATATACTTAGAGAAATAAAATCCAAAATACTAAGTTTCTTTTAATACATTGTATCTAGATGTTCTTTCCTCCTTTGATAAAACACGCTTTCTTACAATTCTTACGAAAAGGTAGGAATTTTTCCTTCTCCTCTAAAATTAATGAGAACCTCAGGCATCCGAATTGTTTTTTTCTAAGGAAAGTCTTGTTCCGAATCAATTTTGCTTCAGAAGAAGAAACATTCCAAGCTGCTCAAGTTCCGAAGCAGTTCAAACAATTAACTGGACTTGCCCCAGTTCTTTCTTCAATAGAAAGCTTCCATTGACATGGATAGGCTCTCATTCGAGCGTTCGATACTGTCTGAGTTATCTACAAGTTGCTTTATAAATGTTGCTCAGTCTATTTAGTTGATGCAATTACTATCATTTCATTAATCGGTTTCGCAAGAACAAACATTACAACTAGTACTTATCAGATAATTGTTACCGCTCTTTTAATACATATCAACATTTTTTTTTCAATCCTTAACAGACAATTGATAAACTTATCTCCCTGGTAACGTATCTATAGTTTGTATTTAAATTTTTAATGATTAAAATAGTTTTATAGTTTTAAATTAGAAGTATCATTTTCTTCAGAAGTAAGCAATTTTTTAAATACAAATCGTTTGTTGAGTCTGTTTGAATAAATGTAAGGGAAAAAGGCATAATGATTAATTTATTGAAATGAAAAAATAGTGTAGAAGTTAAACTCTTAACTTGTACTCTGCTTACAAAATCCCTCTAGTTTTGAATTTTTAACCTTAACTATATGCAATTTTGTAAGTGGAATAGAAAAATAACTTAACAATTCTTTTTTTAAATACTAAACAAATTAAAAATTATAAATTTGGATTGTCTGTGCAAAATTGTACATAGAAACGACTCATAAATGGTAAATATGGTATTTTTCAAAAATTTGTTTGTTTTTCTAAGAGTTTAAAATTGATTTTATATTTTCCCTAAAAGTTCAGATCGGATAAATCACCATGCTATTAAAAAAATTTTTAACTGTCATCAGGGCCAAAATCGATAATTTTATCACTTCATCAGTAAATCAGTTTATCTGTCTATCAATATAAAAATGTAAGGGATTAAAAAAAAGGTAATCTTAGTACTCTTGGTTCCTGAAAAATATGGAGTGAATCAGAATATATATAACCAGTGACCATTTTTATAAAGAGCAAAAGAGTTAATTAGGATATAATTTTAAATAATTTTGTAAATAGATTTTATTGACTGTAATAGATATTTAATATTTTTTATATAAAGATAATCCTTTACAAATTCTAAAGTCATCTACATGAAACTACTTCTTAAAAATAAAATTGAATACGGAAACAATACAGAAATTTATATTGAATAAAAACATTCTCGCGTTTACTCTTGTTATAAAATCTGTGGAGCAGAAATATTTCGAAAATATGTAGTCAGTTGACAGAAGCACATTTTGTCATGGCCTTTTTCTTTTTAATGTTTGATGCTTTGTTTGACGTTTTAATCTTTAAAGAAAAGTTTTGAGACTTTTTTCAATTTGTGCTTCACGTACTTTTTAATGGTTCAGGATTGGTTATTCTAAAAATAAAACACAACACTATATATTCATTCAATATGGTCCTTTTACTCCTACATCCTTGTTTTAGTAGCAAATAAAAACCTTTATTCATAGTATTAACATTTTATTGAAATATTACTTAAAATTATTATTTTTGCTATAAAATGGGTGAGCAGACCCCACTGATTATTCATTCTTATTCATTCATATTTATAAAGCAACAATTTTCACGAAAACTGATAGATTTTATAGTTAAATAGTTTTCAAGGAATATTGATATCACACATCTATAAAATCATTTAAATAATTGCAATTACAATGTAAAAATAGATTATATTTCAACAACTATTCTTTCCAAATAAGAAGTACTAATAATTAATTTAGAAAACCAGTCAAATAAACTAAGATATTTTGAAATTATTCAGTAACATATTTTGCAAAAAAATACTTTCTTTTTTTTCACATTTTAACGAACGTAATATCAAATTATTTTCCAAATACTTTCACTTTTTCTAATTTTCTTTGGAAAAACATCGTAATTTCAAAGTTATCAGATAATTATTTGAAAGGGAAAAAAATCTTCGGAAAGCCTCAAAATTTAGATCTTAAGAAATTCAAGATGATGTTCTGGAAATTGAAATGTCAATAAATATAAGTAAATTTTTTTAAAAAAAAAATCAAGCTTTTATTTTAGGATGGTCTATATATGTAGATTTTTTTTTTAAATTTTAAAATAATATATAACTTATAAAGGCTTGAAGTTACCGATCAACTAAGTATACCACAGATACTAACTTATAACCAAAAGAAATATTAATCTCCCAAGATTTTATAAATTATCCATAATTTTACACTTAAAATAAATTATTTTTATACTTTTAAGCCCCTCTTTAAATAAAAGCTTGATTAAATTTTTTCTTTTTACATATATTTATTTAAAATTCTTTTTAGTCTGAAATTTAAAACTAAAAAGAAAAAGGTCTTATGTGAACTATTCATGAATGCAAAAATGTTTTTAAGTTTAAGGCTCTCCCTTCCCTCCCCTGAGTTCATCATTGCTAGAGCACACCATAGTATTATTTTGTTGTCAGAGTTATACGTGCATGCAAAATTTAAGCTCGATCGGATAAAAGGAAGTGGGGCGAAATTCAAGCACTAAGTGCGAGGCCCGGGGCTCCTTTCTCATCTGTTACTGCCTGAGCATACCGTAGTATTGTATTGCCATAGGAATTATATGTCTATGCAAAATTTCAATTTGATTGGATTATAGGAAGTGGGTTAAAATATAAGTAAACATTTTCAACTGGGAAGACATTTTTTTAAACATACATTCATATAAACATAGCAAATTTTAAAAGAGATCGTAAAAAAGCATCTCAGCCTTGCCCAATATTATTGAAGCAAATATTGTAATGAGTGTAAATAATATACTTAGAGTTTTAGTTTTGTTTTGCAGCTAAATACAAAACAGAGGCAAGAAAAATCATCCGTAAAGAAGTAACAAGCTACAGCTCGAATGAGGTTGGAAATAAAACAAAAGTTCTGCTCAGAAAATTGGTAAAGTCTATATTTTCTAGGAAGATATAAAAAAAGAATTAGTTGACCCAGACGATTGTGTCATTATATCTTGTGAAAGGTGGGACATATTCTATCAAGATTGTACGTGACAGGTTACTCAACAGTAATCTTGCGGTACAGTGTACGAGTATAGTGGGGTATAGTGTCTTATATTGAACATTTTTTAAATAAGTTTTTATCAATCAAATAAGATTTACAATATATATCTTGAATCGCAGCATAATCATTTAATGCAAAGGTTTTCTGTTATATTATTACAAGAAGAGAATTGGTTATAGAAAAGAGAATGTATAGAAAGAGAATAAATTATAGAAAAAGAATTAATGGTAAAAGAGAACCAGCCACTCTATACGATAAGTTTTTTGTTACATTATTATAAAAAGAGAATTAGAGTTATAAAAAGAACAACATCAAAATAGAATTAATTATATATAAGATAATTAGAGATAAAAAAATAATTTGACTGCCCAGAGATGATAGTGTCATCATATCTTGCGAAAATTTTGACATATTCTATCAAGATTGTACGTGATAGGGGACTCAACAATAATTTCGGAGTGTAGTAATTCAGGAAGAATTTTAAAAAAAGGATTTGTAACCAAATAAAATAAAATTTACAATATATAACTTAAATTGCGATATGACCATTTAATGTGAATGTTTTCTGTTATATTATTTTAAGAAAGGCTATAAAATGCATAATTTTAGTAAAAAAAAATTATTTAAAAAAAGAATAGAAATGCAGGATTTTTTTTCAAATATTTATTTTCTTGTTTAAATTATTCTCAGATAACTTAATCTAAAGCATGATTGGAAGCCTTTTGAAGTATTCTTTAATTCAATAGCACAAAAAAAAAAAAAAAAAAAAAACCTTTTTCTGTAGCTTATGCTTTTTCTTTGAAATAATGAAACTAGAACAGGCCACTGTTTTTACTTAATATGGCCGATGGAATATTTTGTACTATATAATTAATGGAATAATTTTGTACGAGGAGTACGAGGTGTCAATTCAGGTATCGTTCTCGCCCTTGACAATAGTAATAGATTATGAGATTTATTTTTCCATTACATGTTTATAGCTTAACTGAGCCTTTTTTGGCCTTTCGTCAAGTGTGTATTGTCCAATATAGGGCACTTAAAAACAGAAAGTAAGTGTAGAGTCGTCTTATTACATAATTATTAGTTTTTTTAAAAAAAAAAAAAAAAAACTCTTCTAAGATCTACTACAATATATTGAATCACTTTGATACAACATGTAATTATCATGATACGAAGAATTAAGTTGTTTGTCAAAATTAGTTTTTCAGCTTAGAAAGTGACTAATCTTAATATGGATAAAAGGTAGTTAAAAGTTTGGAAAACCAACGCATCAAAGCTAAGCCGTAAGCGAATAATTTAAGGACATGCAGGGGGAAATAAAATACCGAATTTCAGACTCGTTCTTTTTGTGACATTTTTGTTTCAAAAATTATTCGTTATCTTAGGAATTTATGTGTGTCTAATAATGATATCCTAATCATTTTATTGAATTATAAAAGTATTTTTATTCAAAAAGTTTTTCTTTCTCTTTGAGTTGAATACGGACATGATTTTTCAGATATATTTGTACCATTTTTAAAAATAATATTCCATAAATATACCAAATATTTTACTTCTCATATAGAAAACAACACACAAAATATAGCGAGCCAACATTTTTAATGATATTATCAAATATTTCCTTTACAAAAATATTGGAGCGTCATAATTTTGGAAATTTAAATTTTTTTAAACTTCTTTCATAATTTTTTTTCTTAAGACTTAAGTATTGATGACAGAAAAATAAGCATTTTAGGTTCCCTAAAGATATTTAAAAGTACTTATACGCATCAGAAACCTTTGTAGAGGCATAAAAAAATTTAGAAACATATTGTGAAAGAGATTTCTTTAAACCTAAATGCCAATATAACTCACAAATCCTGTCCATATTCAACTCAGAAAAAAAAAAACTTTTTTTGACAAAAATATGTTTTTATAGTTCAATAGAATGATTAAAATATCATTATCAGGCACACAAAAAAATCTGACATCAAATAATAATTTGAAAAGATGTAAGTCACAAAAACAAGGAGTCTTAGATATAATATTCCAGAATTCCTCAAATGTCCTGGTACCCTTAAAAATCTTTTCGAAAAACCTTAAGACAAAACACGGGAGTCTGAAACAACAGTCAAAATTAAACAGTTGGTGAAAATTTAGTTTATTTGTATATATATATATATATATATATGCTACTTTTAAGAAATATTTAACCAAGTTAGGTTTGTAACAAATACCAGTCACTCAATAAATACTATCTACTTTATTTAGGAATTTTAGTAACAATTTGGGGGCACTAAATGTTATGCACTATTATTTCACTGTTGTTCCTCAAATAATAAATTCACCAGAAATCTTAATGAAAGTTATTTTAATGAAAGTTATTTCAAGAATAACAATAAAAATGACAATACAGAGATCTATTGATTCAGTTTGATATTTGAAGATGGCATCTGAGTTTTTCTTCCTCTACCTCAATGGATTTGAATAAAAAATTATGGATCACCTGAAGGTAAGTATATTTTATAAATTAGAAATTAGAATATTGTTCACTTTTTCTTTGCCTATTTTCTTTTGGCGAATAAAATATTTTGTTAAAAAACGTTTGTATAAATAAAATTGTTTTTAATGGCTTTGACACCTTTCCAGAAAAATTAATCTGATATAATTACTCTAAAATTCTGATTAATTCTGATATAATTACTCCTAAAGTTTGTTTCTGATAGTGAAATGTTTAGTGTATAATCATATAAAATTATACACTAAACAGGACTTCTGTTTATATTACCTAGACTTGAATAACAATGCAAAAATTTATTTCATCATAGAAATAAAAACTATCCAAGTAATTCTAAATGAAAGTATAATGAGAACATTTAGCACGCACACATCAAATTAAGGTATATTTTAATTAGAAAGAATCAAGTTTAATAAATTCAAGGTAAATTCAATTAAAATGAAAAGTCCCCATAGTATAAGATATAATAACGCTTAATGAGACATAAAAAAATGCACTTTATGGAATCGTTTCGATTGTTTGTTTATAATGATCTAGGCTCTGCTCGGAAATTATTTTAAATTAATACCGTTAAACATTCTATTTTAATTTGACTCTTTTTTTTTTAACAAAGAAAAGGGCTTCGAACTTTTTAATGACATCATATTTATATTTTTATTCTTTCTTTTACTGATTATATTTTCATTTTGTCATTTTGAAAAGCTGTGAAATAATTGTTCGGAAATGTTAGAAATATATGTTTTTTTAAAAAATCTAAGGTACAATTTAATATATATATGATATAGACCAGTAAAATATTTACTATATATTTATTGTATTCAAATACATACGATGAAGGTCCACACAGATACATAAAGTTCTCTTTAAGAGATATTATTCAGAAATTCGCAGGTATAATTCTCAAAGCTTTCTCGTATTTCTTATTCCTTAAATTCTGGAAGAGAAGCCGCCAGGTTTCTATTATTTTACTTTATCAGTGAAGTGACACATGAATAAAAATTCCAACAATTTCAGTTTTAAGATAGAGAAAGCTATGAGTGTGTACTAAAGCATTGTAAGCAATTTTCTATATAAATATAAAACTCATACAATCTAAAAATACTGATGAAAATAAAAAGAGCATCGTGAAATACATTAATCTGAGCACTTTTGAAAATTTTTATGACTATGAAATTCTTCCATAGCACTGTTTCATTTAAGCAAATGTTCATCAACTGAAGAGAAGGCTTCATTTGTTGTAATAAAAGAATATACCGATATCTAGGATTAACATATAGCCATCCTATTTATGTCTATGTTTTCATAAAATTTTCTAGGCTATAATATTTCTGTCGCATGTTTGAAAAATTTATGCAAAACTAAAATAGAAAGAGACAATACTATACATTCTGAAAATTTAAAGTTGATAGATTACAAATGAAACTACTAAGCAAAATGTTAATCAGTTATATGCTAACTGCCATTGAATTATTTTATAAAACCTCTTGCTCACGTTTTTTTTTTTTTTTGTATGTTAATAGTTTAGAGTCGAGTATGCATTGAATCAAAAATCATCTCAATTCACATTAAAGGCTGATAACACATTAAAAATAAATCTAATTAATCTGTAATATTTACCATATATGGTGTAGCAGATTTGTGAGTGAGATATCAGCTCAAATATTGTCCTTGTCGTTTAATCATACAATTAGCTTAAAATATTTAAACGAAACAGCAGCACATTTTTTTCGTTAATTTTCTGATTTGAACTCTACAACGAATGAATGTTTTCTTAAGTTATTTAAATATCAGGCTATGAAGAGAAAATTTTTAAAAGCTACACAATTTTACCCTAAAAGATCAGTTCTTTTTTCCGAGGAAAAAAAACTTGGTATTTTAAAAAGTTAAAAAAACAGAAGTAAATCGATTTTTCATTTTCTTGGATAAATGAGTGCAAATATTGTGATTGATCAAAAATAATACAAACAGTATTAAAGCTATTCAAATGAAGTAAAAATTTATACATTGTAACAATCCTATATCAGGGACAGAGAACCCGCGGGTTCAAGGCCATATATGACCTGATTGATCTTCTTAATAAATTTGAGGCCACTGTCACTTAGTGGTCATGGTCGCAGACTCACAGCCGGCATTTTTTCTTTTTTTTTTCTCGAGTCATGAGTTCATACCTTGATGCCACTAAAGACTCGGAGTGTAGCCGAAACTGATGCATGTTAAATCTGTCAAGGCTCAAAGTAATCCCGTTGGCGTAATTTGTAAGTTTGGAGAGAGGGGGAGTGCCAGCTCAAGTGTCGTCCTCTTCACTTGACCGAGGTTCAAAATTACGTGGTCCGTCACCAATAACTCTCGTGTTGCTTCTTGTGCGATGTTAATAAAATGAATCAATCTAAATAAATTCAAATGATTTTGAGAAAAAAGTTATTTCTATTTCAATAATATACTTTTTTCTCTTTTGATTACTCTTCATGAAGTCCTGTTACATGACTTTAATATATAATTAAAGCCTTAATGGTCCTTAAGTATCTATTTTAATGTTAATATTTTCTAAGATCTTCATAAACATTTTATACATGATATTGTAAAATTGGATTTGAATTGTATATTATCTTTCTCTAGTGACATCTACTACATCGTCTAAGGTTTATTTAAAACTGAGGATTTTCAATAATAGTTCATAAATGGAGGTAAGGTATTTTTTTTTATAAAACAGATTTCAATTTAAAATCTATTTCACTGAAGTTTTTCTCAGAAAAAAAATGGGGCCTCTATTATATAATAAATAAAAAAACGTGGTCTTATTAGAAGTCAAGACAATAAAAAAACCTGACTTCAAGTAGGACTTATTTAATCTTTCACTGATGAGCAATAAATAGATTACATTAAAAATTTCGAGAATTTCAATGAGAAACTCAATTTTATGAAAATAATTTTTTTTTCATAACGAAAGAGGCAAAAAAGACGAATGGTTGGTAACTTAAGTATAAGAAACGTAAGAAAGTTTCATCTGCGTATTGAAGAAAATTACTCCTACACATACGTACAACTCTTTCAGTTTTAAGTATAAAATCTCATTCCTTTAAGTGTATGGAAGTGTACATATTTATTTTTTAAAATGCGGTTTGAATTACATTGACAAGTAAAACCTAATTCGTTCTAAGATGTTTCTCCTCAAACTAATTGAGCGTAAAATAAAATATTATAAATGTACATGTTTCAAGCATTTGTAAGTTCTCTAAAGGAAGTAAGATATTTGAAACATGTATTTGTGTGATCTAACTTTTTACTAAATGTCTTTTACTAAGTAGTCAGTTTTTATTAAGTAGGAAATCTCTCAAAACAATATTTTCAGTTTAATTTAAAGAAATAAGTTTTGTCTTTAAAAATTTGTTACATATAATAGCAAATCCTTTCAGAGAAATTCCTAGAATTACTTTCCAAATCGACACTAAATCTGTTAATTTTTTTCTCACTTCTTGATTTTTGACCCACAGTCACAAAATGATACATTGATGACATTTTAAATTACTAGGAATTTAAGATAAAAATTTCATGGCTGAAAGGATTGATTGAGAACGATAACGAGAAGTTAAAAGATATCAATCGAAATTTAATTTTTTTTTAAAGAAAACCCGTCATTTTAATTTTCTTTCTATTACGCGCAAAATTTCATCCTCTAAAGTAAACTACAATTTTATTATCGGAAAAAAATTCTGCAAGTCATGAAGCAAGTCCACAAAAGAAATTTTTATTAAAAATTTACCAGAATTTTGTACAGCTCTTCTCAAATTGTCGACGAATTTCAATTTCTTCCTTACATAAATTAAGAATTTTATCCAAAGAACTTTATTTTAAATTTAAAAATACCATATTAAGTGTAACATTTTCAACGTTACTGAGCCAGGTGCAATAATAATCTAGGAAATCAATTCAATAAAACATTTCCACTGATAATCTTAGTTAATCAAACCGCAATATGGATCTAATTATGGATGAATATATGTATATTGTGCTCAATAGGAACAGGCAGATTCTTGTTTATCGTACAAATACAGTATAATGAGTGGAATACATAATTAAGTTTATAAAGATTTTGAAGGTACACAGTTTGAGTAATTCTATTTCCACAGCCGACGAATCTTATAGCAATAATAGCGCTAAATCGGCTGCGTATCGAGTCGAACTGAGTTTGAATGAATTATACGGGTACATTATTTCACTCAGACTCATCTCTATACCTGAGTTCATCAATCGTACTGGCTTTCAAGTGGTGGTAGGCTTGACTCTTAGCAAAGCATGGTTAGATGTTTACAGTGGATGACAGATATGGAGAACGAACTGGCCACAGTAACAGTAAAATATCTTCTGTATCTTTAAATGCCAGAACAGAGTGAATAACAGGCGGTCGTACATTGCATTGTTGAAAAATAGCGTTACCGAGGCCTCGAATGTAAAGCGCAGTCACAGACCTTAACACATCAAAAATACAACTGTGACTGTTCAAAGTACGGCTAAAAGCAGGTGACGGGCATGCGTATCCAATGCCCAACCTCGAACCATCTCTTCAGGTGCTGGTTCCGTATGACTATGACGAATACAAGTCGGAAACTTAAGTTCTCGTGCGCATAATCAGAAAGTGTTGTACCTTTCTTTAAAATTTGATGTTTGTTGTTAAGTGCTTTAATGGTTTAGCAATTTTAAAGGTCAGCGGTGCTTTTTTTCATTTGAAGAAGTTATGTTTGAAAAACATTTAATGTATGGAATAATGGTATCGGGATACTGTTCCATCTATTTACGCCGTATTTTTTTAGTTGTATTCTCTAACGATATTTATCAATGCATATGAAAATTACATCACTAAAGGTTATTAGTCAAAAAAAAAAAAAAAAACTATGAATATATTTTACTTAAACCATTTGAAAATTTTTCGACTTTTTCACCGGAATTAGAAACCTTTGCAACACACACACACACACACACC
>BMAW01063278.1:1582831-1630666 GCA_019974015.1 Nephila pilipes
TTGTAATTTTGTAATTTTTAACTTTCTACTTTTGCTTTGGTTTATGTTTGTTTTCTAACTGGTTTAGGTTGTGATATTTACATTTTTTTATAATGTGACTTTTGAATTAACTTCTTGGTTTATTTGTGAATATAAATAATGTGTTATTTTCTTTAATATATATATATATATATATATATATATATATATATATATATAATTTATAATATATTTAATATTGAAACTGGTTTCAGACTGTTAAACTGTGTTATTTTTGAATTATAGGCGTAACTATACCCTTCAACCAAGTATTTTATTAATAAATAGTTATAACAACAAAATCATGAACGCAAAAAAATTATGAATATTTAAATACAAAAATAAAAATAAAAGAATAAACCACAAGCAACTAGATAATTTTAAAAATCAAAAATTATAAAGACTCAAGAAAAATATCATGATTTTCCTAGTTTAACCCAAATGTATTAATATTACATATAATAATACAAACAAATATATAAATTTACGAAACACAAAGAATTTCAATTTAGAAAGGTTATTTACTCACTTTAGATACTCACTAATGTTTTATTTCTAATAATGAACTACTTGGAAAAAGCGTAAGAAATTAGTAAAAAATATGTTAGGTACCTAAACACCAAACATTTAGCGCAAGGATTCAACTTTTAAGCATTTCCAAAATGCAAACACTTAACTTTAAAAAACTATTTTTGAAAGTTGCCAGAATGCAAACATCAAATTTTAGAAATACTTAGTCAACAATCAATGGGCAGTACAACAATTAAGAGTATTGAAACAAAAATAACATCTAAAAAACTAAAGACATTGAATAAGATTTATTTCGATTAATCATTGGTAGAAAGGGGGAAAGGATCCATAAATTAGAATCAAGAGTAGTGAAACAATTGTCCTAGTGTATATATATCGTGATTGAAACGCTTTTCCTTAAAAAATGTTGTTTTTGCTTCCTGCTGATTACACCAGATTGCTAATTTAATTAATTTATCCATTCTTTCATTATTTGTTTTCGTATTATTTATACTTTGAGTGAGTTAATTTGAGTTAACGTCATACTAGTGGTACTCAAGAGTTATTCGAGAAAGACCTCATAACTTTGAACCAAGGTACGAGGTAAAATATGCGAGTACTTAAAAATACTTAAACTGGCACCCTCCTTTCTGAAGTGTTGTTTTGGAATAATGAGCTTGACTCGAGTTTTGGGATTGTCAGATTTTTTTTTTTTTTGAATTATGAGTTTAAATCTTGAATAAAAGACTGTTGTTCAAAATAATAGAGAATACTGTACAATAATTTCAACTAGGTTTCAAAGTTCTCTGAAGTATGGTATCAAAATTTTAGAAATGGGGTAATGATTCAGAAATTATCTTCATCATCTTAAGTGGTAATGTAGTTATATTATGGTATTAATTGTGGAATAATTCCATCTATATTGAGACGATGTTTAGACATAAGCTCAAATTATCTTTGAAATTCTTAGACATTTGTTTTTGTAGCTTTTAATGACATTCTCATATTATAACAGTTCCATTTTTATTCAAGACATGGATGGGGAATGTTTTTAGGAATGAAATCAACAATTTTGTGCTAGTCAAAATCCAAACTAGAAATTTCGAGAAAATTTTTTAGTCATTTATTAATCTTAAATTAGAATCATGGAGAACAAATAAATTAACTCTTTTTAGATTACCAAATTTTTGTTTTATATGTTTTATTAACTTTTAAGTATTTTCAGGAAAGTAATAAAGTGTTAAATATTTTTATTTAAAAAAATAGTACACTTTTTAAGCATAGATGTGACTGACTTAAGCACGAGAATAAAAGTCATCGTTTATATCTGAAAAACAACATTGGGATTCGCTATTTTCTCTTCACTACCTACGGAGACTTTATAATAATTTGTATTGCGTAAAATAATAATTTTTTCCCATTCAAAGTCAAACATGATTAGATGAAAATAGAAGTGACTTGAATTGAATTAGAAATAGATATATATAAATTATTTATATTATATAGATATGAAAGAAAAATGAATGGAGATAGAATATAATGTTAGGCTGATGTATAATTGTAAGTTGCATTAATGCATTGCAGCATATCTTTAGAATTGAAGCGAATCTTAGTTAAAGTATTAAGATAAGAATCAGCTGTTAATGAGAAGTGATTGAATCAGAGAGAGTGACTTGGTAAGCTAAATGCTTATTAGTTTTTTATAATTTAGAATTGAAGAGTTAAATGGTATTCGAGAGAGAGCAGCCTTATCCATCCTTCAGTGATAAATAAAGTATTTTATCTTGTTCAAACGTTTCTTCAGTTGGAATCTAGTATTTATTAACTGTCTAATTAGAAGTATTAATGATAGTAAATTGAAGAAAGGGCGTTAAAGTAATGGCTAGTAAATGAAGTTCTTTCTGTAAATGACCTTTAAAAATGAGTTAAATGTAAATGACCTTTTTCATATTTTATGATAATTTTCAGTAAATGAATTCATGTATACTGTTTCACTAAATGTCTAATTTCTTTTTAAAATTGACTTCAGACATTTAATTACAAAATAAGATTTAATTATATCATTTTTGGTAAATTGTAAGAAAGGAAATAACAAGGAATCGTGCTTAAAGGTTCTTTGATTCATAATATTCAGATATTGTCGGATATTTCTGATAAATCATTTTCAGATAGATATTTTCTTTTTACCAGCTTTCGAAATCGTATAATTAAGAAATAATTCTTAATAAATTTAGAAATTTTCCACACTTACACACGCAAGCTCACAAACACACAATATATATATATTATAACATATTTTAGAAGGTTTGGAAATAATATTGAAATAAATTTGTGGTAGTATTGCTGCTGTCTTTTTCAGAAAACCAAATTTTTCTGAATAATAAATTTCTTAAACTAATGATTCTTCCAGATTAGATGTATTTTTAGAAGAAACAATAAAAAATATTAAGGATTAGAATCATGGTGATTTTTTGAAACACATACATACTCACTTTTTTTTTGAAAAGAGTTCTGAAAGTTTTTGAAAAAAGAAAATCTTTGCTGAATATGATTTTTAAAGTATTTTTCATTATCACTTTAAAGACAACATTTTTAAGTAACCGTATTATATTAATAATAATGCTATGTAAATATTTATTTAATGTAACTTTAAAATATATATTTCTTTTCCGAATCCATATCTTTCAAGTTAGAAAAATGGTTAAAAATTGTAGCCTTCTATCTTGAAATAGTCAAAAGAAGTTTATCTTTGCTGAATGACATCGGATAACTGTTCTAAAAAAGATGCTTGCAAAACACCATTAATACCAAATAGTTCTCTGAAAGACCCTCAAAATGATTTCAAAATTCAAAGAATGAGCGATTCAGGTTCGCTATTCGTCCGGAGAAAAACATCAAATTGCTTTGTAAAACTGAAAAAAATATCTTTTCAAAAACATTCTGATTCGCTTACTTTCTTCCACTTACAAGCACAAAAGAAACGTTTTTTTAATACAAATTGGGATAACTTGTTATCGTATTTTCGACTAGGAAAGTTACTCTGATTCCGAATTTCAAATTGAGCCAGTGCACAATACTTGTTAACTGAAATTCTATTCTTTGAAAATAATCGCATTACTTGTTGAAATTGTTATCGAAGTTTATTCTGTGGTTGAAAAAGTATATGTATGTGGTTTTTTTCAACTTAATTTTATACCATCTCGAAAATTCGCTAGTAATTGAAAGAATTGGAAAGCTTTATTTGGATAAAATTGTAGCTAAATAATTGATGATAAAACAACTAAATAATTAATTATTAACTACTGATCAATAAAGAATGATTTAGAAAACTTTCGTACAATAATATTGTATTTTGTGTGGAGGTTATTTCAGAAGCATTTAAGGAATTTACGACTTAAATATAAACAACTGAATAATATGACGTTTTCTTTTATTAGACTTCATACATAAATTCTTTTCCCCTAATTATTATTATTTAAATTTAATTATTTATAATAATTTAGATTATTATTTTTTATAAATTGTATAAATTTAAACTATTATTATTTCATTATTAAACTTTATCACTCTTTCATATATTTTATATTTTTAATACTAGATAGTTTTTCTTGTAATTCATATTCTATTCTATGCTCATTTTCTTTTTGGAATTGGTAAACACATAAATAAAAACCTTTTTGAAACAAATTTGGGATATTTATTATATTAAGAAATACAAAATGATTTTTTAATTTAAACCTTAAATGTTAAGGATTGTAAGGCTTAAAAACAGCGGAGACAGAAATACAAAAATAATATACAAAATAGAAAAGATGCTTCTCCATATTTATTAAGCCTTTAAATATACGGAAAAAATAAGAACTAATACGTGAAAAAAATTCTACAGCAGAAAGAAGAAACAAGTATTTTCAGAAATATACGACAGGATATCGTAAACTTCTAATTATTGCTAAGAAACAAATGAGATATCTGGATAAAGATTATTCTTCATATTCATTTATCTTCATGTACATAATGTTTTAAATTACAGCTATTAATGTTGATTTGTTTGGTTTCAGGTAGCCATAGTTTGAAATAGCCAATAGTATCGGAAAGATACAGTCCCAATTTGCTATATTCTACAATTATTGCTTTCTAATGGTCAAGAAATACTGGGAGACATGTATAGCTCTGAATGGTGACTACGTAGAAAAGTTTTAAGAATAAGAAATATAAATTATGTTTCGATCTCGATTATTTTTAGTAATAATTAAAACTTTACGATACACTCTGGGATAATAATTAAAATTATACATACAGCTGGTTACTTCAATCTATGACTTCTTGAAACCAAATAAATCGCCACTAATAACTATAATTTACAATATTATGTACATAAGAACCATTCACTATGCAGAACAAATTTTACCCAGATATTTGGGTTATTTCTTAGTAACGATTAAAGCCTTATGGTGTATCCCCTCATAAAATAATTATGTTCTAAGGCAAGAATACCTTCAAATGAAAAAATTATTATCAGTAAGTTTAAACACAACTATTTGTCAAAAGAAGGGAGGGGTTACAAATATTAATTGAAAGTTAATTCAAAATTTTAAAAATTAATTATGTAAACTGATTAATCAAGTGAATTTAGATGTTCATGAGACACTCTTCTGAGTAAACGTTTCAGTCTTTGAAAGTATGGGCTTTTTGTCATTAATAACGGGTAATTATGATCGCAATTAGTTTTGTAATTAATGATGAAGAATTTTCTAAAAGAGACATAGCAGCTATTCCTCTTTCAAAATTAAACTTGTCTAAAAGTGCTCTCATTTGATTGAAAGATCAGTTTTCACATACCAAACTCGTTCTTTTCTGTAGTAAAAATTTCCAACTTACTCCTGTTTTTCGATTTTAGGGGAGAATTATTGATTCATAATAATTATTCCTTCTGTCAACTTATGATTTTAATCGTAATGTCTTTCAAATTTCATAACATAGAAGGGAGCTATTTTTTCAATCATTGTTTTCTTAACTCTTAGAGATAAACAGGTGGCTGCGCTAGCCACGAGTGTGGTTATGAGCGTGAACTCGTGCCGATGATTTTTCAGTCGGGTCATGGGTTCGAGCATAGGGGACACTAAAGACCCACCGTGAAGTGAGGCTGATGCACTTTAAATCTGTTGAGGTTCCAAGTCCTCCCATTGGAATGATGAGGAAATTTGGAGCCAGAAATTCCACTCAAGATCCTCGTCACTTGACCGAGGTTTAAAATTAATGAAGTATGTCACCGATAGGCCTCACGCGGCTTCTAAATGCGACGTTAATAAATAATAAATCAATAGAGATAAGCATTTTCGTTTTACCTGAAGAAGACTGTACACTTAATCAAAAAGGCATGTTATTCTAGCATAAAAAACTTTAATACGATGTCTGGAAAAACAAAATTAATTAGGAACTATATTTCAAATTTCATATCAGTGAACTGTTTAACGAAATAAACATGCAAGAAACGTAACTAAATATTTAATGAGTCCATATTGTGAAGCTGGAATATTCGCAATTTTCTCTTCCCTAATTTTAGGGACGTAAAGATAATTTGTATTGCAAAAAATTGCAATTTCTTTACAATCAAAATGAAACGCAATTAGTTAAATTACATGAAGATAGAAGTGAAGTGAAATAAATTAGAGATAATGATATATTAATAAAAAAAAAACTAAAAGGAAAATGAAGGGAGATAGAGGATAATAACTTGCTGACAGATACACTATTGGCCATTAAAATTGTAATACCAGGAAGATATTATCTGACGAACGTCAAAATCATATGAAAGGAAGAAGAGGTTAAGATATGCAAATGATGAGTATTTCAGGGCATTTAGACGACGCAGGAGGGAGAAACGACACTTGAAGCACTGCATAAAAGAAAAGTTGTGAAGTGGATTTCTCCATTCGAAAAGCGCTTTGTAAGTTCGTAGTTTGCTCAGAATATCGTATTATGCCTTGAATAAGAAGAAATTATTACCATAAAGCGTTGGAATTTGAAAGCGAAAGGATCGTCTCCTATCGAGAGTTTGGATTATCGTTCCGTGATATCACCTGTCACACTGGTCGAAATCCAATCCCTGTCCTGAGAATATGGAATCAATGGGTTGCTGAGGGACATACTGAATGGCATGCCGGATCTCCACTCTCTCCCATGACTAACCCCCGAGAGGACAAGATATATTGTGAGGTCGGCCCTGCGAAACCATACAACCATATCACAGACTATTAGTCAGGAAAGGGGCATGTTTCCAGCACATCTGGTATCCGCTAGTGCGTTGCGATGACGTTTGCAACAGCGTAGACTGTCAGCACGGAGACCATTACTTCGGTTTCCCTTGTAGTATATAGAGAGAGACGACAACTCAGGTGAGTCGAACGATAAAGCAGGATACAGGAGTGGAACTATGTCGTCTTTTCAGAGGAATCCCGTTTCTGCCTGCAGTATTCTAATGGCCGTCTGGAGGCTCCGAGAAAACCGTTCGTCGCCTGCTTACGTTCGATATAGGCATAGAAGCCTTGCATCTTTTGTGATGGTTTAGGCAGCCATTGGGTACACGACGCGCACATCTCAGTTTGCTATCGACGGTAATTTGAATGCAGATCAGTACATTTCTGATATCTTACTTCCAGTAGTTGTGCTCTATCTTAGAGGCATTCCAAACGCCATCTTCCAACATGATAATGCAATACCATAAGTTGCATGTTGTGTTCTGACTTTCGTCGATACACAGGGTATTCGATTGTTGCCCTGGCCCGCACGGTCTTCAGATCTATCATCCATTGAAAACATCTAGTTATGGGTTGCTGAGAGGGTGGCTTACCACCTCTCTCCAGTTAATAAGGTTGATGAAGTGTGTGATAAACTTGAAGCAGCATGGAATGAGTTGCCCGTTTCTGTCATTCAAGCCGGTTCGACTCCATTCCTAGCCTGGTAAGGCTATTTTAGCTGACAGGGGCGGCAGCAGTTTCTACTAATTTCGTACCCCTGTAACTTCCCAAACTGTTTGCAAATTCTCTCTTCATGCCATACTGTTTACGTACAATAAATATCTTTTTCGTATTTGCTTTCCTTAATGGTGTTGCATTTTAATAGACAACAGTGTATTTATAGTTTGGCTTGAAACTCTTTAATTAATTGTGTGAATCGAAAGAATTCTAGTTGAAGTATTAATATAAGAATCAGCTGAAGAAGTGATTGTTTCCAACGAGTGAATTAGTTATTTAATAATTTATAAGTTGATTCTGATTTGTAATTGTTAAGTTATGTTAGGATTCCAGATAAAGAGACATTACCTATATTTTGCAGTGATATTTAATGAAGTATTTTGGTTTGTTCTTACGTGTCTTCAACTGGAGTTCAATCATTTTATTCTTTAATATATATTATTAAGATATGTCTCATAAGAAAAGTAATAAAGGGCAATAGTTACAATATTACAAAGTTCAATATTTGAAAATTGGAGCCTGAATTTTACACACGCTTTCACCCAGAAGGACCCTTTCATTGAATATTTCTTAGTTCAATAAAACAGTAATATGAAAGCAAAACCAATTGCAAAATCAAAATTAATTTCCTAAGCTCACACGCGTACTAAGGTTCTTCAGACGGAATTATTAAATAATATGTAGTCATTGCTTTTTCGGAGTTAAATATGAAAGTTCCTCCAGATGAATACAAAATTTTCTTAAGTTGGTATTGGTCATAACATTTTAATCATCTAGATTGAAGAAGCAGTGGTGAATATTTATTGCCATATCTGGTAGCTTTTCTTTCATAGTAGCAATTTATCCCACAATTATTTTGATACTATATATTAAATTAAAAAGTTTCAATGAGTGTGTATATTGTTTAAAATAGATATGATTTTTAAATAAATAAGTACTCAAAGTATTAATTTAAAAGTTGTAGTTTTTAAACTTTTACGCGTAATTAACTAAATTTGCCTTAAGCTTTCTCCAATAATATATAATTAAACTTTATTATAAATTATAAAAACACCTCATTATTATTTTTGTAAAAATACTTATTTCGTCACCAATTGATAAGACTGAAGAAATGAGTGCTTTTAGAGATGTTGTATAGATACAAACTTTTACCCATTGAAAATTTTTAATTATGCTTAAATTTTAAAATAATCTTTTATTTAAGTTAAATTCAAGCTTCATGATTCCTTTTCATGTGTGTATTTTGTTTCTTTCATTATACTAAAATTTATGGTAATCACTTTAAAATAAAAAATTTTTAAGTTCCTCATTATTGTTTAGGGACAATTTAATTTTAAAGGCTTCATTTTCATCTAAATTAAGACAATCAGAATGCATAATTTACTGAAATCACTTTATTACCAAAAATATGCAAAATGCAGTTTTTACACGTTTCAACTCCCTAGAACATTATGTAGGAAATATAATTACCCATCAGTTATATTTTAAAATTAATTTTTTGATTTTCGAAATTTAACTCAAAATATTTACAGAATTCATTCGTTCTACATTAAAATCAGAGTACTTGGATTATGTTTTTATTGATAGTTTCACTTAAAAATGATGTTTTTATTTTAATTTCATAATACATACCTATTCAATGAACTTCTTATTCTTTCTTAGTATAATTAAATTGAAACTCTTGGAGTTTATTCATACAAACAAGGAGAAAATGAAAATGACTTCAAAAAAAAAAAAATCAATTAACACATCGCTTGCAGCTTCAATAAGTGGACAAGAAACCGAGAAAAATATACAATAATTTCTATAAAATCATGTTTTTAAAATAAATTAATATTGTTTGATAAGAACTGTATGAAATGTAATTGTAGTTCTGACAATGTAAAATTATACATTTGTCAGAAATATTTCTGAATACGTCCGTACTCATTAGATTTTTAGCGTAATGTGTGTATGTGTACATGTAGGATTTAACAAATAATTGTTAAAAATTTTTCTTAAATATATATTAATATTTTTTGGAATCTAGACTCACATATATATTTTCAAAAAATGGCAGAGAAAATTCTGTTTCTGGATTATTATATTTTTGATGCAACTTTGAAAAAAAATTGGGACATTTTTTTAACTGAGTAATATTATTTCAAGCTTTAACTAAACAGTTATGATTTATTTGGAAATTTCTGTATAAAGTACTACACTATTTAAAAGATAAAACAATTTTTAAACCGGAAAACTATATGTAAAATAAAATGTATAGCAATATTTGTCAGTAAAACATTTTTTTCTAAGTAAAAAGTTGCAACAACTTCAATGTATAAGTTATATATTAGCAATGTTTTTTGTACTTTTAAATCCCATTATTGTCCTTTTTGTTGTGAAAAAAGATGTGGAACAGCATCAACAACTGAAATACTATGTTACTAAATCCCAACATTAAAAGAAAAAAAAAGGATTGGTCGCAAATTCCAATCTACATTCCGGAGATATTTCCCCGGTTTTTATGTCTGTTTAAATGTCTCTTTGAGCAAAAAGCGAAGTCTATTTCTTGAAACAGACATACCCGAATTTTGCATTTGCTGCATTCTTTCTGTTCTATGAACTGTGAGTAAAACAGAAGCCCATTCCTTTACTTTTTGGAACTTAACAGAACGACACTAACGGTTGACAGCAATCGATAGGAAAAAGTGCGAGTATGTTTTTCTTTGTTCCTTTAAAATAGTTTCTGGCAAATGTTTTGATACCTTTGGATCTTGGAAGTGTTTTATCGAGTGTTCAAACTCCAGAGTCACTTGAACAATTTCACTTCGAAGTTCAAAACAAATGGCATTTTCTTTCGAGTTTGAAATCTAGTATTGAGTGACATCCTTTTAGCTTCATCCAAAGCTGTTAGAAAAAAAAAATTCCCAATCGCAAAATACTTATATGCCACTTGGCTTAATACTTTTGAGATAATAAAAGGCTTAATGTTTTTCATGTTACAAACCATTCAGTTCAAATTTCTGTAATTTAGTATTCTGTTTTGATAATTAGTACAGATACATAGTGTTAAAAATATAGTGGTTTTAAAATTTAAAGTTTACATGAACTTATAATTAGAAATTGAATATATATATATATATATATATATATATATATATATATATATAGTGAAATGTGTTTGAATCCACGGAAAACCACTGTGCAAGACAAACAGAGGATGCCGCGCACACACACAAGAAATCCCAAGTTAATAGTCTCTGAAGTCTTCACATATATATTACTTATTAACGTTGCATTTAGAAGCAACTCAAATACTCCCGGCTACGGAACATGTCATTTTGAATCTCGATGAAGAGATGAGAACGACACCAGATCTGACACCCCACTCTGATAACCTCCACACCATCCTGACATGAGGACCTGGACCAGCAAATTATTTAACATGTTTCTACTTCACTATCTGATGAGTCTTTAGTGGCATTCGGACTTGAACCTTCAATTCGACGAAATTCATTCCCGTTGTGAGCTAGCAACCAGGACCACTAGGCTACAGTGGCCACGCAGAGAGAGACTAGTTATGCACTTAGAGCTAAAATAGAGATGACGATGTAATTTTTTCCTCAAGCTCATAAACTCGAATCTTAAGCGTTAAGTAAAATATTCGTATCAATTGTGATTAGTCTAAATTAATTTTGATCAAAAGAGGAATAAACTATCGTTATATATGATTCTCAATTGTGTTGTGTACTTCACAAATCCTTCCTATCAGCTTCAAAACAATTTTATTTAGATTACATATTCTTAAGCTTTTGGACGTTCCTTTCCAGCAATTGAGGACAGGAGAGCAAAAAAGGACATTAATAATACACATTAAAACATTAAAGTGTTTATTCTACATAAAGTTAAACACACTACTCAAATAAAATACTGTTATTTCAGAATTATCGGAAAAAGGGTTGATTATATCTGATATGGAAAACTGGATGCCGAATTATAAGAAGTTGAGAACTATTGACGTTCAATGTGTGACGTTGGGCTATTCGCTATTTTCTCTTCAATAATCTTGAAGATTTTAGTAATTTGAAAAGCATAAAATTACAATTTCTTCCCAACCAAAATGAAAAGTGATTAGGTAAATTCAATGAAGATAAGAAGTGCAGTGAATTGAATTAGACATAGGGATATATAAGTAAAATAGTATTAAAAGTTAAGAGGAGGAGATATAGAAGATAACGAGAAGCTGATATATAATTGTAAATAAGATTGAATCAACTGAAAATTAATCTTTTGGAATGAAACGACCCCTAGTTATAATAATAAGATTCAAATCTGCTATAATTGAAAATTGCTTGAATCAGAACGAATGATTTGGTAAGCTAAGACTTTGTTATTATAATATAAACTGAGATTAACTCAGTTAAATAGGGTTCGAGAGAGAGTGACTTGTCTATTCTTTGGTAGTTAATAAAGAGTTTTGTCCCTCTCTTACGTATCTTCAATTGGAGTTTTGAAATTATTGACTATTTTATTGAACTTTAAAATGGCTGTGGTATTAAGTAATAAAGGAATTACGTCACACAAATGTTACACTAAATTGTCAAAGAATATAGGATTGAAAGTTTCAAGGATGAGCAGCGTCATTTATATTTCTCTCTCTCTCTCTCTGATCTATGGTGAACACACACACACACACACACACACACACACACACACACACACACACACACACACACACACACACACACACACACACACACACACACACAACTTCAGTGGAGGAGGAGTAAGGCATGCGCAGAGAGTCGAAGAAAAGATAGTAGCAGCAGACTAGCTTGTCCAAGACGTGGCTCACAAAGTGGTCGGCAGTGAAAGTGCTTGATGTTATCGAGTTGAATGGGTTCCTGGGACTAGTGTATTCGTCATCCATGAACAACTACAGACCAAGTATAGTGAATTGGTAATCTGATCTATGGTGAACAGGTGATCTGAAAATATTTATCTATGTGTGTGTGCCGATTGTTGAGGGTGTCCTAGTATTTTCAAATATTCTGAACTCTCTGAATGTTTTTCTGCTGTAAATTAGAAGTAAAAAGGAAGCCAAATGTGACTTTTTTAAGGTTTCCATTACTTTTTTTCGATTTGTTTGACATTTTTGGAAATTCTTCACATTTTTTATGGGAACAATGCTTATAAGTTTATTCAAACATTTAAAATAGTTTAATTTAAATACAAATAAAAATAAGTTATAAATATACTATCGCAATAAACAATTTAAGTGTAAACTTTAATCGAAACTTAGAACTAAAGAAAACTTAGAATGAAATTACAGTAAAAGGATAAGTGTATGACTCTGTAAATCTCATCAGAAATTCACCAACTATTTAGTTTTTCTTGAAATGAATGTTAAGAATTATGAATGACATAGAATAAGCATTAATGGTAAGTTTAACGAATTATTTTGTTTTGAAGATCAATAAGTTTATTACCTTTTATAATACGAGTATTATAAGCACTTGAAGTAGTCAAAGAGTTCATATGTGAACTAAAATCAAGCTTAAAAATATTATAATTGAATTGGTACGTAATGATAGCGTAAAGCAAGCATTTAAATTTATTCTCATAACGCTTAATGTCTTGCCCATGTAAGATACATAGTTTGGTACCTCATTTCATGCTAAATTCAACAGATGTTTTAATATTCTTCATTTTCACAATTTACTTAAATTGTGTTTTACGTAGAGGAAGATCTGATTATGTATTTCTGTAACAGAGGAATTTCCCTTTTATTTTTAATTTAAACAGGCAAGTCTTATTTTTTTTTTATTTATTTCAATTTAAATAGGCGTGTATTAAATTTTTATGTTCTTCGTATATTAAAATATATTCAACAATGACAACTTTACTGAATACATTAAGGAAAATAATCGAAAAATAACATAACATTATAAAAAATGACCATTAATATAACAATGCATTACATTTAATAAACAGTAACATAAGGAAATAACTGATGTAACAGTGAACGTTACTACGTATGAATAATGCATAAGTAGTCTATATCATAACAAGGTAATTTAAAATAACGTAGTAATTTAAATTTCGAGAGTTCGTATCATTTGATACCATTTTTGCTAAAGTGTAGTAATAGATTTAGTATCTAAATATCACATAAATCAAAATAATATTAACTTATTTTTTATTGGTTAAAATTATATCAAAAATAAAAGTTTTATCTAAAAGTTATCCAAACATTAATATCATTTGAATAACATAAAAATTTTAAGTGAATAGGGCTCTAAATACTATTATTTTTGTACTTATTTTCAATATACACTAATTGTCAAGAAAGCATGATTAGAGTCTGTATTTTCACGATAGTGTGTTTGTTAATTTTAAATTAATTCACCCAATTTCTCGTTCTGAAGAAGACATACTTTCAGATTTCCTGCTCATGTCTGTAATAAATAAGTGTATCTCCTTTAAATTTATAAAACTTATTGTTCAGTAGAATAAGTAATGATAATTTTTTTACTGTAATTATATTTTATATTTAAATAAATACCGATTTTTCTTAAAAAAAAAGTCATTAACTTATCCTCTTTTTGCTTTTGATTGAATGATCACTGAATACCGCATTTAGAAGCAACAAGAAGGCTATAAGCGACGGACTTATTAATTTTGAGCATCGGTCAAGTGACACGGATTACTCTGGAGTTTGGAACCTCTCTTCATATTTCCCCACCACGCCAAAGGAGGACTTGGAGCCTTGAAAGATTTAACGAGAATCAGCCTCGCTATACGATGGGTCTTTAGTGGCATCAAAACTCGAATTCGACAAAAGTAACGGCGGCCTCTAGGTGGAGACCATGACGACTCGGCTAACGCGACCACGGACTGCTTTTTTGATGAGAACAATATTTTAAAATTGTTGAACAAATAACCTATCCTTCTTTTAAAAGGATTTTTCCAATCCATTTTTCTTTGAACAAAATTAGAGATTTTTTTTTTTTTATTCAAGTAAGCTTTCGACAAAAAATGTTTTGAAATTACATGAATTATCTAATAACGTCATGTAATAAGTCGTATAACAGTAATTAAAAATTATTTAAAAAGTAAAGCATAACGGTTATATTTACCCTAATGGAATATTTTAAAGGATTTAATAAAAGCTTGTTAATGCTCAAAAAGAAAAAGAAAATCCCCGAAATTCTTAGATTTGAGAATACCACTTCTTATTGCTTTAAAGAAAAAGTATTAAAAAACAAAGAACAAACTAAATAAGATCTTATTTTTCCAAGCTTTATTATACTTTATTTTACATATTACGTAAAACACAAATCCTTTACTTACTATACGCATTACTTACAATAAAACATTTTGAGCAAAAGTTGCTTCTAGAGTTGCTAAATCATACATATGAAGGTCAACTTTCGCTGGAATGTAACAGTTTTGGATTCTAAAAATAAATGAATTAATAATAAATATGAAACAAAGATTTATAAAATATTAGTATGTGTTTATAAGTTTTTATGAATTCTTTTTAGAATTTAATGTTACACAAATTTTAGCGTCCATGAAAATATACAAAATTTGTTTTTAAGTAACATCCCACTTAAATTGCAAATGAAGGTTCGATGAGGTGGCCATTGTAGCCAAATGGTCATGATTGTAGCCTCTTGGCCATTTTCAGTCGCATCTTGGGTTCAAGCCCTATGGTCACTAAAGCCCCGTTGTGTAGTGGGGCTAATCTGTCGGGGTTCCAAATCCTCACGCTTGGATGGTGTGGAAGTTAAGAGAAAAGAGAGCCGGTGCAGATATCCTCCTCATCATGGCTCAAAACTACGAGGTCCGTCTCCAATAGTTCTAGTGTTGTTTCTAACTGCGACGTTAATAAAACAATTAATCACTCAATAGAAAAATCGTGTGATTCTGAATCATAGTGAAATGTCTGATTAGGGTGACACCAAATTTAGAGCCTTATTTTCCCAACTTCACATTACACAATACAAGAACTTTGAAGTCAAGTATATACTTAAAACGCAGATGATACAATTATTCCCATTCCATACTCTTTATTAGATGTGGGCTTCGAGCCTGCGACTTACCAGTGCCTGATCTTCCAGTTAAACACCACATCTTCCAGTTCGTACTTAAGTAAAGAAGGTAATTCTCTAAGGATTACCTTCTTTACTGAACTACAATATCAAGGGACCCTGTGGAACCTAGAGATATTTTCCTTTCCCTTGGGAATTACTGTCTTTTGTTGACACAGATGACATGTCCCTAGGATACCCTATCGAGCCTTCTCTATTATCAACTCTTCATCTTGTCAACCAATTATCTTTCTTTCAACTTTTTCAAATGTTTAGATCACAGTTACATCCGGTTTGGTACAGCATAGCCACATCTGGCTCTTGCGCTATTAAAATCCACCATCACTCTCCTCCCCCCAAAAAAACAATCTGTTACACTATCGATATATGTAACAGTCCCTTAAAACCATTGATATATGTTGTAGTCAGATTTTGAAACTTGTGACAAAATACATGCCTTTTCGAGAGACTGGAAAGCTGACTTAGCTTAGCTATATTATGTAATGGTTAATGTAACTTAAAAAACGAATCAGATTATTGAAAAAAAAAAATGAATTTCACCACGAAAGAAAAATCTCTTTAATTTATTGAATAAACCCTCTGATCTTCAGATGTGGTATTTATACTTTGTTATCTTAGGATTAACACATACTGATATATTTTTATTTTTTGAATTTGAGTAAGCAAAATCAATATTATTTTTGTTTAATTCGCTCTAAGAATACTTAAACTTATAATAGGTGTTGGCATTTAATGGAGAAACAGTAAGCTAAACAATGGTCATATAATCTTTAACAATTGGCAATAGAAAGCATAGTTTTAATACAAAAAAAACTCTTTCAGTTTTCTTCTTTCCCTCCTTTTTATTCTTCACTCTTGTTAAGAAATCTTTATAAGAGAAAATCTTATTTTTCTCAAGTCTACTCCCCTTCTTATTCACTGAGATTAAATGGCGTCACATTTCAAAGATTGTCTTTTTTTGGGAGAAATAAGAAATGCAGTTATTGTAATAAATTCCCTTCGGGGTTTATCTTCTTTAAGCTGCTAAACATAACATAGATATGTTTGTGACGTATTTTATTATAAGAAATTCATCTTCGTTTTTGATTATCATTGAAATGATATAAAAGCACCTTGAGGCAAGATTATTTTTTACATCCTGTGGTTTCATTTGTGTCAACATTCAATGTAAACATTCCAAAAGTGCATATCAAGCCTGCTGTTACTATTATATTTATTATAATATCCCCTTTTTTTAAAAATTTTTCGTTGACATAAAGCTAATGAAAATCACTAGCATGTTTGGGATTTTAAAGATTTATGAATTAATTTTCATAATTATATATGTATAAGATTGCTTCATATTATGCGTCATAAATATAGGCGGAGAAAAATTAACAAATATTAAAAATAATCCTCGGATATGTTTTCCTCTGAAAAAGCTTTTAAAAACATTCTCAGTTTATGTTTTCAAAAATTGTTTTACAATTTTTTCAAAATGAAAAAATAGAATATTTTACATACTCAAAAGCCATGAAACTTTTTCAAATAAAATTGAAAATTCATTTATAAATCCAGATACAAGTATACATTAAAATGTTTTATGATTTATGAATATTTCCTGATGTAGTTGTACATTTTATCATGGCAGCTATAATGTTACGAGACTTAATTGAAAAATAATGCCTCTATATGGCCATAACATTTTTTTTAAATATCTCGTTGTACCTGAACGCTACATGTGTTAAATATGTAATATATTTATTTTCTTTGTTTCTAGGAGTCGTTGATTTGCTGAGAACTGGAGAAAATGTTGACCTCTGGGACTAGAGATAAATGCAGTAAAGCGTTATTGAGCGCTGAGATAAGTGGTGGGAGAGAATTCGAGAAGATTGTTACCTCATGGAGGTGAGATAGAGGCCAATGAGTTTCTGCCAGCTGAGGGGTGCGAGACAACCAGCTCGGATCTTGCACAGTGCGACTTTCACCTCAGCTCAAAGATGAAAAGTATCTTAAAAGACCCCACTTTCATTTTGTTGGTACTGTAGCAGCTACTGTTAAATCTTGGTGTCAATAACATTCATCGTTATTAATTTCCGCTGGATTTGTCATGCATTGTCACAAGTGCTTTTAAAAGAAATGTAGGCGTTATTTTTCAGTCAAGTCTCGTAATAACGAATCATATTATGGCCATTGATTTGATAAGTTCCAATAAATATCTCTAGACTAAAAAGGCATTGCACTCTTTGTTTTATATATTCTGAGGCGAGTAATCTATATCTTTAGTTGTAACAAGTGAGAATTGCTAACCTATTGTTCTGAAACGTAATTAAAGTCTTTTTTAACATCTAATAACCCTTTTAATTGTATTTTTGTATTAAATTGGCAAAATTGAAAGCTTATTAATTATCCTTTTCTAACATGATTTATTTTCAGAGATATCTAGCTTTTGATTTCGTTGCAGAGCTCATTTAGAAATATATGTCAAAATAAAAGAATTCATGAACAAAAAAGGCTCTACTACTGTAAATTAAGTGTAGTACCATCATAACAAACCTTTTCCTTTTTCTGATAGCTTAATAAAGTGGAAGAAGCGTGTGTGCCATGAAGTTTTTTATAAGCTTAAAAATGTAATATGAGCCATAATTTTAGTAATACATCCGTTTAGTTTCTAGGTACATTAATAACGTAAATCTTTATCAATTTTAAATGTTTACATTAAATATATGAGGGTGTTTTAAAATGTTCCCTTGTTAGGCATGCTACAGAGTAACTTATTTTAATTTTGTCTTTGAATATTTTTTTCTTTTTATAAGGCGTACATATGTATCGTCTCTTAAGTATCCCAAAATATCATACTCTGAACTATTCTATGTATAGCCATAGCCTTATCGTCTTCGCCTTCTTTGGAGACGATTCACCCGAAGCAACTCTTTTTTTGATTGTTTCTTGGTTTCCAAAAAAATGATGAATGTAGGTCTCACTGACGGTGATAACACAATGCAAAAAGATGACGACGTTTCGACATGGTAGCAATCTGAATTAACCTATGAATCAAATTTATTTTGAGTGCGCCGTTTAACAGTTGGCAACACATAATGTTATCACCAATTTGCCTTGGCAACTACTGAGTCTTTCAGAAAGTTCTTGCTGATTTTAGGTGAGTGGTGTAAGAACAGTACTGAAAATACTAGAATGATTGCAAACAATTGATATTATGATGGCAAATAACAAATTATATACTCTAAAAACGGTTCTTCAAGCATATTTGGAAAACGATAATTTTTATTAGTAGATAGTTTTTGTTTTTGATTTGAATATGAAAGCACATTACAGGCTTTCAATGCTTTTCTTTTACTGTGTGACGAAAGATAAAAAAAATACCACATAAATAACAAACAAGATATGAACTATCCATGGCGAAAGTGCTATAGCTACATGAATTGTGCGGAAAAGGTTAGCTAGATTTAAAGCAGGTGATTTCAACCTTGAAGATTAAGAACTCCTTTCACCACAGATGAAGATCAGATTAAAACACTGATGGAGAACAACCCACTTGTACGACAATTAAATTAATAGAGGTGTTAAAAGTATCAAAATCCTCCATCTACGAGCCTTTTGCGAAATTTGGCTACATAAACCGCTTTGACGTATGGGTTCCCCACAATTTAAAGGAGAAAAATCTGATGGATCGTATTTTCAATTGTGACTCGCTCGCTAAACGGAACGAGGAAACACAATTTTTGAAGCAAGTAATGACGGCATATGAAAAATGAAAAAAGGTCTTAGTGAAAGCGGAATGAATCACTTTTAGCCACCCCAAAAGCCGGTCTTCATCCAAAGAAGATCATGCTCTTTTTTTTGGTAGGATTGTAAAGGAATCTTGCACTATGAGGTTTAACCAAACAACAAAATGACAGTTCAGAAAAGTACTGTTCCCAATTAGAAACATTAAAGACAACAATCTGAACAAAAACGTCCATATATATCGAATCGGAAGGGCGTCATGTTTCATCAGGACAATGCTCGGCCTCATGAGTCTTTGACAACTTGACATATATTGTTGGAACTCGGTTGGCATGCTTCACTCAATACACCACATTCATCAGACATTGCGTTCTCAGATTTCTACCTATTTTGTTTATTAAAAAATTCCCTTTTGATAGAAAAACATTTCAACTCCTGCTAATAAAAACATATAAAAAAAGTTACCGAAAACTCTGAGAAGTTCTGAAAAAACAGAATTTTCAAGTTCCCTGAAAGACGAAGAAAGGTTATGCACCTGTATAGTTTAATAAATGTATACCAAAATTTAAATGCGCTAAACTTCAGTTTTCCTTCAAAATCGGTACGAATTTTCGAGACACATCTATCCCAGAACATCTGTCGTCAAAAACAAATAATTTTCATATTAAAATAAAAACCCTATTTAATTCATTAATAAGAGAACTAAATTCGAGTTATATTAATGTTGGTATATAATGAATCAAACACTAAAAATTAAAGAAGACGTTTGAATAATAACTACCGAGTATTTCATAAGAAAATATTCATGTAAATGAAATTAAAAATTTATGAAAGTGTACGTATTTCGGCTAATTATTACTTAATTCGTGATACTTATGCATTTTTAAAGCTGATTTGAACTTTATTAGGTTCATTTTGTATTACTCGTACCAAGATTATTACTTGAACTTTATTGTAAAATTATTTTGATAGACTTGGCAAAATATATTTTCACAAAGGAATATGTAATATTCACTTAAGATGCATTGATAATAAATCTTTAATGTGATTTAATTTATGTTTGTAGATTTTTGTTTTACTTTAGACAAGAAATCTTAATATGTTAAATTTAATCTTAAGTGAAATAAATATCACTAACTTTTGTTTATCACTTATTGTGAAAATCTTGATCAAATTTATTCACAATTCATTCTTTTAAACAAATGACCTAACTGAATAATTCTATTCTTGTTAATTTCATTTCATTTTATAAAATTGATGATTATGAAATAATGGATGAGTAACATGAAGAAATTTCATACATTTGGGTATGATGTTCAATATTTGAAGAAAATAGTTTTTTTTGTTATTGAGCATCGATTTGACGTTCAGTGCTTTTTAAATGTTTAATAATAAAGAATTTCCTTACTTCTTCAACGAAGCAAATAAAAGCATAATTATATATATGAGATTTCCTTTAACCAATCTTATTTCCTTGTTAAATATTTTCTTTATCTAATTCAAAATGCACTTTCAAGAGTTTTATGGAAATAGATTTACGTTTGTAACACAAATGTTGTTTCACTTGTGGTTATCAAGTTTGTTAACTCTAATGTTTTGCACTTTTAAAGCCACCGCTTCATTAAAACTAGGAAAAGTAAAATTATCTATATCATGTTTATGTTTTAAACGGCTTGTATAAAATTTTATCAAGTTTCTGTATGCAAGCAGTAAAACTAAACAACTTTTAAGGTCTTGGATACTTTATATAATTTAGTACAGTATTAAGATAGAGAAATACCAAGTAATTTTGCAAAAAGTTTCTTATCTAGAACTGTAATACATATAAAATTTTTATGTAAAGTAGTTTTAGAAATACTTTTGCACGATTGTTTTTTTTTACTGTAGTTGTTTTGAGAAGAGAGACTGATTGGATAATTAACACTCCTTCTTTTTCAACTTCAAATATATTTTTAGTGCAGTTGCATTGAAGTAATATCCAAGTCTTTTTAACATTCAATTCAATGTGTATATATATAATTTCACGGTACTATATTTATCTTATCATTTCTGAACGTTTTTGTAACAAACATTTTCTCGAAATATATTTGCTGATTTTAGTACATGAAGAATATTTTTTGTTTCGCTAAAATTTTACTTCAGCACTTCCTTCTCTGCTTATTTAATTCTATAAAATGTAGAAATTTTAGTTTTAATTTAAATATTTTTCTGACGAAAGACAACTTTATTCCCTTACCGCAAATATTTTGCTCTTTAATTTGCTCTATACTAATTAATGATGATAATTTTTTGTTAACATTTTTAAGTAAATCTTGCACTTTTCTTAGAGTTACATTAAGTCTCTGTTTACTTCATGTTCATCTAACGTAATGTAAACTTATTTTTAGCTCTTAAAATGATCTTTCTAGTAAGTGATAAAAATAAAAGCTAGAAATACTGCTTAATAGCTTGAAATTCTATTAGTTTTGGAATAATATCAGCTACTAATTAATTCTGAAAGAATATCTCAAACTTAGTTACTTAAGAAAATAACTTAAATCACAGAGTACATGAAGCAAAGATCCTGAAATGTCCTTTAATTAATAACATTTCAAAATGCTTTTGTAAATACATGTTTCGTTAAAAGTGATATTTTTTTTTCGCAACTTGTAACAATCTTATTGTATCGTAAGCATCTTTTCTGGAGTCGTTGTTAGCGAGAAACACTTATTTTATAATTAGTTAATTTCCAGTCTTTAATTTTTAATTGGTATCAAATTCACTTTCATATATGTTAGAGAATTACAAGAGATTGCGAAATGTTATAAAGTTATGCAATGTCATGAAAACTACTGATATTTAATTTTGAAAGGTTTTTGAATTAATTATGTTTGAGAACAGTCGTAACAAAAAGGTCACTCTTAATAACTTTCGCAATTCTCTTCGCTTATAGACAATGGCTCAAAGATAATTAAACTATGGAGTAAATGGATTAACTACTTAACTAACATAGCTAATTAATTAGCATCTAAAACGCAATTTTCTTATGGTAACCTATTTTTTTGCGTACATGATTTCTCATTTTAAAAGTAAACTTTAAAGCCTAAATTTTAAATTACATTAAATTCTGTATACAAGTTTCTGAGTTAAGGGTTATGGGAGATTTAACAAAAGGTCAACAAATGTTAAATGTATATCTGTAAATGAATATGACAGTAAAAATAAAATAATTACTTAAGATTTTTCATCAAGAGATTGATATTGTTTTTCCAATTGTAAAAACATACAAAATGAAAATAATTATTGTTATTTTGAAAAATATTAATTATATTAAAATAAGTTGTGATTAAAAGGAAATAGTTAAGTGCCAAAGTTTTTAAATGTTTGATTCCTCATATCATAAGATAAATAAGTACAACAGTTCTTGTAATTCCATAAGTTCAGGAAATATTCTATTTTGAATTTTCGATCGGACATCGGGTAGTCTTACGGGCCGTATACAAGGGTATCATTTTCATTCATTACTCCACTCATTACGTTACGTTAAGGAACAGGGAAATATTGTGAATCGTGTGCGTGAAAGTAATAGTTTTTATTGAATATCTTTGGAACTAATAATTGGATTCGAATCAAATTTGAAACCTGGTCTTCGTTCACCATTTTCTATGTAATTCTACAAAAAGTCGTGTTCCGTATGGAAAAATTCTTTTTGAAAGGTAATTAACTATGTTATAATTAAGTTAATTTATCCATTTACATATTTATTTAGCCATTAACATTATTACTAATTTTGTCCAGTTGTGGTGAGAATTGCAAAAATTATCAAGGATACATATTTTTTGACTACTGTACTCATTGCAGAATTCCCAAATGCAGAATTTAGGTAACAAAAACTAACCTCTTCTTATTTTATCTCGAAGAAAATAGAATTGATTTTGATATTTTGAAAATTTTCTAAATAGTAAAAAAAATGTGCAGAAATCTGTCAAAAGGTATAAACTAAATTTAAAATACAGATGACTCAAATGCGCCTTTTTAAAAATTAGTATAAAAAGCATCTTACTTTGGTGCTTTTTTGTGTATTATATATTAAAGTTAGAGCGTATTACTCGTTTTAAATGTATTTTAATATGCGCATGAAAATACAACGTACGAGTAATTTGCTGTTCATGGAGAAATTAACGTTTGCATTCTTTTAAAAATAGCTCTTCAAAGTTTTGAAAAAATAGTGTAAAGTAAAAAAAATTGCATTGTTAATACTGGGAATAACATTTAAAGATGTTTCACAAATGAACAATTTTAAATTTTTTCTAAACAAATAAATATTTTAAGTGAAATAAGAAATAGTTGATGAAAAAAAAAATTATTTCAAATATTTTTAAACAAGTAATAAATATATTTAGAGTACCACTTTAAATATATCTTACAAATTAATATTCCTCTAAAAAACTGAAATCAAAGTTATAATTAATGATATTTAAATTTGTAATTGAGGGAAAAACCAAAAAATATAAATCCTCTAGCAAACTTATTTGTTTGTTTAATATTTCCCCAGGTAATTTTGGCTTGACTCCAATATGCTTTTTAAGCTTATGTCTCATGTTCTTGAGTTTGATTTTATGTCAGATGATGAGATCATCATCCTTCTTAAGAAAATTTTGAGTAAATAAATTATAACAAACTGCAATTTAGAGGAATAGTAAGGTTCTTCCTCCTTAAAATATTTTATAAAATAATAATTTTTACATATGTTAAAATCAATTAATAATTTACTAATGAAACAGATTTTAAAGCATCCGTGCATTTTATTTCTTTTGCATGCACACAAATGACATAACCGAAGTACAATATAAGATCAAATACGAATGTGAAATTACTTGATACAACGATGACTAGGCATCATAATATTTCTTAATGAAACATATTTTTAAGCTATTTTGTATCGAAAACTAAAAGCAGACATAAATTTGTGTCAAAACATCCCTTGTTCTCCTTAATAAATCTTGGTATCCTCTCCTTTTTTTAAATTAATTAAAGTAAATTTTTCTCGCAATAAGTAATATGAACTATGACAAAATTATTATATGTTAAAAGAAGGTTTCCAAAGTTTTTTAATTCATTACGAATGCATTTTTCAGGTACAATCTGAAGAATTTCTCAGATTTTTCAACCATTTCTGATAACTGATAAGAGTAAATTGAGTAAAGTACAACCATGATAATTAATTTCAGTTAACTAAATCTACCTATTTTTTTTAAACAAAAACTACTAGATACACCTGTTGTATATGACAATAGCTCGTACTATTACTATGATTTATAACGAAGATAGTTCTCAAAGATTTCAAAGTAGAAACATCATATATTCTAACATTACTATCTGTTAAAAAAGTATTGATAATTATAGGAAAAGAAAAAGTTTCAATAAGTTTTCTTTCTGTGTATGTGTTTGCTGTAACCAATATTATATATATACTTATTTTTAGAACCACTCAAAGAAATATAATAAGCTCCTTTAAGCACTTATTCAAGCTTTATTTCAGAAAATTTCAAATATATTATTTTCTTTAAATGAGTCCTTTTTTCAACAAAGAAAAATTTCTTTGCAATAAAGTGTTTCTTTGAATAATAGAGTAAATCTTTTTCTCTTTGTTGTAAATTTCAGTCATAGTGGTATTATTTGACATATTTTTGATAATTTGTGAAATTCCAAGTATTTTATTGTTTAATAACTACATGATATATCATATTTGTTTCGATGATATATCGTATTTGTTATGATATTTATTCATCAAAGTTTCCTGGGAAATCTCAGTTGAAAATATTTTTAAACTTCTGTTTAAATGCATTTACTTGAAATAAAGTCAAGAAACATATTGCTATGCTTGATACTATTTTATAATTATGCGCCTTTTTTGCGAAAGAACCAAAATAAATTAACAGATATATTCAAGTTCTACCCTGAGCAAGAACAATAAAAAGTTTATTTTGTTGTCATATATATATATATATATATATATATATATATATATGCATATCGATTTTCTTCAAACAGGAAGAACTGTTACAGGAGCATACTACGTGCTTGACAATTCATAGCAACCGTAATTCATAGATTTTCGCCATCGCAACCACTGAAGTGTGAGACAGCGCATTATCTTGGTGAAACAGAATTTTTTTTCTGTAAATGTGTGGCCGCTTTTCAGCAATTTCAGCCTTCAGCCTGTTAAGTAAGTAGTATGCTTCTATAATGGTTTTTCTTGTTTGGAGATAATCGATTAAGATAATTCTATGAGTATCCCCAAGAAATTGCCTTCAATTTTCCAGACGAAAAAACAGTTTTTGCTTTTTTGGAGCCGATTCCCCTTCTTCAGTCCACTATTTTGACTGTATTTTTTTTCGGGCGAATAATGGGGTATCCAAAGTTTATGTTCAGTAATTAATTGGTGCCAGAACTCTGATTTATTGCATCTAAGTTGCGCCCGCAGAACTTTGGAAACGTTTATTGGAACATATATTTGGTCTAAAGTGAGTAAACGCGGCACCCAAGCGCGGACAGCTTTCTCTCATGCCTAAATCTTCATTCAATATATGACAAACACGTTCTTTAGGCTATTCATAGCCTCTTCTATCTCTTCCAATTTAATTCGACGGACGTCGAGCATCATTTGGTGAACTTTAGCAATGTTATCGCCAATGGCTACAGTTTTTGGACGTCCCGATCGCTCATCGTCTCGAAGCTGGTTCGGCCAAGTTTAAATTCAGCTGTCCCAATTATCATAGCGGTAAATGATGCTGAAGAGTCCTCGTACACAGAGTCTAACTCATCTTTGATTTGCATAGGTATATTACTTTTCAAAAATAAATATTTAATGACAGCTCGCGTTACTCGATTTTTTTCCTTTTTCACGAAAACACTCACGTCGACTTGCTCAAATGATTGTCAAACAACAACTGCGCTTCTAAAATGAATGATCTTTTTGTGAGTACGCGTCAAAAGATGCGCAGCCACATTACCTTGCTTTTATTGAAGAGTGCTGTCATCTTCATGTTAAGGTTAGAAATTTTTCAGACCACCTTCGTGTTTACGTGAAATCATATAATTATACTCAAGGTATAATTGAGATATGGAATTGTTACTTTAAATACAAATTTTCTTCATAAATATTTTTCAAATTTTTAAATTTTTGAAAATGTGATGAAAATTAATTGTTCAATTAATATTTTAGCTTTGAAATTTTCTTTTACTTTAATAGTCCCAGTTCTTTTAAAGTTTATATTTTATTTGTTTGAAGTTGCTAGTATAGAATATTTTTGGTATGTTTAAACGTTTTTTTTTAAATTAAATTAATTCTTATTTTATTTTTTTTCTTATAAGAATCTGAAGTAACTTAACAAAAATTTGAAAATGTAATTCTGATTGAAATTATGTTTTTCATGGTATAAATCCATTTTATTGACTTAAGACAAATTTTTTTCTTTTAAAGAAAATATTGTAATTGATGAATAATGTGACAAACACAAAAGAAGTATCGAAACCTTAGAATTTCTGCCAGAATTAATTTATTGGGATCTTTGCTTGATCCCAAGTATCAAAAAAACTTATTAATCACAATAGTTATCAATCATATTTATAATTTTGAGAAATGAAAAGGAATGATTAGGTCAATGAGGCTATTCCTGCAAAAATGAATTTTCACCACAAAAGATTAAACATACATTAATTATTTAGATAATGACTGTAAAGAAACAGTAGTCTGGCAAAACTTCTAATTAAATATTCAAATATTCTGATTCTTGATAAATTTCATAGCTACAGTAAACGAAATAATTGTTAAATATTACTATAAGACTACAAATTCATGGTTTTTACTGAATAAGATATTCTTAACAAGATATGTTTTTGAAGGAGATTTTGATAAAGTTGATATCTTGCATCAACGCGTTTGTTGGATCTTTGCTATTATTGCTAAACAAAATGCTTTTGTTTATCGAGAAAAGCTTTGTATATTACAAGCATAACTAATAAAGCAAGAATAAAAGTGAAATAAAATGGCCTAGAAGGGAAGCGAATTTCATATGTATTGTATCTAATATTTTCATAATGTAGTTAAATCATTTGCATGCTTTAACATCAAAGGTCGCGATAGAAATATTTAAAATATAAACACGTTGCATTTAAGAAACTTTAAAAATACTGAAAGGATGTTCATAATTATTTTATTCAGTAAATACATAAATATTATTCAGAAAATTACTTGTGTGTGGCAAAGGCATATCTATCTTAAAAATATTTTGCTCTCAAATGACTAATATACTTTATTCTTTTAAATTATTTTTAAAAGAAAAGTTGTTTATATTCAAAACCTTTATTTGCCATTCTATTACTTTTAAAATAAGAATATTGAAATTGAATCTAAAATTAGGCTCGCATTTTTTTTTTAAAGTATTTCCAAACTCTCATTTGCAAACGAATTTTTTTTGAAAATAGACGGGAGTGGGTGTATGAATAATAATTAACTTCCACACTTTCTCATTTTTCTGAAAGGCCGCATTAGTGCTTTTGATTTGATTTCTCTAGAGTATCGGAATAAAGGTCTCAAAGCCACAAAAGAAACTACATTTTGGTCCTAATGCTAACTCTCTGAAATAATCTTTTAACAAAAGCGAGAATAGAAAGCATATTTTTAGACCATTCTATAAATATAACTAGAGAAGAAATTTTAGAATAATAAGGAATGAGTCTTTGCAGATTAAAATAAAAACCTCTCATTCTGAAACAATTGTTTTAATAATATTAGTAACAGTAACTCACCAGTGTAAAGTGCATTGTTTGAGGATTAGCCTACTAATGCGATCTAAAAAACACCAAATACATGTTGCCCGTATAATTAAGGTCTTTTTCTAGAATATTAAAATTTTATAAATCTAGTGATTTAACGAAAAATTAAGAAATATTCCATTTTAAATATTTATGTAGGTAAAAGTGTCGCATAGACCTCAGGAAGGTAAGTGTTTTAAGAAATTTAGACAAAAGTGTGGTAGCTGTCTTTAATTATTTAAAGAGAGGTAAAAAGTTCTCGAAATTGATTTACTCATGATTTAAGAGAGGAAAACAATTATCTCTCTTTAATGAAAAATGAAGCAAAAAATCAATTTTGCGTTGAAATCAGGCTAAACAATGGAAATTCAATTTCAAAAATCTCATGCAGCCACTTTTGAAATTAAGTAATACAGAGTGAGAGCAAAACAAATTATAAAATGATGACATTGAATAGGAATAAAAAAGGATTCGGATTACAGAAAAGCATTTCAAGATAATTAAAATTTGAAATTTATAATTTATCACAAGAACCTCTTGACCTATATTTACACCATAGTATTCATTTCTTTATTCTGTGTTTGTGTGAACTTCAAAGTAAAGAAATAACAATCACTTTTCAGTTTGAATATAAATTGTTTTCTGATCCAAGTTTTAATTATCAAGTATGTCGAAGCATTTAGATAACAGAAAAGCATTTAAAGAGAATTAAAATATTAAATTTATAATTTATCAAAAGAATCTCTTGACCTAGATTTACTCTATAGTAATCATTTCTTTGTTGTGTATGTGTATGCGAATCTCAAAGTAAAGAAATCAACATTTTCTTTTCAGTTGAAATATAAATTGTTTTCTGATGATTTCAAGTTTTAATTATCAAATACATGATGAATATTGATTTTATGTAAAAATGCTTATAAGTTCAAAAGAAACTCAAATGCTTTTTTTTAATTATACTTCGCACGTATTTAAATTTCATATTTGTTGTTAAAATATCTTAAAAAATAAAATTCAATCATATTAATGTAGACTACTTTATTTCTATAAGAGATACACAAGTATTAAATTGGGAACAGAGGGTATCAATATACACTCGAAGAAAGATCAAAATAAAATATTTTCGTACTGTTAAATAATATAACAACTCTCAAAGTACCACAACTTGTTCCCTCTAAAATTATATTTCTATTGTTCTAAGTTTGAAAGGACGGAGTTAAATGAATACATCAGACTTAAAGACAACTTTTCCAACACAACCTGATTGTTTAATCCTTTGTTTCGTAAAGACTGAGTTCTCATCAATTTCTCTCTTGAGGTGTTTAAACATTCTGTAGTTTTAACAGGGAGATTCGAAGGGCTTAGAACTCAGACATATCTCTACATTTTGAATCTAATCCTTTGCCTCGCAGCAATAATATTTCTCATATATATATATATATATATATATACATATATATACATACATACAAATATACAGTCCCAAGACGGAATATACATACTTTGATTTACTAGGTATCTATATTTCTATCCAGTTTTTCTAAATAGATATTCCTTTATAGCTGTTCAGGATTCATTGCAATATTTATGGTACTTTATATATATATATATGTGTGTGTGTGTGTGTATAACTAATAATATTAATTAGGCATAATTTTTAACATATATATACATTATAAAACTAATAGTAAATTAAAATCAAAATTGCATAACAATAAGGTTAACTTTTGAATATCAGTAACTATCTGTTATTTGAAATGTACAAAATTGTAATGTATAAAGTTATTAATCTGCAGAAAGTACAATATTACATACTATTCAAGATTACGTACTAAGCATGTAAGTAATTAAAAATTTTAAAAAGTATTTAACCTGTAATTTAAAACAAAATACAACAAAGCACAATTTAACAAATTCTAACCAAGTCCTTTCAAGCAATTCTCAAGAGAAAAGAATTAAAATATTAAATTAAAAAGCTGACATAAGGAAACTTTAAGATATCTTAGACTTGGGACTGATAAAGTGTTTATACAAGCTAGCGGATCCAACCCATTACACTTCAGAGAGTTGCATTATGATAAAATGGTATTAAACCAAAATAAGCATATCCCCAAACAACACAAAGGTTGAAACAAAGGAAAAAAGAAAAAAAAAAAGAAAGGAAAAAAATTCATTTCAATCAAAATAAATTTAAGTATCCATTAAAGAAAAACTGTACTAATTCATACATATTAATAAATATTTTTACACTTAAAAAAGTTAAAAATCGTTTAGCATTTTAAAACACAAATCACATACTTAAGCAATTTTTCCAGTATGTCGTGATATATTCATTACCAGAAAATCTTTTACCGTCATTTAACTTGGTTGATTGATTGATTTTACAAAACGAAAATTATTTATTTAAATTCACTTATACTCCCAATTTTAAAACTATTTCTGAAAGTCTTTATTCCTAGAAGAAAAAGATAATTAACTAAAAAAAATTTCACAGTAATAAATAATATTCTTAAAATCAAAAATTCATAAAATGAAAAAGATCTAAAAATTAATCACCACCTGGTGACGAAGATTTGAAACAAAATTGTTTTTTAAAAAATTTAACAGAAGTAAGAAATTATTTAAGCTATATCCACATAATTATAAAAAATAATTATAAATGCAAAAATATAATTTATACTCCATATATATATATATATATATATATATATATATATATATATATATATATGACTTAATAATTTTTCTTTTAGACTTAAATTTGATTGATGTATCGTCATTTTTCAATTTGCAATTTTTTATCTGCCTCTTTCAGTTTTGATTTATGTCTTATTCCTTAATGATTCAGTTGTGATATTTGCATTTTTTAATGTTAACGTTTGAAGATAGTTTATTTGTTAATTATAAATGTGTTGTTAATTTAATAATGAATTTTAAATTATATACATGCAAATAATTGCAAAAATGTTTTTAAAAAGTGTTAATGTCAAAAGACCTGAAAAATCTTTCAATAATAGCGCAAATGCATCCAGATTATTGCTTGACATATAATGGAAATAATAAATAAAAAAATATAGATGAATAATTGAATAAATTAATTAACGAAGAATAGAAGTAAAGTAAAAGCAATAAAAAAACATTCTTTTGTTGGAAAAAACTCATATTAATCAATTTTGTAAAGATCAAAGAAAAATTAAAAGGAAAGGAAACATATTTTAAAAACATAAAACAGGAGAGGTTTATTTATATATATTCTCTCTGATAGAGAGCATTAATATATATTTCCGATGTAGTAAAGTATCCAGTTGAGTGGGAAGTTTGTGTCAATTTTCTTCATCTGTATGGTGTCTGTGTTATCTTTTGCATTATTACTTAGATTATTCTTTTTGTTTTTTCATGAGACATATATTGTATACATTTCTATGTTTATATATGTATTTTATGCTCATTTTCTACTTTTTCTGTCTTGATTTTTCGAATTCATGGTGTTATCCTTTTCCTCTTATAGCATTTTTCTTCTATTTGGGAAAGTTAGGTTCCAATAAAACATTCTTTAAACAGCATAAAATCTACCTTAAGCCAGATTCAAAAATTAAAAAGTTATATTTAATCTCTTTTACGATTTTTCTATTCTAATTACCTTCGTTTTTTTAAGCTTTGTTTTTTACTATATTTTATGGGTATAGTTTTATCTTTTTATGAATATTTATATTTAGTAAATTTTGCATTACATTTTTCTCTTATTTATTTATTTTGTTTTGTAACGTTTCCCCTTTCTCTTGTTTTATGCGTTTAGGCATACAAAAATAATATATGTATCCTTTCTAATACATTTCTCTCTAATCTGTTCATTAACTAATCATCATGATTTCTTTAAGTAACAAAAATTATTTATTTTGCTTGTTTACTTAATTAAATTATTCCTTAATATTTTTTATTCATTATATATATATATATATATATAATTTAATAAGATATATTAATATTTCTTTTAAACAATGATTTGTTTTTCTTTATTTTTGAACGGCCTCGGCAGCCGAACGATTGTGGCCGGTTGGTTTAATTTCCGTTGAACTAGAAGCAACACGAGGATTATTGGCAACGGACCTCGTAATTTTAAGTCTCGGTCAAAAGACGAGGACGACACCTGAGCTGGCGCCCTCTCTCCTAATTCCACCCCACATCAATGGTAAGGCTTTGATCCTTGACAGATTTAATGTGCATCAACTCCAGATACACGGTGGAACTTAAGCGGCATGAAGGCTCGAACCTACGACTCGTCGAAAACCGCCAGCCGCAAGTCCGCTACCATGACCACTAGGCTACTGGGCCACAACATCACGGCCAGCATTCTTTGTTTTGATTCGTGGTTTTAAGCCCCGATTGTTCTAAAGACCCACTATGTAGTGGGAGTGATGCCCGTTAAATCCATCGCGACTTGTAAGTCCTCCCGTTGGCATGGTGTGGAAGGTGTCATCCCCGTCACTTGATCGATGTCCAAAATTACAAGTTCAGTTTCCAGTAGTCTTTGCATTACTTCTAAGTTTGGTTTTAATTAACAATAAAGTATTATTTCTTAGATTATAATATACGTTGTTATTTTAATACCGATCTTAGCAAAAAGTCATAGAATCACATAGAGACACTTGCATGCACACGTTTCATATTCACTACATTTTTGAGATAAATCATTGTGATATATATATACTTAAATTTAATGTCTTTGGAAGGATAATGTAACGTAATAGAAGTAAGTGTTAAAAAAGATTTATTTTTTTAGCTGAATTGCTAAAAAATTGTATCACAGTGAGGCAAAAATGATACAAACAAACGGAGGATTCTGTATGAAATACATTGAATTAAGTGATGCTATTTCATGCAAGCATCTGCTCAAATAGCTGGAATTGTTAGAAATAAAAAAAAGGGAATGAATGTCGAGATTCAAGGATTACTATCATATTTTCTGTAACCAAGGTGGAAAGTTTATTAGAGTAATTCAGTTTGCACTCTTTGGGAGCTTACTAATAAGAACGTAACAAGAGCAAATCTTCTGATAAAGAATGTTTGCAGTCTAGATGAGCTACCGGCAACCAAAGGAATTATTCGTTACATTCGGTTTATTATCTGAAGATTTACCAATAGAATACTCAGTCTTCCAACGTATTCCGGAAATGAATGTTTCTGCCCAAAAGGCTTATCCGTCTAGTAGTGTGTACATATCAGAAAAGAAATGCTTTCGGATGCTTGTAGGATAGGAATCAGGTTGCGTGATTCCGATTTTCACAGCTCCGTATTTTAATAAAGATATTTTGTAAGGGGTAGATCATCGTGTACAGCAGCAAAATAATATTGTAAGGCTCTGAACACCAAATTAATAACATGAAGCTCTGCATTACGGTAGATTATAATTAAATATTTAAATTATTTAAAAACGAGTGGCCGTGGTAGCCTAGTAGTTATGGTCGTGGACTCGCGGCAAATAGTTTTCGTCGAGTCGTAGTTTCGAGCCTTGACGCCACTAAAGACCCGCTATGTAACCAGGGCCGATGCATGATAAATCTGTCGAGATTCAAAGTCCTACCGTTGATGTGGGGTGGAATTAGGAGAGGGGGCGCCTGCTCAGATGTCGTTCTCATCACTTGACCGAGGATCAAAATTACAAGGTCCGTTGCCCTTATCCCTTGTGTTGCTTCGAAAGCAACATTAGTAAAAACAACCTACCAACCTTAAAAATGAAGGAAATTAAATGATAATTTAAGTACTAAAGGAAAAGTTCCGATTTTTAGTTTCAATGAAAAGGAGGTAGATTGAAATGATTTAAAATAAATAAGTGAAAATAAAAATTTCCAAAATGCTCCTTTAATATAGTTTCAGTTATTTCCAAATACACGTTTATTTCCACAAGTTACTATTATACTTCAAAAATAAAATGACCTCCTTGCCGCCGGGGCTGATGCATGTTAAATCTGTTGGAGCCCAAAATCCTCCCAACGGCGTGGGTGCAAGTTCAGGCGTAGTCTTCGTCACTTGACAGAAATTCAATATTATGAGATCCTTCTCCAATAATAAGAGGACTATTAGCAACGGACCTCGTAATTTTGAACATCGGTCATGTGACGAGGACGACACCTGAGCTAGTACCCCCTCTTCTAACTTCCCCACCGAGCCAACGAGGGATAGACTTTGAGCCTCGACAGAATTCACGTGCAACACGGCGGGTCTTATGTGGCATCACAGGCTCGATCCTACGACTCGTCGAAAATGGCCGGCCACAAGTCCACGTCCATGACAACTGAGCTACCACGGCCACGCGATTAGAAAGGGATTTTTAACTTGTAGGAGTTATCTTTTACAATTTTATGTACACAAGAGTTATCTTATGGAGAATAATAAACAAACTTTTCTGTGCATCATTTATGGTCCATTTTTATTCATGGAATTGCCACAATTTCATATGAACTTATATAATATATGAGTAAAAGAAGAATCAAAATCAGTTTTCTTAATTTCCCGAAACACACAACTAAATTTAGCATTTAAATAAAAATACAAGATTTATTTGAAAAAATATGCACTTCATGAAGAAACTTTCTTCAAACAAATAGCCAATATTTTAATTTAGAATCTATTTTTTTTTCTAGTACGAGATAAAGAAGTAGTCAAACCAGGAAATCCCACTGTCAATAGTGTTGAAGTTAAATGATAATTGATAAAATAAAAATGAATTTCTCATATTTTTTCGGCTTTAATTTTATTCTAAAAATTTTTAATAAAAGTTTTTAATTTAATTAATTGTACAAAAAATTTCAAAACATCAGTAATGAAGCAAATGTTTGATACATAAAAAATAAAACGTTGTAAAAAATATTTTTATTTATGTTTTTATGACAAATTTTGAAAAAAAAACCCTTAAATAATGATATAATGCAACTCACAAGTATCAATATATATATAAACACTTTTATTACGAAATATTATTGAAAAATGTTTGAAATTTTGGAAGTTATAAAGACAATATTATAAATTTCAAAAATATTTCATGACACGGTTTCTTTTTGCTTTAAGCTACTTTAAAAAAAAATCAATAATTTATATGTTTTATGCTAGTTAAGATACTGCATGTTTAAAAACTTAAATATTTTTACACTTAAATTAAACATCCACGTAAAGAAAAAAATTTGAACATCATAAATTTCTTTGCAGATTATAAAACAATTTAAGTAAAAACAATTTGAAAATGAAGCAAAAAGACATTTTTATTTGTTCTTATCATTAAATTTTTTTAAGATTTAGGACAATTAAGTATTAACTTGCTTTTAAAATCTTGTTTGTTAATTACTAAAAACAAAATATTTGCTAAAATGAATATGAAAATATCTAAACATTTCATTTCAGCCTTTCTTATTTCGAGCTCTCTCTGTAAGAATTCTCTTCTAACTGATCTTGAATTATCTATATAAATTTATACTTTACTTCTAACAATAATTGGTTTATTTTTTCAATAACACTAACAAGTGTTTGTTTCAAAACTTTATGTCAAGCTAAAACGTGATCAGAAATAATTTTTAACTCTTACAATAAAGCTCCTACACCGTAAAACTATATTGCAAGCCACTCCTTTTATTTGAATCATTTTTCTACAGATAAAAGTTATTCAAGTTTTATTGAAACATAAAGAACTTTTATTTTACTCTTATATGGCTTTTTTACGAAAGATCTCTCAGAGTTTTTGAAATCTCGATGAATGGCATGAAATAACATATCTAGTCTACATATATATTCTGAATGAAAAATACCAGTTTTTTAAAAAGTTCTTACGTGCTGTGTGTATCGCAATCATATCTTTCTTTATTGAACTTTCAAAAATCTGTTTTTCATAAAGACGTCTTTCGCACTTTTTTTTGTAGGAATCGATTCAGCAACAGAATATAGCAGAAAATTCCAGCTTTCAAAAATTTTCACGTTTTGCTTTAATGCGTAGTCATTTATTCGAGAATGAAGCAACATGCAAAATTATGGAACAATAAGACAAAAATAATTATTGTTTAAAAGTGAAAGATTATTTTAACACAATAGTAATATAAATTCACTATTAATTATTTAATTTTGTATCAAAGCAACTTCGTGCTAAAAGTTATCGACTTTTTTAAAAGTTTGAAATTATTTAAATACTTCAGTTAGAAAGTAGATAAAAAGGATTACTTCTTTAAACTTTTCTTAAAATATTTAAGAAAATTTATTTTTTTAAATATATATGTGTTGGAATTAGTGAAAAAGCTAAATTCCTCAAGGGAATATGTACGATATTTGTGAATTTGTAAGGATGTATTACAATAATATAAATGAAGATATAATGGTTTCCTGTGAAGAAAACCATTTACTCATAAATTTTGTATGATTAGTATATTCAATATTTCTTAAAAATATAAGTTTAATGGCGTAGATAAATAAAATACTGTAACATTTTACGAAATCGGAGAAAATGAATCCAAAAGCTTTAGTGTTGAATGATTTTTTTACATTCTTGGGTATACTATCACTTGAATATTTAATTATTAACTGTATTAGTTTATTATTTCTAAAAGACACACACACACACACACATATATATACTTTCATTATATTAATGCATAAGCGTTGAGAACAATGGACCGTTAGGCACTTAATGAAGCATAAAGCGCGAGTTTTTTCACACATCATTATTTCTTCGACATGACATGGCGACTTACAGTAAACAGGAAAAGGCTATAGCCTCCTGAAAACCATTGTAAAATATGATGTGTAAGAAATTACTCGTTTTATGCTTTCCATTACAGCATCCATCTAGCGGTCTATGTTTGCGCTCCACCTATTGATCTGGAGAAACTGCTTGTTTAGATGTTTAATCTCCCTTAAATTTTGCCCATGAGTTAGAAATAACCTGCAAAAAAATAACAAGCTTTTCAGTTCACACAATTCTAAGTATAAAACCAAACTTTATCAAAACCCTTAACTTTATAATGAGTACAAGATAGCGGTACCAAAATGGCTAGTTTATAACGAATATAATCTTACAATGAAAGGGATAATTTTTCGTAAGTTTATTTTTATTTTAACTGATAGATTCCATATAGGGAATCTATCAGTTTAGCTTATTCATAAGTATAACATCAATTTTCTTATAAACGAGACTTAGATTTTAAGCAAAGATAGGAAAAGTATTTGAATTCTGTAAAATCATTTTTATGTTGAAGTACTATTATCAAAAGAAATTTTCTTCATTGGTCTTTGTTAAACGTTTAGTTTCTGCTTTAAACCAGGAAAAGGTAGAAACGGTTCTTTAAGTAAGTAAGGAAAAATATATATTTGATGTAACAAAGCTATTTTGGTTTGATTTCAACATTATTAGTGTAGCTCACACAGTGAACTGAGTTTGGCAATATGAGTGAAAAACTCATGTAATGCAATTTTTCAAATATATTTTCCATTTTTAATATTTCAAGAATTAAAAAAAGTTCTCCTAGTTATATAACAACCTCTAATTAAAGAATAAATATACGTGTGTTTAATTCAGTGGCGTATAATAATAAGATAGATTTGATTTCTTCGTATCATGCCGATTGACAATATAACTCCGTTTAAGACTTTAATTTTTAGACAATTTTCTTGAATATTAGTTAGGGAAGATATTGATTCTATTGATCAAATATATCATGTTATATTTTATAATTTATTTGTTTACTGCATTAATCATAAGATACTGAATGATTTTGAAAAACGAGGCGTAAGTAGTATTATTTTTAAACGTTTATGGTAATTTATTAGTAGCAACCTATGACACAATTAAGGAATAATTAAGAGCATTTTAACTGTTTTATTTGGTGTTGCTTTACTCGCTAGATGAATAATGTACCCTTATTAAATGAGTAAAAAGACGAGAGAGGGAGGGATGGCGCAACATTTTAAAGTATAAAAATTTACTAAGTATTTTAAATAATATTTTAACTTGAGTAGCATATTTTCATAGTGACTATTTCCAAAGCACAAAGCCAGTATACAAAACTGATTAATTTATTATACAAAATAGTGGAATATTTTAAATAAAACAATTAAAATTTAAAACAGAGACTATAACATTATATCTGAATTTTATATAACGAATTTAAGAATAAGATTTAAGTCTATTTAATCATGTTCTCGAAAATGTACCTATAAAGAAGCGTTGGTAGAAAGAATTCAAACGTGCCCTGTTTTGAAATTTATTTTAGATTTCTATTTAGATTATTATATTTTACTGCATTTCATCACACATTGCTTTGGAAACGCTCTCTGTTATGGATTATTGAATATCAAAATGGTTTAATAAGCTAAGAAGTTTACATCAATTCTCGTATTTTTCTAAGATAAAGATATAAACTGAAAATGGAAGTAAAAGGCCAGTAAACCTAAATAGCTATTCCCTACAAAGCTGCAGAAATTAATCCCCAAAACTATCTTACGAGTGAAAAATTATCTCATAAATGACGTCGCCATTGCCCTTCTACGATGCTCAGGGAAAATCTTTTAACAAGTAGCAGGATTTAGTGTATTTTGACGTTTATATATTGATATTGTTTTCTAGACTATATATTTTGTACTATACATAAACCTTTTCCACATGGAATCATCTGAAATAATATATGATTAAATATTTTTAAAAAGTACTCTTAATTTTAAAGAAGAGATATACCTTATATCATTCAATGATTTTAATAGTATATTCAAATAAAATGAATTTATAATTTCTTTAACAGATTCAATAAAATTAAATTATCTTTATTATCAGATGAAGTTTGTCGTTTGCTTCTAAAAATAAATCTCCATTCTTGAATCTTTGTCAGAAAATTAGCCAATTTTGATAAGGCTTTAAGCATAAAAATAACTTAATGTCCTAATCGTAAGCACTTTAATATCAAGATAATTATAAATGGTATATTGACAGTAAGTTCCAAATAATAACCATCCCATTTCTTAAGAATGGACTCCTTTAACTATCCAACAGGTGGTAATTAAAATGTAATTACCACGATAATAACATTACCAGCCCACTTTTGGGAAATGCAGATTAATTTCTAACAATATCTATTAATAAAAAGAAACGAAAGACATTTATTGAGGGAAGAAACAATGAAATCTTTTTCTATTATTAGACATATTGAATCTTTTCATGAAAATATAAGTAAAATAAATTATTTAAGTTTCTAAATCAAGTGAAAGAAGAAATTAATTTTATTTTACACATATTTAATTTATACTAATCTTTTATAAGTATTTCGCTTTAAATTTAACAAACTTTTAAAGTAAAACGTTATGAAGACATTGTTTTGATAAGAATGTAAAATAGAAAACATTTTCTGCTCTGAAATAAACTACCTTTCTAATATCTTATAGTAACATTTAAAATAAGATTTTTAATATTTTATTTTGAACCATATAACCGTCAATAAACCAAACCTAAATTATAAATAAATCAGAAGAATAATGTTGTTAAATGAAGTTATTTCCCATCTTTAAAAATTCCTAAAAGAGTTTTACTTAACAAGCAATTTAATTTTATCTTAATTTAAACTGACAGCACTTTTAAAATGGAAAATCTAAATTAACTTCATAGTCTCTACAAATATCTTTTCTTTTACCAGTTGAAATAGGTTTGGAAAGATAATGGAGAAATTGATTTCATTATTTTGTGAAAAATAAATAAAAATATGCATTTGTACACAAATAAGTTTAGCAGTTATGTAAATGATATTTATGATGTTTAAATATTAATCGCATTTTCTTTAATAAAGATAAGGATTATCAATGAAGACTATGTATAATATTTGAGTTAGATTTTTCTCTTTATAAAACTAGTATAAAACTAATTATAAATAAAGTTCATAAAGATACTTAAACATTCTAATTTGAAAACGCTGTAAACAGTTTTTCTTCCCATTTGGAAGTTAGCTTATGAGAGTTCAAGAACTGTTTCTTTATACTTTCAATACTTATGTTATTATCATGTATTTTATAAACACTTTAGGCTGAAGACTAGTGCAACAAAATTATAATTTTGAGAAGGAGGGGGTCAGAGCTAATAAATGTAAATGAAAGAACCACTGCATAATGAATTAACTTTTCAAAAGAGTATTTGCTATTTTAAATTAGCATTTATATAAGTAATTTTCATTGCATATTGTATACATAATGGAATCTCTGACTTCAAATCTATGTTTTCAAAATAAATATTAAACAGAAGAAGGTAAATAATACAAACACAAAGAAAATTCAAATTTTATATTATAAAAATAGTTGGACTTTGTGTTCTTCGTAGCTATTTCACGAAAATTTTAGAAGCTTTAGAATTTAATGTTGCTATTGTATACCTAAGTCCCTCTAATATGGCCTTAAGGATTTCTTCCTTTCTGGGGTTTGTATAAGTCTAAGTGTTCAGCCACCATTACCCTCAAATTTAAGTGAAATTAAGTAGAACAGATTTCACTGCTGTACAATCCTGATTAACACTGATACTTTACAACGTTTGACAGGAATTTGTGCTCCAAATTGTAGATTACAACTGAAGGAAATTATACTGAACACTTCAGAGAAACCTCCGTATCATCTCTATGCGCATCTCGTATTACTTAACATCACATGTCGTTTATTTAAGAGAGTAGCATTTTGAAGCCGTATAATTCATTTTTGAAATAACCCTGTATACTAAAAAGTTTGTCTTAGAAAACTTCACAGAAGATCAATCGTTTATGTTTTTAAATATCTAAATTTAATCTGAACATTTTGAAATTTACAAATTGATTACTAGAAATATAATTCCATAGATAAAGTTAGAATTTTAAAATTGATAACTATAAAATTCATCAACACGAATTTGTAGTACTAATTAATTGAATAGATTATATAATTAACTTGATGAACTTTGGCATTGATCTGAAAATTGCTTAACATCCCAATTCTTTGATTTTACAGATATGCATTTAATTACTCAAATGGATGCTGTAATTTGTTAGGCTCCACATTTACCCAATACTTCAAATAACTCAAACGCTACAAAATTTTAATTAAAAATCCAACAAAATTACAAGAGAATATTAATAACAACCAAGAAAAACTTTATTCATGTCCGTTAAAATTGTATGAATAAAACCACATATTATTAGATAAATGTAATACTACGGTAAATTAGTCATCAGTACATCTGTTATGCTTTTTCCAAAATATATGATGAAAAATAATTAAAGTACATAATGTATTATTTTCTATGCTTTTCTTTGATTGCCCTGCTTACAACTTTGATAGATCTATCTTGATGTTCCTTTAACGGATTAATTGTGCAATTAAGTTTAAGGTATTTAGATTAATAGCACTTTCAAAGAAATTCCTCTTAAAAAGATATCAAGCGTTCTCATTCATTTTCGTAATATAATTTTTATTGTATGACTACTGTCTTACAGTTATGTAAAACAAGACTAATTTTTCTTAAAATAAGGTAGATATTACATTGCTTCAATAACGTCTTATAATTAATAAATACACATATATTTTCAGCTGTTTAGTTATTAATATTTTAGCTTGAAGATTACACTATACTGAAATAAATTAGATAGATTTTGTTTCTCTTCGATTTGAACAATATTCTTTTCATAAATTTCTATTCATGTGTCGAACTTTTAAAGTCTCTAACTGTTAATGTTTTGCAGTTGTTAAATAATTATATTAAAATTCTACACAGAAAGTTTATTATCTTATCAATAATGATGCTCAGAATTCATAGATAAATATTGTTGAAAGATAAATGATGCTAAAGAGTTTAAATGCTCAATTTTGCTATTATTTATTTAATTCCTTAGCTGTCGAAATTCAATCAGCATGATATCCGTAAATTGAACAAAATGCTGTTTGAAATCTTATGTATGGGTACTGAATACGTAAAATAATCAATGAATACGTTTGGTAGAATACTTTTCTTTATTAACTTGTTTCTGCTGATAATCCCTATCTGGCTAATAAATTTATTTTAAAGAAAAGAAAGTGTTTTTAAAAACTGTTTCTTTCTTTGTTAATACAATGAAGATGAATATCGATAAAGATAATTTAAGTTTAACCAGGTTTTCTAATTTAAACTGGAAGAAGGAAATTTCTCTCACACACAACACATATAATATATAATTTTTATCAAGGAATTCATTTTATATTAACAATTTATTAGCTAAGGCCCCTATAAGTGTATTTAGAAGAATTGAAAGCGAAGGAAAGACAAACCCAATACATATAGTATTTTAGCATATTTATCTGCTTTCTTTTGTAGTTCTTGATCTGTTCAAAAAAATAACTACAAAAATATTTCCTTTTAAGAAAACCTATTTGATTATCTTTATAAATAAAAACTGAATACTTCCACATTTTCTCCTGATTCTTATTATAAGCCTTGCAGATTTGTCCGCAAGCAGTATCTAGTTTAATGATTATGAGATTATGCATTAAATTAATTAAGGAGATTTTTATCTTTAACCATCAAAACTTCTTTGCAATGTTAATGTGCTTAGCAATATAGCAAATTATTTTAACACGAAACAATTGTTGAGAAAGAAAGGAAAAATCAGTTTTTTTCCTCCTCCTTCTTGAAAAGAGTGTTTATGGGAAAAACGAAATGAGTAATCAAAAATATTGCATGCAAAAAGCGAATGGAAAATCACCAAATATATTTAAAAGATTATATATATATATGTGTGTGTGTATGTATATATATATATGTGTGTATAGAGAGAGAGTATATATACAGCATATATTAATATTAGGTTCAAAAAGTAATCTTTAAGACTTTAAACAGTACTAAGAAACGTCAATTTTTGTAATGCCATACGTTGAAATTTAAACGGTATATTCTGAAACGTGTATTTTTTTACTTATAATTTTATCTATTTCCTTGCGTAACATTTTAAAATCAAAACTCTACTTTAAAACGTACCATAAATTTCAAAGATGTTATATTAAAAATATATTATATGTTAATTGTTTGTAAATTCTTTTAAAAATAATAATAAATTATTATTGTAAAATTTTTAAATAATCAGTGATTAGTGCATCATTAAAAATGAATTTGAATGTTACGTTGCTCATAAGAAAGTGACACGTAATTCATTTTATTACTGTTAACAATTAAATACAATGACAAATTGTGTCATGGGAAATTAATGACCAATTTAATTATATTTAAGCTTTGTTTAATTTGGTTAAGAAGAAAAGATTATTTAATGAATATATACTACTTATATTTTTACTCAGAAAAAAACATCTGTTATTCTCTTTACATAGCAAATAAACATTTTCATATTATATTAATATTCAAATTAAAGTTTTTAAAAATTGTTTTTAAAGGAAATTAATTGCTAACGAAAAAAGATATTTATCTCTGCATTAAGAAATGAAACTTATCAATCACCTTAATAAATTAACACTTTAATCACATTCTTAAGTTTCTATTAAATTTAGTAAAACTCATTAAGATTCTGTCTATTTCTGATACGCAGAAGTCAAAAAAAGGTCATTTTGAAGAAATTGTATTTCCTTCAATATTTTCAATTCAATCGATTGCAATTATTGCTGGTAATTTTAGAACTTATAATTTTATAAGATTTCTATTCTAAAGAATCTATACTAAATTGTTTTAATTTCTATTCTAAATATATAATCAATATTTTTTTAACTTTATAATTTTTGTTATATAGACTTACACCAAGATTCATGAGATTATGTTTAACAGAAAGCGAAAATTCTAATAAAATGAACAATTATTTTTCGTAAAATATCGATTTTTGAAACTATCGTAATTTCTGAAAAACTTCACCAAAGATATCTAAAAAAAAATTACTTTGGACTCTTAATGTAAGTGACAAAATCTAATTTTCAGAATCGATTTAATGTATGAATAAATTCAGTTAATTAGCTGGTTACGATTACGAACTGGGACAGTAGTATATTTGCTTAAATGTAATTTTTTTTATTGGAATAATGAAGGGCTTTTTTTAAAAAAAATTTACTGTATGGTGATAGATATAATATACCGAAAAGCATCTAACATGATATAATTTATTAGTAGAATTTCAAATTTTAGAATTAAGGAATACGGACTTTGATAAAACTTAAATAAAGAATCTAAAATAGAGAATATTATCAAATGATTAAGATTTATTACTATGAATTAAAATACACATACACTGTTGTCCAAAGTTAAGCATAATTAGTAAAATGTGAAAGAATGTGAGTAAATATTCTTGGATTAGTTCGAAATAACTTGTAAACAATCATCCGATGAAGGTGAAACTTTGTCTTTATGTAAAGCCTTTCAGTGGACGTCTTTGTACACAAAACACCTGCGTACATCGGAACTCGGAAAAACCGACTCACTCGGCATAAGCAGCTCAGACAGTTTTCATACAAATAATCATGCGTGAAAGAACGATATTAATGATTATACAGAACCAACAACGGTACAAAGATGGTAACTGGACAAATTTGTGAAATGAAGTATCGTTGGAAGACCCGAATCCGAAAGATCACAAATCGATGTGACTCGAATTTTGAGTGTGCCTCAGTGTGTGATCTCAAGACTATGGTAGAGGTTTTAAGTGCGGAAAATATTAATCAATGACCAACACCAAGTAGATCAAGTGTCACATTCGTTTTCCAAGACCGATATTTGGGAATAACTGCACAATGTCTGAGGGAAAATTGTACCTGAGAACTCAGTTTGGCGCTCATTGTCGCTACAGCAGTACGGGATTCCAGATAAACTGCTAACAATAGACACAATCATGTTAAGTATCTATATGCCAGAAGGCCAGCAGTTTGCATATCCTTCACATCTACGCATAAATGTGCTCGTTTAAGGGGTCTTAGGACTCTTAAGGGGTTAAGTTAAAAAAAAACACCTTCTTTTTCACACCAATATAACTTATCCATGAAATCGAGTAGAAACATGACACTTTTACCAAATAATATTGATATATATTTAAACAAATTATATTTTCTTATAATTATTTATATATTTTTTACCAAATAATACTGATATATATTTTATTAACTCTCATGTTTTCATGTAATCTTAATGAAAAAATTATAAAAAAATATAAATGTGACTATTTTTCAAAATTGTGACATTTAATATTTTACAGCGCACAGGATTCTGAATTACAACATTGACCAAAATTTAAAAAAGAAATATTTTTTAGTAGAAGAATATGCAAGTTTGAATTTATGCATACCTTTTTAAGAAGTTAAGAAAAGAAAAATTTTGATACAATTATTTCGAAAATCATTGTATTTTATAAAAAAAACTCATATAAAAAAATTTCTGTAAGTAATTTGTCTAAAAAAAGGATGTATAAGTCATTAATAAATTTATTTTGAGCATGTGTGTAAAATTGCAAATTATTATTAACAGTTTCTGAGAAATCCTTGCGGAAGCTTAAGTTTTTTTGGGTTTTTTTTTTTTTTTTTTGAGAAAAATGAAGTTACAGGTGAAAAATAACTACAAAAAAAATTAAACAAGGTTTAGGTTTTTTTTTCTCAAGAATTCTAGAAGTAATAGTAGTATCGTTACAATTTTTGACACCAAAATGTCCAAAAACGATTGGGCTCTAATACATATTTTTTTTTTCTCAGAAAATTGAAAATTTTGAAGGTTATAAGACACTTGACTTCTTAAACTGGAATTTGGAGCCTCTGTACAGGATTTTGTTATAGTAGACTAATGTGATGTTCAGTGAGGAATCTCACTTTAGCCTTAAGACTGATTCTCATCGGCTAAAGGTATGACGAGTATGTGGAACACTTTTGCACTTGGGGAACATCACAGAAAGACATCGTTTTCCACCAAGAAGTGTTATAGTATGGGCAGTCATCATGCTGGAGAGCCAGACAGACATCGTTATCTTTCTGACGGCGTTTGTGACTGTTAAAAGTCACAGAGATGAAGTTTTTGAATCTTATGCTCGAACCTTATGTTTCGTGGTGGCTTAGGTTCTGACTTCATATTTATGGATTATTCAGACTTGAAATGTATTATTACACACTTTATCACCTTGAGAGAGCCTGTTCTACGAATTCCTTGATGCTAAAATTATTCAACGTATGCCATTGTCTGATCACTCACCTGATCTAAACCCTATACAGCATGTGTAGTATATGCTCGGGAAACAACTTGCAGCTCTTCCGCACCCACAAAGCTCCATTCCAAAACTGAAAAGAATTGTTTGTGATGTTTGAAACTCTTCTACTCTACAACTCATCCACAATATCATGGCAAGTATGGGAGATCGTTGTACAGCGTGCCTGGATGTCAGAGGTGAACACTCATTTTATTGAACTGTAGCACACCTTTGTATTTAATCTGTTTTTCACAAAAGTATAAACTCGTCTCATGCCTAGTTTTCTTTTAAACTGTTGCTTTGTATAATAAAAAGGATTATTATGGTTCTTTCGCATTGCTTTCATATTTCATAACTATTTTACGCTTGCATATCACGTTTTCCATCCTACCAACTTAGATTTTCTTCATTATTGATATAATTACTAATTATACTTAACTTTCGGACACCAGTGTACATTTTAATTAATAAACCATAATGATACCTGAAGAGAATATACATGAAGAGAATAAACTCTTATTTACTAACAGGTATTCGAAGTGAAATAAGAAACTAGTGCTTATTTCGAAGAATTAATGAATTAGTTCAAATTCCCTTGAGGTTATAGAAGAATACCTTTTAAAAGCAACTTTAGATTTTATTATTATTTTATGCTTCCTTTGAAGAACAAAATATAATCTTTAATATTAAGGTTTTTAAATTTATTGACCATCATAGGTCTAAATTGGGTTACAATCTCATGGAGATGTCATATATCGAAAATGGAAACATCAAACGAATAAAATGTTTGGTAAACACGAATGCGATATCGTATCAAGGGAACATCGGAGGAAATTGGTTTCTTGAATAAAGATAAAAACCTTTGTCGAATATTCTGGAATCTGGAAATGTCAAGGAATATTCGATCCATAATACAGACACATTCACGAAATCCTTCATGTGAAATTTTGATCACATTTTGTATGTGTGAAACCATATTAAAGCTAGAAATTTTCACTCGTTGTAAACAGAATACTTTAAAAAATGAAAAAAAGTAGTCCCCAAAATCAAAACAAAAATAAATAAATAAATAAAATAAAAAATAAAGATTAAGTTGGAAACTAAATCCTATTCCTATAAAGTTTGAAAAACAAGATTTAAAGAAAAATAGAATTGTAGCAATCTGAAAAGAGAAACGAATCTGAAGAAAGGAAAAACAATTTCATCAATAGATGTGAGGAAATTTGAATGAATAAAATAATAACTTCACACGTCTATAACTGTATCATTTAGGAGTGGGAAAGATAGTCCGTCATTTATTTTAATGAAAATATTAGAGAGACAAAGAAATTACAGTGTACAAATTGTTCAAAAACTGAGTAAGCAATTCTGAAGAATGAGATTTTTGCATAATTTTTAGAAGATACAGAAATCTTATTACAATAAATGTTTCATATAAGCAAAGTAAAAAAAAAGATGCCCTCGTATTTCGAATGAAGTCTGATAGTTTTGGCAGTTGACAAAAAATCCTTCCCATGTGTCCCTTTTACAGCAAAAAAAAAAAAAAAAAAA